>VZTZ01040926.1:230603-319178 GCA_013400955.1 Drymodes brunneopygia | reverse complement strand
GTGTGCTCTCCCAGCGCTAGTTCAACTTGAAAACACATGAGCGATCCCACTCCGAAACACGGAGCAATAGTTTGAACAGACTACCGGGCGGCAGCATGAGCTCCAAAGGAGCGAATAACACCGAGACAGTGAGGAAGAAGCCTGCTCAACCCGCATCGGAGCGGCGCCCGGCTTTCGCTCACGTCCCCTTTTCTCTCTCCCCATCCTCAGGCTCTCTGGCAAAGTTTCATCATCAGTCCGTACTCCGGACCCCCCTACTGCTCCCCACAGCCACCTCTCTCGCGTCTCCCAAGAACGAGATAAATAAAAGTCTGTTAGAGGGAGCCCCCCTCAGGAAACTTACGTTTGATCTGCCTGGGTTTGCTCTGTTTCCTTCGGGACATGCTGCTCGGCTGCCGCTCCTGCCTTGCTCCAGGTACAGGAGTGGAGCTGGGAGGGGACGGGGGTGGAGGGAGGGTGACAGATCAACAGACGGGATTCATAGAGAAGCCGGTGGGCGCCTTGAGATGCCAAGTCAAATGACAGAAAAACAAGGAGAAGGAAAAGAGTGTGTGCGCGCGTGACGGAGGAAGAGGGGAAGAGAAACGGAGATCGGGGTGGGTGAGACGGAAAGCGAGAATGAGGAGAGAGAGAAGCAGAAAGAGAGGAGGGAGGGAGCAGGGGAAGGAGCGAGGGAGGGAGAGAAAGAGGAGGAAGGAGGAGAGGGAGGGAGGGAGAGAGGGAGGGGAGAGCTTGGCTCCTCGCTCTCTCTCTCCCTCTCCCGCCCGCTCTCTGCCGTTGCCGCGCCGCCTCCGCTGCCCGCGCCGCGCTCCGCTCCGACTGACAGGCGGCAGGAGGTGCCGGCGAGGGAGGGGGCGAGGGAGGGGCTTTCCGGGACGGGGGGGCGGAAAGAGGGGGGCGTTTGTCCGTCAGGCTTGACGGGCAGTGGCTACTGCCAGCGACAAGTCCGCATNGACGGACGGACGGACGGGCGAGCTGCAAGCTCCTTCCCTTGCGGTCCTCTGGCCGCTTACACTCAGCTGCGGTAGCCTGGGGAGCCCTGGCTGTGCGGCCATCGCTGTGTGACCCCCCCGCGCTCCCGAGTGCTCGGGATTTGGCTCGTAGGTGAGCGAGGGAGACAAGCCGGCCGACTGACTCCCTCGGCTTCGTTAGTTTCGCCTTTCTAAACAGTGATAATAGTGAACATTTTTTCTTACACGATAGAAGACAACATTTGACGTTCCCGTTACTGACACCAGTAAAGTATTTGAACAAAGCTAAAACTATTAGCAATGCTCATGTTTACAGCCTGGATCTGGACAAAAATTCTCTTGAACGTTCTTGAATAATCTCATTTACGTATATAGTTGTAAGTGGCCCACTAGGAACAGACTATGCTCTCTGTAGCTCAGTGCATTGCCAAACATTGCACCCCCATTGCCATGCTCTCAGTGTTGTCAAACACTAACTTTTAAAAAATTCTGTAAAAAAACTATCCACACAAACAAAACAGAATCAGCCTGATTTAATGGCTTTTGATACTGAAATGTCTTTACTACTGTGTTTACAGAAATTTCAGATCTGACACATGAATGTAATGCAACAGTAAGTGTTCTTAGAGCTTCACTAGCAAGACTTATGTTCAGGTAAACTGTTAAGCATTGCTTTCAGTCTTACCTCTGTGGTCAAAGTAAACAGAAGCAGTTTTTGACTTGACCTCTTGACACATTCAGTGCTTCTTTGTTGAGACAATATTACAGAAGTCTTCATTTAAGCAGCAAGAATTCTAACATGGCGATGTACTAAAATTTTCCATCATATTTTGTTGGAAAATTGTGTTTGTAAATCACAACTGAATTTATGAAACCACTTTTTTATTAAAGAAAATAATGTGATGGAATCTGCGAACAGTATTTAACATTTGTTGTTCAGATACTTTAAAGAATCTGATTATATAATAAGTGTTTTCTGTTTAGCTGAAGTGATTGTGGTGTGCCAAATTTGAATTTCAATTTCTTTCCTAGAGGCGTAGGCTCTTGGTTAACTGCCAGTGTAGCAGTGGTGGTGTTTTCAGGAAGGTATTCTATGGCAATAGATAAACGTGATAAGAATACCCCAAGTGAAATGCTCTGCTATGGTTTTTTTACAGGACAAGGCTCAAAAGGGGGCTTACATGGATGAGATACCTATCTTTCAAACTTAAGTTAATATTTTATCTTATCCATTCTCAACTCTCTTAAATTGCAGTCTGGTTCCCTAATTAGAAATAGCAATGTCTTTTCCTTCATGTAAGTTGACCGTTTATTTCTGTTTCTGTTTTCTTGCCAGCCTCTCACACAGTTTTTAGTCTGCACAGGCAATTTGACAGATACTGCCTTTAAACCTACAGTTGTTTAAATGTAAAAGAATGAAGTTGAGTAATCTGTTTCCAACATTTGAACAACATATGAACTGTAACTTGTAAAACTGTCACTGTAACTTAAAAGTTAATACAGTTTATGTGGCACAAACCAGTTACAAATAAGTGATAAAGAGCGATGCAAAAATGAAGCAATGCTACAGTTTCTAAGGGTTTCATTCTTAAATACTATTTAGGGTAAATGACATAACATTATTTTTGTACTGACTCCTGCTTTTGTTAATATTTAAATAGCAATGTTAGTTACATATTTTGTCTATTCTGAGGCATTAAGGCAATTTCCTCCTTCATCAGCTCAAAAGAGTTCATATAAAGTTGTATTGTTTCTGTGGCCATTCAGAGACATGTTTGATCTCTTAAAGGATTATTGCACTTAGTCATTTCAATGTATTTCAGGTTATTTTTGACCTATTTACCTGAAGATAAAAAAGCTGTTTGTGAAATGCCAAAAAAGAAACATACATATGCCTGCTGCATTAATGTAATTAATGGCGTAAACTAATGAGCCATTTTATTTAATTTATAGAGGAGCTCTTATTTAGTACATTTTAATGCTTCATGGAAATTTCCCATTTTCTTTGGCAGAACAAGTAGCCTGCAGTATGTCCCAGATGCAGCAGGCCATGTGTGGTTGCTGAGGCTGGGCCAGGGAGCAGCTCGAGCTCCGCACGTGATCGCTGACGCTGTGTTATTGTTGAGCCAATCTCCAGGGCTGCTCACCGGGAGCTGTTTCTGATAAGCTCTGTGGGCAAGGCCACTTTCTTTTGCTGTGGCAGGAGTTTGAGTCACATGAACACAAGTTGAGCAGCGTAGCTTTCCCTCAGGGCTCAAGAACTGGCCCAGCATTTTCTGTTAACCTTCAGAGAGTCATTCAGAGTAGATCTTTCAAATCTTACAAATTATTTCTCCCTCCCTAACTGCATAATTTTCTGAAGTGCTGTAGAAACTGCTATGTAGTTACAATGTAGTCCATAGCAAGGTTGCAGTGCCTGCACCATTCTCTGGCTCTTCATGCTTACCTGTTGAATGTTTCCTGTCGTAACCAGGCAGTGGTCTCAGAGTGTTTTGCCAGCACGGCTAGGGGACCAGTAACCCTACGTGGGAGGCAACTGCAGCATCTGAGCGTGGGGACAGGTGAAAAATATGTCCAGGTTAGTGAGGGAATGGTAGCCATCCATCCAAAAGCTGAGGTCCAGAGAGATAATTAGGAAATGATGCAGTAAGAATAGTTTAGAAACTCTTCTTCAACCAAAATGGTAACTGGATGTGAGCAGTGGTGGCATAGGACCATTCCAGAAGATGTATGCTCTTAGTTAATTACAATATCTCAAGAAGAAGAAAATAACATCCACAGAGGCTTACTTCTTAATTATCTTGGAATTCATCACTTCCAACTCTCTGTACCTTGCTAAGGTTCTACAAAGATTTATAGAAACCCTGTAACTGAATAGTTATCACAGTTTAAAACTTAAATTCTTGAAATGCCTATAATCTGGCAAAGAAACTAGGAAAGTTCAGCTTAGATTTCATGATCTTCAAGTGTTAGCATCTTTCTTGCACATAGATAATATGCATAATTTTTAAAACAATGTCCCTTGTTGGAGAGCACACTGATTCTTAGAACAATCTTTCCATTCTCTCATTGAAAGGAGGAAATACTAACATTTTGAAATATTTTCTTGGAAGCAGAATTAAACTCTTGATTAGCAATTATGGGTTTCCCATCTTTTTTTTTTCTTTTTTATTCAAAAAAAAAGAATGTACACTGTGAAAAATAACTTCAGAATTCTCACATCAATCTGGATGCAGGCTATTGTACAATGAAGATACTGCTGTATAATGAAGATGCCATGAAGTTTAGGCAGCAATTGAATTTGGAAGAAAATATGCTTAATTTTTGTGTTGCATACACAATCAAGTTCTGACTATTCATAACACTAAATAAGAATATGTAATGTTAAAAATATAATTGCATAGGTGCTGTTGGGCTCTTAGGCTACAATTTACATAGTGAGGACTTAGGATTCTTCCATGATCTTAATCATAGCGTTTGGTTCTTTAGCTCTTAATGAAAAAGAAAAAGCTGGTATTTTCCCAAGTATTATCCACTTAGAGCATTTGAAAGTACGTGGCATAGCTTTTTAGAACTTTATTCCTCTTTTTCATTAGTCAATAATGAAATAGTTATCTAGACTGACCATGAAATTTTTAAGAATTAATACTCCTCTAGTATGAATATGGAACCATTCACAATTTTCCCAGCTCTTGTAAAAATCTACAGTTTATTCTTACTTCGCAATGTGTGGATTTTCTGTGTGGTCATGCCAGACATACGTATATCCTAAGACAGCAAGAAAATAGACCTAAATATATCTCTGGGCAACTGATGGATGATCAGTATGAGCTTTGAATTTTGAAGTAAAGCTTCCTCTGGCTTTTGAAATAAAGAACAAAAAACTCCAATATGTTTCTAGATGACATATAGGAAAAATGCTGCAAGGTAGATTCCTCACATGCCAAGGAACCTGCAGAAGATCTGAGGATATCCAAAGGAAATGGGTGAGACCAGTGGATATGAACTGCCCTTTCAACCAGTCCTGTAGACAAGTTAGAACCGAATTGCTACCACATTTTTTGGTGAATGTTCTGCTCCCTGGGAATAATCACAACCCTACAGTGAAGTTCCTGGCCACAGGATTTCAATGGATGCAGCAATGTGGGAAGCCAAACTCACAGAGTGCTGGAATCAGTGCTGAGTCAGACTTCACGTTGATAGTCCAGACCTTTGCATCCATTCTGGGAGATCTGCCAGTTTTTAGAGGCCAAAACCCATGTCCACTACATATGGAGAGGGAAGAATAGCATAGAAATAAATGGTGACCTCAGAAACTTTCTGGATTCCTAAGCAGACTGTTCCTGAAAAGGGTATTCTCTGAATTTATGTTAATTTTTGGTTGGTGCAAAGTATAGTATTTTCTTGGTGTCAGTTTGCTGTCTCTTTTCATGTATTTATTTAGAGCAGAAATCACTGATCTCTTTCGATAGTTCAGTTATGCAAGATACTTTTCATCTCACATTAAAATTTATATCTTATTTGTTATCCAAATATAGTGGCAAAGATTATTCTTCATTTCCTGACTGGATGCTCTCTGATATTGCTCAGGTAATCTTATAGATGAACAAAATGATAGTCTACCAAACTCCTTAGACATTTTGGGCAACTTTAAATCAGAATCATAGAATAGCCATGAGCTTCATAATAATGTAAAATACTCTTTTTCACTGCAAAGGATTGTAGTAATGCCTGAAAAAAAATAATCTTTTTCTGAAGAATTATACATAGAACTCAGCTCCTAATTTTGGCATCCATGCTCTCCTTATAGGAAAAAATATATCTCAATATCAGCAAGATTCTACTGCAAAACTGGCTTGCACAAGCTAACATGTCATGTGCTGTGCCTTCAGCTGGAAAAGAAAATTCAGTAGGTGTGGCATAGCTAGAGAAATCTTTTTGAACAAAGCTGAAAATATGGATGCATGTTCACAACAAGATATTGTATCACACATACAGTGGCATCTGGATTATGAGATGGAAGGAAGAGTGTCCTATGAGGAAATTTTCCTGGATTCCTTGGTTGTCTGAAATGCAGCCCATTCACCCCACTGCTTACAGATGGCTACTGAAAACTTAGGAATGTACTGAAACATCTATAATCCCATACCACATAGGAGATTTCTGCCAGTAGCAAGACTGCAGCCCACAGTTGCAGTAACTTACTGTTTTGGCATGTGCATGGGCTTCAGAGGCCAGTTTTGTTACAACTCAGAGAACTTTGCTTTTTATGACCTTACCCTCCCCAGGAACATGCTACCCTTTGCACAGTCTTAACACTGTGCAGTCTGGGCTTCTGAGAGAGGCACCTTGCTCAGACATGCAAACAGTAATGTAGCATGAACTTTCTCAAAGCTTATAAGCCCAGAGAGAGAGGAGTTCAGAAGATATGAGAAAAAAATGAAGGAAAGTTAGAGAATAGTAGAATAGAAGAAACAGGGAAAAGGGAATGAACAGCTGTAGTGCTTTAAAAATCTTTATTTCTACCTTAATTTCTTTTTAGACAAGCCAACAGCAGTACTTCATGTAGACACAGCTTAACATTGAAAAGGTAACATCAATATTGTCTAATTACTGTTTATGACTTCAGAGTGCAAGTTTCATAAAGCAGTGACATGAGTATAAAGTACAGCCCTAGTTGCAGTTTGAAGTAAAATAGCATTTTCTTTTCTCCTTGGTCTTCTTCCAGAACTGTTATGTAACACTTCTTTTAGAAATTATTAGCAGTGTCTCTGCTCTTGCCAAATTAGATATTATGGGCATCTGAGTTTGCCCAGTTTCAATGAAGGAGGTTGCATACACATCAGCATCTCAACAATATTCACAGAAGCATGATCAAGACATTAAAAATAGAAAACTGGAAACATATATGATGATTCCTCATCATCAACTGGTACCATGATAGATATCATTGTACCAGTTTACCATTTTGGCATTATAATGACATTCATCAACTTCCTCAACTGTTTTTTAACAAGTTTTCCTTCTGCTATATATCCATTGAATGGATATTCTTACACAAATGCATGGTGATAGCTGGTAGAGTATATGGTATCATCTGTACTTGTGTCCTATCTGTTCCTCATATTGTGCAAATGAAACTTCCCCCCCTCAGAGCAGTTGCATAAATTGTCCTCTAATAAGTATCAGGGCTGGTATTGTTTACCACTTTGAGGTATATATGAAACCATGCATCATCGTCATGAATAGGAATATATCTTGAAACTTCAAAGTATATGCCAGCATAGACCTTCTTTTTGCAATTTTAGGTTCCTCTCAGCAGCATGGACTTGTTTTTGGTTATTTAGGGGGGTGTTCATAATTTATGCAACTCTTCAATTTATGCCTTTATCCTTTAAATAGATTTGACTACGTTAGAAAGAAAATCTTTCCATGCAGTCTTTTGAAAGTGTGACCCCCCCAAGGTTCTCTAGCTTCAGAACCAGATGCTTACTTTGCACAGCAAACTTAGAAAATAAGTGAAAGATATAATAGTCCAGTGGACTGAACAACAAAGGGAAAATACAGTTTCCCTCAGTAGTTTGTAACCCCATATTCTTTTGAGAAAACTTATAGGATTTTTAGTAGCCCACTTTACAATACACTAAAGCTAAATTATTCTCAAAGTTGGTTGATTTAACTGCATCATTGTCTTTGAAGATATTGACAGTATATATTGTGTTTGTCTCCTTCATATTATATCTGCTCACAACAAAATTTAGTTCAAATTACCCTCTCCTCCTACAATCCACAGATACTCATGTAGCACTTTAATACGTAGAAGTAGGGTTGTGGTTTTTCTGAAGTGTCTCAGTAACTTAGAATTCTTTTCAATTTTCCTTTTAAATCCCTCTTGAAAATTAAAATTAAATTTTGAATCAAGCCGCTTCCAAAAATGTTGCTCTAGAGACTCCTTTGACTGATACTGATAGTTAGGAATTTTACCAGCATAAAAAGGAGAAAATCAGAGTTCATGATTGTTTTCCAGCCACTGATTTTAAAAGGATTAAAGTGGAAGCTCTCCAAAAAAAAAATTCCTGAAGAATAATCACTCCCTAGCCTTTTCCCATCGAGAACCCAAAGGAGAAAGTTGCCCTCAATTTTATAAAATCATTTTTGTCAATAAAACTGAGCAGTGTTCTCCAATCATAAAAACAAATTATTTTGCACAGATTACACTTTGATGTAAGCAACTAAGTAAAGCTAACTGTCAAATCTATGAGTTTATTTGTGGATAGAGCTGTTTCATTCAAATCAGCTTCCCTTTATTTGAAAGCATTTCTGTAATGAACACCAAACAATCTAATTTATGGATCATATATTCCTGCTCATATTTTCCTGTTTTATGGACATTGATCAACAAAGTTCTAGAGAGATTTTTTTTCAATGTTTAAGTGATTCTTTCCCTGGAGGTTGTTCCTGTGGCTACTTTCTGGTTATGAAATGGTAGATTACATCAAATAGACTCAGATAGCCACAGATGAACTTATCTATTCAATGTGGTTTTGCACGTACTTTGAATTCCCATTCACTTACTCTGTAGGACTGTGCAAATTAAAACAGAAACATTTTGTATGTTGCTCATGCTCATCCAATTCCTGAATTACAGACTGGAATTATTAATGAAGAATTTTTGTATTATTTTGAAGTCACAGGTCTCATTCTTACTTTTGTTACATCATTAGCAACACTGTTTCCTTTGCTTTGTCACCTCTTTGCTTCCAAAGAGCATCAACTTCTTAATCCATCCCAGCTATGAGAGAGTCCATGTTATTTCTGGCCTGAGAATTTTAGGATGACAGAATGAAAAATTTGTCTCTTGCAAAATAATTAATAAATCAAACTTTTTTAAAATTTTCTTGTCATTATTCCTGTTGTTATACTCAGGTATAGTTCCATGATATTTTCTGTTCTCCTAATGTGTATGGTACTTGGACATTTGGTTTATAGGCTGTTTATTTTGTTTTGCTTTATCGGCTATTTTCTGCTTCCCAGAATGCACCTTTTTGTGTCGATAAAACAAGATAATTGCAATTCTAAAGGGTTCTTAAGTTTTTATATTGTCCTGTTAGGTGAAAAATATTATTTGAGCCATTGATAAGTACTACTGAAATAATTAAAAATAAAATTTCCAAAGATATATCTTTCAGTTGTGCAAAGTATAAAATTTCTTCAGAATTAGAGACTGAGTGACATTTTTGAGTAGTTA
Organism: Drymodes brunneopygia; assembly: GCA_013400955.1. Lineage (NCBI taxonomy): Eukaryota > Metazoa > Chordata > Aves > Passeriformes > Petroicidae > Drymodes > Drymodes brunneopygia. Next base: position 309,959 of record VZTZ01040926.1, on the reverse strand, counting down.
TTCATCTAAATATTACATTAAAACTCATTACAATACTTAAACATAGAAGTAGATGTGGATTTCATACGATTACCATCCATAGATCAACTGATAGAAGTCTAATACTATGAATTAATTTTCTAAGATATTCTCAACTGGTTAATAGAACAAATATTGATTTATATTTGTGCTATAACACTTGTAGCACAAATTAATTTATTTCATAAAATCTATGTGGCAGTAGGACACATGGCTTTGGGACTACTTACGTTTCTGGGTGTTTTGAGCCACAGAGAATATCCCCACAAGCAAGTGTAAAAGTCTGGAGCTTCCTGGTAAGCATTTGAAGCATACAGTTTTTATTTTGTTCGCTGCTTCATGATGTGGATATACCAACTTCTAAATGGCTAACCTGTGTCTCTTAAAATACAAAATATTTCAAAATGTATAGAAGAAAACCAGTGGAGTAACTATCAAATGGTTTAAAAATTAAAGTCCTACTCAGATATGTCATTAGTTGTCTTTAGCAACCCTATTGCAGGTGAGCTCAAACCAGCTTTGATTATCTTGGCCAAAATACAGGTTGTGAATCATTTTCTATACATGTTTACTGTGTAGAAGATTGCCAGCCAATACTTTTATGAAATTAACATTTCTCTGATTCTTAAATGACCCCTAGTTGTGACTTTGAGTATCTTTTAGCTCTAATCATGCTGCCAGAAGAGCTGTGGACCTGCAATTTAATGCCACAAATAGCAATGGACCTATTTAATTGTCTCCCAACTCATCATTTTGCCTGGGGGTTGGGAAAGATGCTCTGGATGTAATATGTGGGACCTACAGGAAGAACCATGAGTTTCTACCTCATGAAAACAGAGCTTTGATCATTTGAAAGACAGAAAAATATTGATGAGCATGCCTTATTTTGCCTATTTGTCACCTTGTACATTATTTTCAATTCCTATTCCCTCACTTACATGGTTCTGTCATCTACCTTTCGTATTCTGTCCAGTATTTGTCAATATATCTCTCTTATTCTTACTCCCAACTCCTTGTCATAGGACTTTAACCTTGGTCCTGTGCATTGCAGTATGAAAAAAAATAATAAATTCCAGGAAATGAAAGAAAGTCAGGTAACCTTAGGAATGGCTTATGAGTAATGCTGATGAGAAACAAGTGTGTTTTGCTATGACAAGAGAATGTGGGGAGATCACACTTGGAAAAAATATTCAGTAACAGATAATATTTAAGGAATAGTGGCATAGACTTCTAGAATGCAGATTTAGTCTTCTAACCAAGAAAATGCCTAAATGCCTGTCATGCTAGATTTTACATTATGAAAAAAAATTCTAACAAGGTGAAACACTTTCATTTATAGCTTCAAAATTCAGTTAAATTAAAAAAAAAAAAAAGAAAATTTGACCTAATTTTCCTGCATTTGGACTGGGTGATATAAATGGAGATACCTATTCCTAAAGCCTTTAATTCCATTAAATCTCCATTCTATAAAAATACACAGCTTTAATCTATTTTCTTTACTTTTATGATTTCATTTTGGGTTGTATACATTTTTTAAAATACCTGTGCATTGAACATAGTGTCTTGAATGCAAGAAAACAAGTTGAAATAAGTTCAACTCATTCAAATTTTTAAAATTCAGAGCAAGGCATTTATAACAAGTTGATCTTAGAACACAAAGGCATGCATATACTAAATGAAACTAGTAAAAAATCTGAAACACCAGAGGATGTCCTTTATGAGACACAGCAACTCTGTTTCCCATTTTAGACCAGGAACAATTATTGATCAGTGATTCATAACAAATCCTGCAGTTCTGAGAGGACTGCAGATCTTGAAATCATCGCGATTTCAGGTGTCTGTTCCAAAATTTGGTAGCTCATACAAGGCTCTAAACTTCAAACATTTCCTATGATCTAAATCTTAAATTGAGGTAATGAGCAATGTTCTATGAGACAGCTCAGTTTCTGTTTCTGCAGCTGAGCTCCTGCAGTGTCTTCCATTTTCAAACAGTGTAAGAAAGTAAGAGAGCAGTTCTGTGTGAAACGAATGCCAAATCTGCCTTGAACTTCCATGATGGCTGTAGAAGGTGTTGAAAACCAGTTCCTTATGTTAAAACTATACAAACTTTGAAACTGGTAATGAAATGCAGATCTTTGTCCTGAACCAGTTCATGACATCAGTGTATCCCAGTAGCAATAATGTTTAACTGTTACCAGAGTTTCACAATATCACAAAAAAAAAAAAGCACAACTGCTTTACATTATCACTTACTTGTATTTAAATAGCCCATGCTAGAATTGTACTTCCAAAACCTGCCTTTAATTCTGACATGAAGCTAAATGGCTGAGAGCAATATATTTCACTTCATGCAGATGATATATTGCTTTCTTGTTAGGCTTCCTTATTTGAGATGATTTCTCTGTCTTATAACCATGACTAAATCTCCAGCTACAAAATGAATTTGATTAAATCCAACCACTTGACCTTGTCAACCAATGTCCCCAGACACCTCTTTACTGACTACATTATTCTATGGGCTTCTAAGCAGTAGAGCTGGAATATTTATACCCTTTTCCATGTTCTCTGCTCTCAATAACTACAAATTCTCCAAAGTCATTATTAAAATTAAAAATTATATAGAAGGCTGGACCTTCATCTGTTTCAGGCTGAGTTATTTTACTTAAAGTTTATAATTTTCTTAAAACGTTAAATTTCATCCAGATGCTACCTTATCGTGGACATCTCTGACAGCTATTTAAGACCTGTTGCAATCCCTCTTGAACTAAAATTGAAATTAAAAGTAGTTTTAGGTGAAAATACATTGCTTCAAGGTGTTAAAATTATTTTAGATGCATACATTGACTTAAATATCAAGCCTTAATGGTTCAAAATCAATTAAAATCTACTGGGGTATAATTTTCTTATTTAGAATAATGTCTGACTACATTTTCTTACTCTGAGAGATGTAAAGTAATGTAACATCAATAAAGAAAAGTAATAATAAATTTATGCTCTTCGACAAATTATAAAATCTCCAGCCAGTGCTTTATGCAGAGTCCTATTGGAAGTTAGTGAGTTGTATACACACCTGGACCTAATATGATCAGAGAAAGGTGAACCAAATGAAGGAGCATCAAAAGGAATGTTAAACTTAAAAGATGAAGCCAAAAATAAATGAGACTATATTGACCGTAAGTAAAATTGACCTGCGACTACAGTAAAGTTTCCAGCTGTGAGAGCTATCAGCAGAAGCAAATATAGATAATCTAGCAGGCTTACGGCAAACAAGTATTTACAGAGAAGAATTATAGTAAAAAGTTCCTATGATAGAAGGGGTTAAAATAATTTTAAAATTTGCTTCAGTTATATGCAAAATGTATGTTATTTTCCAAACAAAATATTATTGTAGCATTTTTGAGAGACCAATTATTTAATTCAACAGAAAAAGGTAGTTAGGGGTAATAGTTATATCTGATGCAAAATTTCTCCATTATTTGGTACATGATAGATGTCATAAAATGTCAATACCTTGAGGAACACGAAGTTACAAACTTTACCTGGGCTCATTCTGCTGGTACACTGAAATAAAGAGGGGAGATAAAGATTCTTTTATGCCTCCACCATCTCAGCACCATCCTGGCGATAAGAACCCAGGACAGCCTTCAGCACAAAGCTGGAGAAATCGCAGGGGTGCTCCAACAACTGACAACTGGAACAAAACACTCAGTACCCTCTGTCAGCCAGAGCTGGGAGAGCATTCCACACTGCACCTCTCCCTGATAGTCATTGCCTCCAGGCATCACAAACTGTCTGAATGCATGTAAATATGTGTCGTTCCTGAAGCTGACAGAAAATGAGGCTTTCTATGAAGATTGCTCAGATTCTGTGAAAGGGAAACTTATGGTCATTTTACTTCTCTCCAGAAATGTAAAACAGTATTATGGAACCTTACAGTTGGTTGTTTTGTTTCCTGCAGCACACTATTTTCTGAGTGTTTTGTAAAACACACATACACATAAACACATCCCAGGTGTAGTGCAGTTATTTACACATATATATTGCCTATACAGAGACACACACATAGAACATACACATAGAATTTTTTAATACATCCAGAAACTCATTAAATGATGGTAACTCAACTTTAAAAAAGCAGGAGTCATTGTAGTATAGTCTCATCACAGTATTTTCCTATTAAACCCTCTCTCTTTGATTTTACGATGTCAGGTTTGATCTTGCCCAGCTTTGGTGCAGTATGTTGCTTCTTTCTGTGAACTGTCCTCCTATCTATTTCCTAAGCTGTTGTTCCACACTTGTAATCATGTTATTTGAGTGCCTTATGTATTCTAAAAATAACCATAATAGAAGTTGCATGTAAGTGCAAGGTGAGAAGTGATGAACAGGACAGGGACACAGCACAACCAATCATACTGGATGTAAATGGGAATCCAGACCACACTGCGTGGCAATAAATGATTATTATTACTACAGTTTATATTGAAACAAGGTGTTGGAGGCACTTCAAAGTGCACAGCAAGAGACATATTCCTTCCCTTAAAGAGTTTAATATCTAGAAAAGTTGCCTGACTGTTTCTTATTGTCTCACATGATAAAACAAAATAGAGAATGATGAGTTAAATGCTGCAGTATATTGGATCAAGTTTAAGCCTATACTGCATCAACAAAATTTGTTCCTTTTCCCCCTACTTTATAATACATTTTTGCCACTAAGGAAGGCACCATAACAGCAGTTTGAGATTTGCTGGAAGTACACTTGTAAGGTATCAGTGATTAAATTCACTTGCCTATCCACAACTTGCAAAAGAACTTGAATGAATGTAAATCTTAAGCTCATCACAACTTGATATAAGCCAAATTTTCACTTCCTGGAATCATCATTTCCAAGTGAGTCCTCCAGCAAAACTTTCCTTTGACTCCCAGCCAACTGCCTGCACTTGTCTGTGTGTCCAGCACTGCAGATCCCTGAACAATGGAAGTTTACAAGTTTCCACAAACAAAATTAATCTATCATTTCCACTGCAATACGAAGTACCCCTCATAAAAGAGAACAGTAAACAGTTCCTGAAGAGGAATATTCCCTTCCACAGAATTCCTTTTCCAAACACATGCATCCCTAATGAACTTCCCCCCTGCAATGCTAACCCTAGCATTAAACAATACCAGAGCTGCTAACAAGGTAATGTAAGCAGGCATGAGCTAAACCTTAGAACTTGCTGAAAATTATATTCTAGAAAGATGCCTTACATGTGAAGGTCTATAAAGGTGAGCACAAAGACAAGAATCTGGTATATGATAATGATTAATAACCTGTACTATATGATTTAAATTCTCTGCATTACTAAATGACACGATGCTCATCAAAGGTACATAATCCTTTTCTGTGATGGTACTTTACTTTCTTATGCTGCTAGGTAGATGCCAGGACAGACTCTAACCGCCAAGGAGATCAGGAATTAATCTGACTCTTCTAAAGTTAATGGAATCTCTGCCATTTACTTCAGTGGGATCAGGGTCTCACATTGAACATTAACAATATAAAATTATTTCTGTGGGATTGCTCAAGGGTTAAGGTTCTATTTCAGTGTGAAAAAATAAAGCTAAATCTCATTCCTAATGAGGATGTGTTGTTTTCTCTACAAATAACATCTATCTCAAATAACAGTAAGAGAATATTTTCATTTTCTGGAGACTGATTTGTAGTCTGATATTTTGCTTTTTTATATTTTGCCATTTCATACAGCCCCCAAGCTAAGAAAAAGGTGAAGAGGCAAACTATTGGCCTAGTGTTGGAAACTAAAACAATTTCAAAAATCCATTTCCACTCTGAAATTGCAAGCACCCTTTTAAATAAATATACCTGAACCAGATTAGAAAAGAAACAAAAATATTTGTCTTCCTTTGGTAACTAGTGTTGTGCATATAGTAAAATGTAGTCAGTTTTACTTTTTTCAGGGAAAATGAGCTTTAATTTTCCAAAGTTACAAGACAGAGTGACTGTTTTATTCTCTGTGCTATGGGAAAAGCTTATATGCATGCTGATCATTAGACAGTGGAAAACAGTGTTTATAGCATATTCAGCACACTGATGACACTGAGGAGACTGCATGTGGACATTCATGGGGGAGAAGCAAAAAGGAAAACATTGCTCTTCTGTCCAGGTCATTTGACTCCAAATGTATGTGATATTTGATATGTTACTTTCTCTGAAGATTTTTTTCATTTTCTCTCAGTTTCAGCAGAAGCTGGTAATTTCTGTGCAAAACCAAAGCAGAAGATTTTTATTTCCATTCAAGAGAATGTGAAAAATTCTATGTGAAACTGAACAAGAACACAAGTTCTGAGCCTTCTGGCTTTCTATGGCTTGCCTTGTATCTTTGTTCTCCTATATGAGAATGAGAAGGTGAATCAGCCAACCTCTGCCTCCTCTTGGCTCTACAGAAGGGAAACTGGAAACACAAAGTCACAGCCTGAGCCAGACCTTCCAGGCAGCTAAGACAACACTGAGGGATCACTGCCTTGAAAGATGATCCAGCCCTGATCCAGGGAAAACAGGAGGACTAAGGTCCTCATGCTCATATGTGGTGAGCGAGGTCTTCCCAGACACCAAGGTCAGGCCACTGAACAAAGTCCACATGGACTATTTGTGGGTTTGAGCTCCCAGTTTTGGAAGATTTTCACAGAAAAAGTAAGCTAAATGAGAGGAACCTGGAAGCTGGGGACCACTAGCAGATGGCAAAGTAAAATGCCATGTGGGCTGCCAGGAAAATCTTCGTGAGTTTCATTGGAAACCTGTCTGCCAAACAGAGAAGCCATAAGAAATATTGTCATTTTTAAATGCTGACCTTTTTTTTAAGGAAAACCTAACACCTTTAGAGAATCTTAAACAGTTTTCAAAGGCATGAGAGGAAATAAGCCAAGGAGCTGGATTTTGCAGTACGGCTCCAGCTCTGAGCTGCACATGGTTGTGTAGTGACAGAATTTGGTGGTGTGCATGGCAAGGGAGTGGATGGAGCCTAGCAGTGTTATTACAGTCTTCATAATCTTCATATAATAATTATTTTACAGGCAATGAATGTCAGCAAGATGTTGTCACCTCACCTTGTTTACAAAACAAGCAGTGATACCTGCAAAGTCTATGTGCTCCGAAGAGACTCTAGAGGGGAATTTATAGACAAGCAGGTGGGGAAGACTCCAGGCTCCAGGCCACATCCTCCAAGTGTGATCCTGCAGTAATTAGTGGTGATTTTCATATTCATTTCTGTAGTATGTATCAATAAAGTTTATGTGTCAAAAGAGTATGTATTATTGCGTTGGGTGTAGTAATAAGACTTGCATCAACTTTTCTTCCAAAATTTCCCATGTGGAAATTCACTTCTTGTTCAGTCTAGCATCAATGCAATACTGGATTTTATTAAAAGAATCCAATGTGACTGTCAACAGAGCAGTAGTATTGGATATCTTGTGCTGGAAAGTCGAAATAACACTGCACAGAAAATATCAATATGGATTAATCTATAGGCCATGGATTTGGCCGTTTCTTAAATTGGGTTTAGTTGTATAATGTACATTAAAGTGAGATAAATTCACAATTCACATTTCATTGATTTAGCTAAGTTCAATTGAGAATTTGTGTTGTTGTTTTGTGTATTTATATTTGACTGTTTCTTCCTAGAAGCTTAATCAGTGTAAGCTTACATAGCCAATACAACCTGCTGTGAGAGCTTGGATCTTTAATACTGTACCATAAGCCATGCTACTGAGGTAGAAAATTTACTGCTGGCCAGAAAAATAAGAATGCCCTTCCTTCAAGATTATGAAGTATATTTTGAAAAGATCTCCAGCTGGTCTTCCAGCTAGTTGGTTTCAGCAAAGGTGTCTTAGACATAGAAAAACATCACTGTATGCACAGAAAACTGCACATATGAAAGATACAGCATGCAAATCAAAAGCTATGATGCCTTTTTGTAGATCAATGCATATATTAAATCCAGTGACTCTCATCATCTATATACTGCCCAGATATGTAACACCTACAGAGCCCATGCATTTCAAGGAAGCCTTTAAGTTAACTCATTACAAAGCCCTTGGAAAAAAATTAATTACTTCTAATGGTTTTTACCGGTTTTTTACTGTTTTTTACTATTTGAATACTTCTTTTTCAGTAGATGGGTTATGTAATGTTGCTATCTTTCTTATACTAAGTATAATATACCAATTTATAAGAAAAATGCATATTATTATGTGTAACAATGGCATTTAAAAAGTTCTAGGTATTCACATTTCTCTTTGAAACATATAGTGTGATTTTGGTATTTCATATATATTGATAGTCATTTTAATATTGAATAGGAATATGTAGTATGCTTACAGAAATTGCTCCCCATTACTTAATTTTGACATGGTATTGTAGAAACAAAATGACGGAGAAACAGACAAAGAATTGTCCCTACCAGACCAACAAAAGCATATCTTGAGAAAAGCAAAAAACATGACTACTCAGCTAACTTGGTTCGCACTACTGGGGCTATTAACCACTGAAAAAGAATGGTTCTCGCAGTTGCAATAAACAGTGATTTCATTTTAAGAAGGCCTCGTAGTTTAGCTGTGTATTTAAATTATTCTAGGGAAAACAGCTTTGCCTTGCTATCCATAGATTAACAGAGAGGTGGTACAAAGAAGTAACAGCAGCATAACTGCCAAATTGAAGGGAGGCTCACTGCTCAATGGCATTTCTGTCTACTACTGTGCCATGTCTGGAATTTTATATTTCATCAATTCCTGTGAATCAGTGGGTTGAACAGGGAAAATCAAGTAGATGGAACTCTGATTACCACACCCAGAACCTAAAAGTGCCTCAGCATCATAGATTTTCACCTGTGCACCTGTTTTCAGCTTTTTGAGATATGAAATTCCCTGAATGAATTGCTTCCAAGACACTCTGACAGGAAGGTAAGACAAGAGGGTATCCCATTCTGGGAGAAAAGCAAGGGTAGGGATATATCTAGAAACTCTAGAATGAAATAAGGAACTCAAGGGGCTGCAAAGAGCAGGCAAATTACAGGGGATGTGAATGTTTGTAGCCAGTGCACAGAGAGGGGAGAAGAAAGGCTCCCCAGTGTGCACAGTAGGCTTGACCTACAGAAGCAATGCACTTTGTAACCTTCTTGTTGATGAAACAACAACAGCAATAAAGGATTATTTTCTCTGGCACTCAAAAGCTTGCCACATACTACAGCCTTTGATTGATAGTAAAATCAAATTAATATGAAATAATCTTAAAATTACAAAGCTTTCTAGAAGGGCCTTTGATACTATACATGACTCAGTGAAACAAAATTTTAAAGTAAATGTGTAAAACTGAAATTAAATAGACTATGCTGGAAAATTCACCTAACCATAGCCACTGCCACGTTGCTGTAGATGTTTTCTAATATTATTCATTCATCACACAGTGCAATTATATACTTTCAAGAAATGTTTGAAACAATGGTAATATGCAGATAAAATTGGCTTTTTTCAAATTCTACTTTTTGTTCCTTTTCTGAGATAAAGTTTTGTGTAGACTGGCAAAAAATGGTTATCCTATGTTTCTGGGAGTTGGTTAGTTTTGATAAGGATGATGGTTATCAGGGCCTATTTTTCTATCCTGCCTTTCATTTACTAATCCCTTCCTTATATGCTCAAGTATTGGTGGGCCTTGGGAATGGCAGAAGAGGAAAATGCTGTGATCTACCAACTGTGCAGCATGAGTTTTTCTATTTTCAATCTGTATGTCCTCATTGGCCTACTGCTTCTCTTTCAAGTGAAAGGTGGAAAATACAATTTTTCTTAGAAAAGGATTCTTTTCACCCTTCTTTTTTTTTTTTTTTTCCCCCCCTTGGGTTTGTTGGTTTTTCCCCCTGCTGCTTTGCTTCTTCCATTACAGTTTCTTTCTTTTTCTCCCAGGCTTTTTCAAGTGCCCTTTTAAAGAGTTAGGGAAAAACCTTTTTATTCTTTGCAGTTTGTGCCTTCCTCTGCATGCTAGAGAGGTTTTTCTGAGTAGGGTCATAAGTATAGCTCAAGTTAGTAGGTCTCACGTCAGTACACCAGAGGTAACTTAGTTTTCTTACACTGAAACATTGTTAAAATCTCAGTGTAAAATCATCCTACACACAAAAAATCTTTCCTAATTGGTATCAGTACCTGAGAGTACAAGAGTGGTAGAGTATGTACAACTTGACTGTGTTACTGCTTGCTTACGTGCTCATGCTTTTTCTACTTTTCTTCTCTTGACTAAACTCATTTTCATCTGAAGGTAATGTTTAGGTATGAGCAAATTCCAGGCACTGTTTCTGCTCAAGCCTATTTGGCACTACGGAAGATTCAAGATTTTCCAAGCAAGTCTAGAGAGACTTGATTCCCTCTGTTTCACTACCTGGTAAACAACCAGGTTGAGATTTCATTTTAAAATCAATGTTGAAGAAGCTCTGACTTACTAAGTATAACATGTATGTCTTTTCCAACATTCGGTATTTTTTATCTTCAAATCCCATGCTCATGAGTCAAATGTGTCAGAACACTAGTCATGGAATTAATCTGTTTTTATGTTTGCAACTGATATTTATGATTTAGTGCATGAAAACTATGATCTGTTACAAAACATATTTTTACATCCTGTTCCTGCCACTGGCCTTTTAGGACAAGAATTTAATTCAATTTGAATTCCACATAGGATTCAATATCACATATGAAAGTCAAACCAATTCAGGTTAGGATTTTTTAATTGCAATAATTGTCAGGAATACATTTACTATGGTTTTTTTGCTTTTTTCTAGAATGTCATATATGACTCTTACTCAACCATAATAAAAGAAAAAGAAGACGACCTCAGAGTAGATTTTTTCTCAGCCTTGCACATGAATTATTTTAAACGTGTTTCTGAAATAAAGAATTTGGGAAAAAAAAAGCCATACATAACATTCACAGGATGCAATAAGTAGAATCTAAAAGATTACCTTTGATTCTTGCCCCTACAGATGGAATGGAAAAGCATGTTCTTTAGAGAATGTTCCCAAGCCCTAGTGATTTATCTCAGTAGCATGATTTTCAAAATCCAAGGAAAATGACATTTCTTTAACTTGATGGTCCAGAAAATTTTGGGAAACTAAGCTACTTACACTGTACATACTGTAAGGAAGTAATTTAACCTTATCTCCCATCAACACTACATAGCCATTTCTTGTTTTGAAAAGAGAATTAGGCCAACACAACAACGCACAAGAGCCTAGTCTATGTTCTGTGATCCGGTAAACTGCATGCCTATGGTAGAAAAATAAGCAAGATGAGCCACTAGCCACATGGTAGAGTGGTTTGAAAAACTGATTGTATATAAAGCAACTGTAAATGGCTTTAAGATTCACTCATTTATGTCTTAAACCAGTATATATAGTCTAAATATCCAATAGGAGTATCTGATTTTGTTATAAGGTTTGGGAGAGGTTTTTTATGCATCGAACTGGAGATAAAGAGCTCAGTCAAGGTTCCAAAACCATAAATATGTCTTCCATGTGCTCATGTAGTTTCCACAGACTTGAATAAGAAAAAAAATTCCTCGCTTAATGTTTCAGCCTTGTTTAAACAAAATCAGGGCACAGAAATTTGGAAGCCATCTTGAGGGCAAACACCATCAGTGCCCAACAAGATGAAAAAGAAAAGATCCACTGAGTTGCAAGCTGGTTCCATTCAGAAGAAATGTTTAAATTTGCAGTCTGGAATGGAATTAACTGTTATTTGTTTTTCAAAAATATCTAAAGCATAGTTTTTGGAGCATGAATGCAAAGTAGCAAGCATTATCATTCCCTTAATTTAATCTCCTCAAACAGTGGGTAGATCCACTAGGATAGGATAACTGACTATTGCTTCCACTCTTGAACAGAAAAATTACAGCTTAGAGGCTATCAGTACAAAGAAAAATGCATAAATTTTTTTCCTGACACCTCTTTCATTCTCTTTGGATGGATATCATTCTGGAATCTATTATTTCTGTCTGGATTGAAAATTACAGAATGTTTGTTTAGAAAAAAATCTATTGATAGTATCATGTCTTGAAACTGTGACAGATAAAAGGATTGAATTTGATAAGAAGGGATAACTAGGTCTACTTGTTTGCTCAGTCTTTGGTCCCTCTATTGACTTATTTAACAAAATTATCAAGCAGCAAACAGTTTGCATTTTGAGCACAATCTCTTGGTAACTAATTACAAATTCAAGTTTAAAACAATCATCTGCTCTAACCTACATTAAATCTGAACATTTAAATTATTTCTTTCAGCTGTTCTAGGCTGAAGATTAACGGTATGCACATGCCACCTAGCTTATTTTCTCAATTTTTGTATCTTATTTCATATTTGAATCCTATATCCAAGCTTGTACCATAAATAGTGTGGTCAGAAGGACTAGGAAAGTGAATGTCCCCCTGTACTGGGCACTGGTGAGGCTGCACCTCAAGTGCTGTGTCCAGTTCTGAGCCCCTCAGGTGAGGAAGGACATTCACAGGAGCTGGAGCGAGTCCAGAGAAGGGCAGCGGAGCTGGGGAAGGGTCTGGAGCACAAGTCCTGTGAGGAGCAGCTGAGGGAGCTGGGGGTGTTTAGCCTGGAGCAAAGGAGGCTCAGGTGTGACCTTATTGCTCTCTACAACTCCCTGAGAGGAGGCTGTGGCCAGGTGGGGGCTGGGCTCTTCTCATAGGGAACTAGCAACAGTGTGAGAGGACATGGCCTCAAGGTGCACAGGCGGAAATTCAGCCTGGACCTCAGGAGGAATTTCTTCACAGAAAAGGTTGTGACTGGATAATGGAGTGACCATCCCTGGAGGCATTCAAGAAATGGAACGTGGCCATGGTCTAGTTGGCAATGCAGTATTCAAAGGTTGAAGTCAATGATCTTGGAGGTCTTTTTCAATCTAAATGAATCGGTGATTCTATGAACAGAAAAATTCATCCTGTAACATTAGTGAATACCTAGACAATTTTGTGACTCTGAATGATTAAAAAACTTGGTGAATTTAAAGTATATTTACCTTTTTAGAAGATATGAACTAGTAAACAAAGACTCCTAAGCTTTTCTTGGTAGCTACTTGCAGTGTTGTCCCCTTTCTAATATTTGTGTTTTCTAAGAAAAAAATAGAGAGGAGTTATTTAGAAAGCCTCATTAGAAGTGATTTATTTACCAACCCACAAACATATAAATACTTTACCTGTGAGTGTCAGCTCTACAGACTATTAGCTAAGAACATGAGCTTAGTTATAACATAAATCTTTTTAAAAATACTGCATTCTTAAATGGAGCCCAACTTTTAAAACAATGGCCTCTATTTCATGATTCTTGGACATTTTCTATAGGTAGTAAGTCAAATGCCTAATGTCTGAACACCATATGCATTCTTCAGAAAAGTATTCCTATTTAGAGAAAGTAGGGTTAAAAATACTCCTTCATTGTTGGGAAGCTATTTTAAATACATTGAGGAGATTCTAATACAAATGTTCAATCAGAAGTCTTTGAAGAATCACTAAAAGATAAACTGATCAATAAATGGGACAGCAAACTAGTCAATAAAATCTAATTTTTAATATCAGCTATAGAATTTAAATAATGAGATAATTTTGTCTTTATGCATGGTTATACACTATTGGAGAATAAGAATAACTTGTGCCTTTCCGTCACAATCTTAAATATGAATCCTGCACATATAATCTATCTCTAACACTATATATGTTTTGGGTAGGTATGCATATACCCCATCAGTTCTCAATGTACTCTATTTAGTTATTTCCACCACCATAAGTAGCCATAAAAGCAAAGATATCAGGAGGCTGCATTTCAGATTTGGAGCTGTCCTGCCTGTATCCCTGTGGCAGCCTCTGAATGCTGGATCTCACTTTTATATGGCTTACTCACTCTTCAGGAGTGCTCAGATGAGGCTCAGTGACATTCAAAGTACTCTAGGGACTGAAAATTATTTGAAGCCCATTTCAGCACGGCTTCCCTCTGCCCCTTAGACACTTAGTGTCAGTAACCAGCAGTTTTGAATAGGGCTCATAATGAATTGCCTCTCTCAGCTAACTGCAAAGCCAGGTGCAAATCTTTACTGTCAGAAAGTTCAAACTTGCTTTCAGCTGAACCATTCTATGAAGGTTCATCTGTTAAAGTCAACATTTCTATCTTTCTGTAATGTATTTACAGTATTTTGTAATTTCTAATGCAAATTAAACACCTGAATCCTATCCTGGAAGATTGTCAGTATAGTGCTTGTTGTATGAAAATGTAGGCATTTTGCAGTACAGTTATAATTCAAAAACTATATCTTTTCAGCAGCTGGATATTTTCTAAAGATTTCAAATATAATATTCAAATTTCAAGTTTCAGGTTGACAAGCTAGAGCACGAGCAAAATTTGTACTCCTTCAAACTACTGTTTAGTATGTACGTTTTAGCTATTATTTTTCTATCTGAGAGACATTGAACATTAAATGGAACATTCATGTTTCTAAAATACCTTGTCCTGATAATTAAAATACAACATAACAGAAATCTAAGGCAGAATCCTTCTCAGGTATTATCAACTTAACTATTTGAATACTTAAGGCAAGTGAGATCTGCTCCATACTGTATGAAATGTCTGTGCTCTTGTCCTCGTTTTTCCTTTACTGCAAAGGTGGTGAGGCCCTGGCACAGGCTGCCCAGAGAAGGTGTATCCACACCTTCCAGAGTGGATGAACACTCCATCTCTGGAAGTGTTCAAGGCCAGGTTAGATGGGGCTTTGAGCAGCCTGGTCTAGGGGGAGGTGTCCCTGCCCATGGCAGTGGGATTGGAAATAAATTATCCTTAATGTCCCTTCCAACTCAAACCATTCTATGATTCTAAGTAGAGAATATGAGTAGTGAGGAAGAATGAAGAAGGCAATGGAGAAATTAAACTAAGGGCTAAAAAGCAAACTGTAAGAGTTGATTCACTAGAACACTACTGAAAGGTCTCAATAGAGACAAAATATCTTTTTCCAATGATATTGAGGGATGGGCATAAGATTTTGGATTTGCCTAGTCAAGCAAGGTAGAGAAGAGAATGATGGGGAGAAAACATTGAAGATTAGAAAAAGATGAACAATTAAAATAATATTTTGAAAATAATTATTGTTAACTGGGAGGAAGAAACAATCAGAAAGAAAAGAGCAAGGGGAAGTAAGTATCTGAGAGTAGAAATACATTAGAAAGGGAATGGAGGAGACCTGAAAATCCTCAGAAGAAAAGCCTTGAGATACAATAGAAGTNCCCCCAAGCGCAAACACCCCGGCTTTCCCCCGGCCGGTGGTGCATTTTATTTTTTTATTTCTATAGTCACCACTAAAAAGTGAAAAAATAGGTTGTATAGGCAAGAGTAAAACTGTCTGTAATAATATATTGGAATGAGATATGAAGAATTTAAATATAGAGTGCCATAGAAATCATCTGCATGTGTGAGAAACCTGCTGTTGCCAGGTCTAAGAGAGTAAGAGGAAATAATGCAGTACAG
The DNA here is from genome assembly GCA_013400955.1 of Drymodes brunneopygia. NCBI lineage: Eukaryota > Metazoa > Chordata > Aves > Passeriformes > Petroicidae > Drymodes > Drymodes brunneopygia. The sequence goes on along the minus strand of VZTZ01040926.1, from coordinate 294,396 downwards.
GCAGCAGAAAGAGGAAGTCACCTAATCACTAAGAGCAATCAGTGAATTTTACATAATGGTCCATTTGCAGTCTGGACTGACATTGGGAAGAGTGAGCACTGAATAGCACAAACTTGGGCAAATTGGAAGATGACATTTTCTTTGAGACGAAAAAAAAAGGTAAGAATCTCAACACTCATTCTGAGGAGGTTCCCTTTAATTAATAAATTAAGGAAAATCACAGTAACATGAAATGAGAAAAGCTATGAGTTGTACAGGTATGGAAGTAGATATCAGCCTGGAGTCATGTTCACAACTGAGAAAACTGTAAGGTTGCAAAGGAGAAATAAATCTTTTCAATGATCCCCAGAAAACACTCGGAGGAAAGAATAGCCAGACTGGTTCAAGAAAAGAATTATGGATATGGAAATGGAGCAGTGGCCACACGTATACGTCTAAATGAGGAAGAAAAAGAAATTAGACAGACTTTGCAATGCTTAGTTGTCCCTAGGGAGTATCTGATGAGATTTGCAACTTTTGTAGCAGACCAAGATAGCCCTGGTAAGGAGACGAATAACTGAGTGGATTTAGCTTGTACATGAATCCACTGACAGCAAGAGCCTGCTGAATCCCTGAGACAGTATCTGGAGATACACAATAAAGTATTGCTATTTGCTGAGTATCAGTATGTCACAGTTCGAAAGTGCAAAGCCTTCCTATATACCTTTTTTTCCAGTACAGAGCATTAAAGAGAATTATGGTTCTGTCTGAAAGGTTTCCTTGGCTTGTCGCTCAACTCTAGCACAAGGCAGATGTCTGCAAAGCCATTGTCTCATTCAGCAAGGCTGGTGAAGGGTCTGGAGAGTGAGTCATATGAGGAGTGTGTGAGGGAGCTGGGGGTGTTTGTCCAGGTGAAAAGGAGGCTCAGGAGTGACCTTATTGCTCTCTACAACTCCCTGAAAGGAGGCTGTGGCCAGATAGGACTCAGGCTCATCTCACAGGCAACCAGCAACAGGGCAAAAGGAAATGGCCTCAAGCTGTGACAGAGCAGGTTCAGGTTGGACAACAGAAATTATTTCTTTGCAGAAAGGGTTGTCAAGCACTGGAATAGGCTACTCAGAGGGGTGATGGAGTCACCATCCCTGGAGGTATGTGGCCTTTTGGGACATGATTTAGTGATGATTGGTTGGACTTGAATATCTGAGAGGTCTTTTCCCACCGAAACAATTCCATGGTTCTAAGCCAGTGACATGGCTCTCCACATCTGGGATGGTAGAGCCTGAACATCAGCCAGCTGCAGGATGGGTGGGACACCATGCAGAGAGAAGGGAGCAGCCTGCCTTTGACACAGTCAAGTGCAGAAACACTGCTAAAGAATAATGTTCAGCTCACTGGAGGCCTGGGAAAAGCAGATTGCCCAGGGGCTGGGAGAATTCACACTGCCTTTCAGTAGGTGAGCTGATGGCTGTAAATAAGCATTTAATTTTTATTATGGTAAATAAATGCTCTGGGCAGTTCCTAAAGCTTTGGGACTCTCATTACTGTCTCCTCTCATTCCTACAAACAATGTTATACACAATACTTAAGAGAGTGCATATATCAGCAAGTGAAAAGTCTTAATAAGAAACCTGAATAATTGTCACCAAAAACATATGCGTGCAGAAATAAAAGCACTCTTCTGGGACACAGCCTACTGTGGTTTCTTAGCATTCTGACATGTACCTTTGAAGGCAATGAATGCCAATGGAGTCTTGAAGTACTGAAAGAGTAAAACAGATATTATGGGGAAAGTTGAAAGTCAATAGACAATCTCAATATAGGATAGATATGGAAAAAACACTTGTGATATTTGGCATATGCTTAAATATAATTAGAACTGGATGACAATTTACTGGAAGAAAATTGTGTCAGAAGTAAATAAATAATAAGATTGTGTGGACAGAAGAATGTTGAACATTGGTGATATGGGCATAGGTATAGGTGAGGCACTTTGGAAATAAGGAATCTGTGTTTAAGATTTTCCTATGGCAAACTCAAATCAGTGAATTTGAATGCTGTCCTCATCCTAATACCCCTGGCTAGCTCCTATGGCAGAATTTTCAAGAAGGAAATATATTCATTGGTGCAGCTTTGATTTAGCTAGCTAAATACTTTTTAAGCTCATTAAATCATTAAACAAAATCAGCACCTACATGTGTAGGAGTAACATCTTTGCTATTATATTGAGAGAAAGCAAACTCACCTGATTCACACATCCAGAAGATTAAATGCACCTTAAATATTTTTGTGTGCATCAAAACAACTTATGTTCGCAATACTGACAAGTAGTTATTTATGTTTTAATGATTATGTATTTAGAATTAATTAAAAAAAAAAAACAAACCCACCAAAAATATCACAAAACACCCTCAACTCTTAGAAGTTGAATATTAGTCTTCTGAGAGTAATAAGCATAATAAATAATAACTGTTGGAAACATTTGTAGGGAAATTTAAAAATGCATGTGTAAATATAGGTGTATCTGTACCTATATAGTCACTTATTTGATGAATGAACTGCATCCATGCTGTATCTATTGGTATTTTTCATTATATTTAATTTTAATTCATTTATTCATAGTTTTAACCTTTGTAAGAACATCAGTTATTTAAATGAGTAGAAGGTAAACCCCATCAACAAAACTGCAGGGTTTAATGTTGAAGATAACTGACATGCATGAAGTCATTGTATTAAAATATTGTTTTTCCTATTGTTTAGCACAGATGGTGCTGGTAATTAATATTGTGCTATTTTTTCATCAGGGGATTCCCTGATTACAAAAGTCAAGCAGTATGTAATAAACTGCTACATTACACGGTATGAATAAATTATTTATGATTTATATATTTATTAATGAAAATTTCATTATCCAAGATGCAAATTATCAATGTTTTAAAGCTTCTCAAGATACATAGTGCAAAAAATCATGTATTTTTATAAAATCCATAATTCATGAAATACAGTAGGGTATTAAAAAAACCCATTTACTTCTGTCCTTTCTAAAAGCTTTATCTAAGTTCTGATGATCACAAACAGGCTCATTAGAAAATGTGCATCAGCAATCTAAATGTCTTTAAGGATGTTCTTCCTCTTCCTGCAGAGGGGATTATAAGTACAGTTAGCAATAAATTCTTCTGTCTTTAGTGTATGAAGGTAAACATTATGCCTCTACAACATTTTTCATTCAGGGTTTGTTTAAATGGGACCTTACTTCATAACACTCATTGAAACCAAAGTATGTATTTTGCTATGTATAATAAACTAATTATAAACTAATTTCTGAATAGGACCATAGAAACACGCTTATATACAACCATCTAAAGTGGTACCATCTCTCCTTGGCGGCCTTTTAATTTTAGGGCACTTTGTACTGTCACAGAAATGTTTATGCATAGCATGAGCATCTGCCAAGAAAACCCAGGTGTCCTGTGGTAGGGTCCTATTTGACAAATCTCCAAGCTGCAGGATGCAGATCTTTTGCTCCTGATGCAGGCAACTGCTTTAGCACACACACTCTGTTCCCAAACTACTCACCAAGTAACAGTAGCGAAATTATTCCAGGGCACATCCCAAACAGGCACAGTCTCAGCCCATCCACTGCAAATGCAGGTTCAGATGGTTGGAGCCAGTCCTCCAGACTGGAGGAACTCTTGAGCCTAAATATGCTTGGCAAGGTGGCAAGGATATGCAAGACAAACAAGGTGCATGAGATATGCTTTACTTACCCACACAAAGGAATTAGTAATAATAACTACTATAAAATGTTCTTTTTTTACTGGTTCTGCACGTATTCCACTGAGAAGTGGATTTTTATCAGCTGCCTGTAACCTTTTGTCTGCATACTTTTTTCTTGTACAGTCAACAGACTGGATTTCATTTCATTCACCTGCAGTTCAGGGTGGAATTTTGAAGCAAAAGATCTAGATATTCAACATGACTTTTGAACAGGGCAGAAAATGGAATCAAAAGGTTCATATCAAATAAAGGAATACTATTGCCTTCTGAGTCAAGTTGCCTCAGTCCTAGGCTACAGCAACTATCTAGTATATGATACTACAGACTTCAGAATTTGTCTTTCTTAAAAATATATTTTTCTGAGAAGAATCCAAGTTATATCTACTGCAAAAATAAGTAATATACAATATTCAAAAGATTATGAATGTATTCTCTCAAAAACGTATGTTTCAGAAGTATACTCTGTGTAGTATCTACCTCCAGTTTTATTACCAGTTATTAATATGCTTTTCGAAGATATGTGAAAATGGCTTTAAAACCATTGAATACCATAATTAATAACTGCACTTGATGATTTATAGTAAAGCAATAGATAATTTGAATTTACACTTATGCTCTACTACATGCTGTCACCTTTAAAGTACACATTTATTTTAAAAATCAATACCTTTTAGCTACTGCAACTTTTATAATAACTTTCAAGTAAATCAAGGAATGTCAGATATCATTTACATTTTCATCAGGTGATTTGCAAATTTGTCCCCAGGTTTCTCTATCGGTATGCATAACTAACAGGGAGGACAAAATGATGTAATTATAATGTAATTTGTAAGTAAACACAGGTTCAGTTTAGAAATGTGAAATTATTTTCCCTTTCAAATGAATAACATCTGCCATACATGACATTTTACAATCTACAAATTTATTATTACTGCATGGAGTTTGACAAAACTCTGATTTTGTTCCTACACAAACCACGCATACATATGTGTGATTTCTTTAAAGTTCCCTGATTTGTTAAGTTATTATAGCATGAATTAGTGCAACAGAATGCAGACTATGTATGTACACCATAAAGTTTTGGGGGAGAAAAGCAGTATTTTAAAACAGACTAATACTGGTACAGTATACAGCATTTATGTTTTGCTGTATGAAAACAGCAGGTTTTAAAAAGAACCATTGTCACAAAGCAATTAATCCAGTTTGTTAACTTTTTAATGGGAAGATGTTACAAGAAGTGTAATAGTAGCTCCACTTGTAAACTATCTCGGAATTCTCAGTTCTCTATTAAATATTACTGTAATGTAAATTATTGCATGTTTCAGATTTGCAACAGAACAATTTAAGAGCTAGTAATTCCCACAAATAAAGCAATAATATGACTCACAATGATCACTGAGACTCCTCCTAAAGTGGAAAATGAGTTGTTTAGGATTTCAGCTTTCCATGAGATTTTTCTTTACTATTTTCTGCATGAAAATGTTTAGTGAATATGGGAAGCAAATGTGTAAATATCCAGCTTTTGGCTATTGATAATAATCATATTATCAAATAATAATTTGGCTAAAGATAATAATCTTTATTTTTAGGTCATATTTCACAGACACAGTGTTGACTAGCCGCATGAAAAATATTAGTCCAAATCATAGAGGATTTGCTCTTAAATGATGCTACCAGGTCCTTAATGTGTCTGTAGATGAAGGAATATTTATTTTCTCTGAAGGAATTTTAAATGTATAACCCAAATCTTTCTACTATGATTTTGTCCTTCATGAGAGTCTGCTTTTACTAGGCCAATGCTATCCTGGCTTGGACTAGAAATGGTGTGCTCAGCAGGACCAGGGCAAGGATCATCCCCCTGTACTCAGCTCTGGAGAGGCTGCAGCTTGAATCCTGTGCTCAGTTCTGGGCCCCTCAATGCAAGAGACACTGAGGTGCTGGAGCGAGTCCAGAGAAGGGCAGCAAAGCTGGGAAAGGGTCAGGAGCACAAGTCCTGTGAGGAGAGGCTGAGAGAGCTGGGGGTGTTTCCCTGGGGTGTTTAGCCTGGAGAAAAGGAAGCTGAGGGGATTCCTTGTCATTCTCTATAACTCCACAAAAGGAGGTTGTGGCGATGTAAGAGCAGATCTCTTCTCCCAGGTAACATGGATAGGATGAGAGGAAATTGCCTCAAATTGCAACAGGGCAGTTTGGTTATTGGGAGAAATTTATTCACAGAAAGAGTTGTCAAGCACTGGAACAGGCTGCCCAAGAACGTGTGGAGCCACCTTTACTGAAGTTATATAAAGACATGTAGATGTGGCACTTAGGTTTAGTGGTTGATTTGGCAATGCTGGATTAAGGGTTGGACTTGAAGATCTTACAGGTTTTTTCCAACCTGAAGGATCTATGATTCTACTTACTTTAATTCTTAGTTGTTTAAATGTCTCTCATTTAAATCTAGTTGCATGACCACACTTGTGTGTTGTTTGCATGAGTAAGAATTAAAGATGTCTGAAAATATCATAAAAACAAGTCTTGATGTAAGTTGCTGGGTATTTTTGAGTACTGCCACTTCAGTCTTTCCTCATGAAAAACTCACAAAATATGTGCTTTCCCTGGCCATAATTTTAAGCCCATCAGAATAACAACTAAATATCCAAAAGGAGTGAAGGGTATTGGCTCAGTTCCTGGGAATTGTTCTAAACTTACAGATTCCTCTGCTTTACTGCAACTGATAGCATGACTGTGATCACCAGCAAATTTACGGTATTGGATCTGTTTGATCCACACCAAATCACTAACCCAGGCTGAAATAATTTGTAAGTGCAACACATGTAAGAAGATGTGTTTGTACAAATGAAAATTAGACACATATTTTTTAAAGACTTCTCTGAATTATTTTGAAATTTATTTAGAATGGATTTTTTTTTATATGCAAGATAATATGACATAAATGCAGGAAATCATACCACTGAAGAATATACTTAATGAAATCTTCATTGTTACAAGAAGATACCACAGAATATCTGGTATAGTTAAACATATGTACACTTTTTAATGTAGGTGGTCTTTATCTGGAAAATACATGATAAGAAATACAATTCAAATAAATTAAAAGTTAATATTTTAGCTAGGACCAAGAAGAAATCTGGAGCTAAAGGTAAATGACTTTTCATACTTAGGGGAATAATATTTTTAGCAATATTATTATCCTTGGAATTACACCATTAAAACTTACTACATTATATTAGAATTTTCTTTATGTTTCTTTCTGCCAAGTATTATACCTTGGGATCAATAAGTAGATAATAAACTTCATTTCTTACATTGAACAATTACAAATGTGATCTATGGCAGCTGAAATGTGGTACTAGGATGAAGTAACATTCTAAATCTATGTAAGTAGCCTCCTTATGGAGAAAAAACAGCACGGGAGTTATTGGACATTTCTACTCCAAACAAAGCAATGAGAGTGAAGCAAGAACAATAATTCAGCCTGATTTCCTACCTTGCTGTCTACAGCTCTCATCCTTTTGTTTTACTGGTAAATTGCAGATATTTACTATTCTTTTCAAAGTATCTACAAACACACGTCTCTGACCATATTTTAATCTGTGCACTGAACTTTTTACCCAACACTGCAGAGTTTGACAGTATTGGGAGCTGTGCGTGAGGATCTAGGATAGCATATGGCCTGAGGTCCAGCTGGATGTCTGAGCATGTCATTCCAGACACAGGTTTGGATTGCTCAGTAATTAGCAACTGACTGTTTAATATTGTTAACTCATTTATTCCTTTGCAATTCATGTCCTGCTTTTCAAAATTCTAAAAGCACAAATTGTGCACGTGCCAGCAAAAAAATAATAGTAATGAGCTCATTTCCATACCACTGGACCCATTTTCATGCTGACTGATGGTGGTTTCCAAAACTGAGTTTTACTGGCAAACAGGGTTCTGCTAGCATTGTCCTTCCAAATGCCTGGAGGAAATAATCCCAGGTTTCAAATGGAAAAATAAAAAATATGCTCAGTTCTATCTAGGTTTTAGCTTTACTTTTGTTATGATCTGCAATAGCCCATAGTAAATTCAGCTTCAGAAAAAATAATTTTGTCTTTGTTAACAGTTTGAGGTAATTGCGTTCCTGTTCATTAGATGCCACAGATTCAGACAGTTGAGCTTTCCTTGCCTGTCTCACTGAGGCAAAGAGACTTACTGTGATTTGTCAAATGCTGGCAACTCTACGGCTCTGCCTTTTCTATTACCAGGCTGCAATCTGCCTTGGAACAGATCTGCAGTGGAAAGTTTTTCCTCTAGGGATTTGTGCTTCATCGTTGAGGTGTATCTGTAATCACGCAACAGAACAGCTGTGCAGATGTGGCCCCAAGAGAGAAATATTCAATGCCCCGTTCTTGTGATTCACTGAGCAAAAAATCCACTTACTCCAAGAAGGACCATCTTCTTTCACAATAGGCTGGAAACCCTCATCTGTTATTTCTACAGTTGCTATTTTAGTGCCTGCATTCATTTGCCCTTCTAGTTTTGGAATGGTTGCCCCCTTCTTATTTGCCAAAGGCCACCTTCAATTTTCAAGTCCTATCATCAAGTATTGTTTTGGAAAGTCAGTGCGAATGCAGTGGGGATTTTGTGCCACTTCATTTGTATATCACTGACCAGTGAATGTTACAAAGCATTCTTTCTGCTTTGGGCTTACTCCACTCCTGTTCCTGAGTCAAACTGCCCCAGGGCCAGAGAGGATGGCTGAATCTGATTCTGATTCCAATCAGCTCTCAACAAATAGCAAACAGTCAAGGTGAGTCCATAAAGCACACACTGGCAATCCTGATTCCAAGAAATGCTCTATTTTTTTCCTCTGTTGGCAGCTTTAGCTTAAGGTTGCATGCATTTATGGGTTTTCCATGCAAATATTCCTTTGTTAATATATTATGCTGGGAAAAGTTTTGATTTATTCTACTTTTTCTGGCTTCTTTTATACAATGGTAAAAATACCTAAACTGTAACTTCTGTTCTTGAAAACTTGGTCTCATAATTTTTTTTTCTTATACAGAAAACCACTTTGTAGCCCTGTGCCAGGATTTGTGGCAAAAAAAATTTGATTGTACCCTGCAAATCAGTTCAGTGTTTTACCTATAACTTTGTGCTTTTTAAGAGACAGTCTGATGTTCCCTGAAAGTTGTGTATAGTCTATTCAGTTTGGTTTCATGGAACTGAGTTCAGAATTATACATGCTTTAGTTTTCTTCCCAGGTCCCGAGGAAAACATATGAGAGAGAGTATGGAAGGGTAGAAAGCTCCCTGGATCTGTCACTGAGAATTTCATGGATACCTTGTTGACCATATTGCAGTACATAGGAAAATTCTATATTTTCTTAAACCTAAAAACTTAGACCTAAACACTTAGACACAGGAATGTGTGATAATATCTGGCAAGTAGTTTATTTACTATTGCTGAAAATAGTTCATCCTGGAGGTTAGAGTTGGAGTCAAGGGTACATTTTTGAGCAGGATAGAAAATGAAAATGCAAATCTATTCTTATTAAAATGAAGTGAGACATCTATCCAGCTGGACTTCTCTTAATCTATTTGTTCCCTCATAACTCCCTATTGAGATCTTACTGCTACATATCTAAAGCAGGAGGTTACATGTGCAGGTAATTTCACTGATCATCTCTGAAGCCAGAGGTTATTTCAGGATCCTCATCAAGGCTCCTTTCCAAAGAGAGATTTCAATTGCATCAACCCACTTATTCTTATGGGGGGGTAGCTTTTTGGTTACTTGTGTAGACTGAGTTATGATTTTGTGTTATTCTTTACTTAAATTATTATTATAATAAAAAGATGCCAAATTCTCTTAATGGAACCTATGCAGGGATTTTTATGGGCAAATCAAATACTCTGTGCTTGCCTACAGTATTTTGTTTCCTTCGTTGCTAAGGGCCTTTCTTTGTGGGCTGCATATCACAGCTTAATTCTTAGGTGTCCTTACTAAGGTTAACACAATGGGCACCTAATAACATAGACACACTCAATGCCACACTTCCATCATGATGAGGACTTTGGGTTTTCTTTCGTGTCTTCAGGAAGGTGAAAGTGGGTAGGCACAATAGCTTTCCAAAGATTCTAAATATCAGTCAGTCTTTACATTGTAGATGGTGCATGTCTGCCAGAGCAAACAATAAAAACTTTATAATCTGAATGCAGCCTGGCAAATCCCTCTGCATCTATGGCCAAATCCGTAGGATTCTGATTCATCTCTTGACTGTAGCTGATACGTGTTGAAATTGGTTGCTTATGCTGTACTTCCTGCCAGGTAGCTCAATGTGCAGTGGGCAAGCATCGAGGAACTGGAAAGCGCTCCTAAAAAGCTTCCTTGGTACGGGTGTCACTGCAAAACTGCCTAAAGATGACCAGTGCATTAAATAGAATTCATATGCTGAACAAACCCAGAAACCCTAAATTAAACAGAGTATTATTTTTAGAAGGAGCAAGGAAATTTCTCTAAGTAAAATTTACAAATCAATTGGTAATTCGTTTACAGTTGCTTTCCAGTTATAAAATTGAGGATAGATTAATGCTAGGCAATGCCATGCATGGATAAATTGCAGTCATTTGATTTGCACTGAATCTAGGCTTCTAAATGAGGGTACATTTCTGCTGAACAATGATCTCTTTTTTATTTGTCTACATGTTGATCTTCTAAAAGGCCGAATCAATACAGAGATTGATAACAAGAAGCTTAAGAAATTTATATTTATCATCTGAAACAAATGCTGAAATATGCTGAATAACTGGAAGATTGCTGTGTGCTACAAATCCCCTTTTTCCTCACTGCTGTGGCTGTGGCCATTCTTTTCAGGTGCAAAAAAGTATTCCCCAAAATCCTTCCAAGTATTAGTACAGAAATTTTGGTTCCTAAATCAGTATGGAAATTTGTAGTTACTTAAATAACTATTACAGAATACTATTATGTACAATAGGATGATAATAAAAAGGTGAAATATAAATAGATATAAAAAATATAAAAGGCATATGTTTTTAATGAATATCTACAATTTTACTTATAGGTAAAATAAGTTTAGCATGTTTGAATTTTTTTTGTGGTTTAATGATGTCAGTGCTGTAAGTTTGCAGTATAAATTATTAGAAGAAACTATCTGATATAAATAATCAACACTGACTGTTGTATAAGCTTAATTAAACATGATTTTACTACTAAAATTTTACTGAAATGCAGGTGTACCTAAAGGCAATATGGACTTTAGTGACAAATTTTGTGATTGGCTTGAAAAGAGCCTGGATTTCACTGTAAGAGATTAGGAAGTTCTGTGATATTATGCAGTACACATATATAATCCTGTGCTATTTTTTTTTCCTCCCAAATTAGGTTGGAAACTGTTATTTTTAACAAAATAATACACAATTGGAAATTCTTATCCCAAGAAATTTTGAATACTGGGTATTAATCTATTATTTACTTATTGATGCTACAGATATATGCAGAAAGAAGACAGAAATTTTGTTCTTTAGAGATTTTATTCATGTGCTAAGTGTACAATTTCAGGGATGTTTAAATTTTTTTATTATTTTAAATATGGTTTTAACTATTTCTCTTAGCAGCTTATAGAGTTGAATGTAAATATAACTATCTTTCTCTATCAAGCATTTTTAAACATTTTGATTTTCCCAAAACTGTAGTGTTAAAATTGTAATATGCCAGAAATATCCTCAAGTTCACTGGTGCTTTAAGACTGTCAATCATTATGAAGCAACCAGAAAACCTTCTTTGTTCTCTTTCTGCTATATAAAAACATGTCCTAATGTGATCACTAGTCATTCTTGTATGGTGCTTTTTATTGCCTGAGAATCCAAACTAGAACAGTGGAATTTTCTTTACTTACTAGTGACATAAAATTCATTACAAGTGCTAATTTTATAGGGTAAGATGGCCCAACCATGTATTGAGCTCATTGTTTTGTATCTGAAACAGATGTTGCCACAAATATCATTGTTGTGCTGTATGTCTCTTTCTTTTTCTCTCTGATATAACCCTGTAAGTTCTTTTTTTTTTATTTTTCCCATGTATTTTTCAAATGAAAGACATCTGTCTAATAATAACAAAGATTTCTTAACAGCTAAATCTCCATTTGCAGTCAGTGTAGTAACTTTTCCCCCTCTGTTAACTGTGAGTGTCAACATTTCCTTCTACAGCAGCATAAATAGCTGATTTCTAGCATATGGGCATGGAATGCCAGATACATTGTGGCTTAGCTGAGGCATTAAAGAAATCTCTCAGTGTTGCCGAATGCTGCTGCTTCCGAGGGTCGAGGAAATGAAGGATGTGAATTTAGTGTCAGAAAAATAAAAGGAGAAGAATATTTGGATTTTGATATTATTTTAGAAAAAAAAAAAAAAAAGAAGAGAGAAGAGGAAAACTCCTAGCTTGCCACTACCCCTTGTTATTCCATCTGCAGTGCCAGGCTGGTGTGGAGTACAGCTGAGCCCATTTAAAATGTAAGTACAATCCTTAAGAGCTGCATCAAAATAACAAAACTCATCACATGTTATAAATGAGTTAAAACAGAATCTCTAAATGTATAAAGGACTCTAAGAAATGCAAACTAACTTCATGTAAGGTAGAAAAAGATGAACTGTATTTTTAGGATCGTGTGTTGTCACTTTAAAAAACCCTTCGTACTGGACAAAGTCTAAATGTGCCCTACCAAGTTTGGCTCATGCAACTATACTAAATAGGAACCTATGACACAGAGTACATTGTTTAAAGACTACTTCAGGATGGTTTAGGAAGAGGATGATATAATCTAAATATGTGATAAAAAGAGATTACGGGTACATATAATATTCCACACTGGCAGGCATTCCTATCATGTCATATCAAAGTCTAGCAAAATGTTGAAAGTTAGAAATGTTATCTAGCATTAGCAGGCATTTAAGGAACGTCTCTTGAATATTTCTAGCATAAAAAAGTATTTCATGTGATGTAAATGAATGGTAATTTTCTGACTTTAAAAGAGAACTGTGCCAGTATATTTCAGCATTCTGGACCCAATTCTGCAAACATGGAGATGCTTTCAATTTGCTCTGCCTGCCTTCCCGCCTTAGATGGCTGCGATTGCTGCAAAATTAATCCATTTAAAAATCTGCGGCTTAAACTTAAGGATTTTCAGTTTTTTCCCCCTCTCTTTTTTTTCTTAGAATATCAATAAGTTCCAATTGAAGAGCGGATTCTTTTGCAATTCAGGCATGTGCCGGCGATAACGGGCGAGTTGGCATGAAGAGAGGCAGAGATGGATTAATTATGCAGAGAACATGGAAATTCTGCTTATCATCGGCTAGCAAAGGAGCCCAGCTCACATAATCAGCAAACGAAGGGAGAGAAAAAAATAACAATGCAATGGCACCTTCCAGCCCATCATCAGGATTTTTTCTACCCCCTTGTAATTAAAAAATAACATACACTTATAGCCCTATCTCCTGTGCAGGCAAGGAGTGGATGTCCACAAAATAATTGCAGCGGGATATTAGAGCTGGGAACAAGGGCTGTCCATTCCTAGTATCCCTTACTCTCTCCCTCCCTCTTTTCTGGCCTCTCTTAGGCACTTTCTTTCTGTCTGCATTCAGAATCAGATGAATGTCTCAGGTGACACCCTATCTCGGTGTCCATAGGTCCCAAATCTCACCCTTATCAAGATTCAAGCAAACATATATATGATAAATATTTGAAGTGCTGAAGCTGTGGGGTTTTATCCTGATCACCTATGAGCTATCTGCAGAAAATCACTTTGATGAAAACCTTTCCAAATAGTCTTCCTGAGTTACAAAATAGACTGATTAAGAGGATTTTTTTGTTGCTGTTGTTATTTCGCTTTTTCTCAAAGATCGTGCTACCTGTAAAGTTTTTTTTTTTCTTTCGTCTCATTTTTTTTAAACACAAGGTAAAAAATAAAGTGACAGATTTATTGTTCAGATTAAATTATGGTTGTTTAACAAGGTTCAGTAGCAATATATTTGAGGAAACTGATAAAAAAAAAAAGAAGAAATGTGTTTCTTGTAAAAAACCCAGATTGATTCAATATTTTTTATTGTTCATTTTCCTAATGGTATATCTCATGCAAATTAAGGTGCAGACAATATATTTTACAATTTTTCTCCATAGACAGCCGATTTTACAAATGTGTTTTGCTGCTTTTGTAACCATTTACTATTTTGCCCATTGCTCCCTGACAGTCATGCTCCCAGACTTCCTGAGCCCCAGTGTCCCTCCCCCCAGACCCATTGGTCAGCAACGGAGGCCAAACACAGAGAATGAAGCCCGGAATGATAAAAAATTATGCAAGTAGGAAGGGAGAGCAGTAGGCCAGGATTATAAAGCTGGCTGTCTCTGGAAATTTAATTTATTCATTGAGTTCCTCCAAAGCAGGGGACCAGTGTGGGGCGCAGTTTGCACACCAGTAAATGAGCTCCTGGGGACTTTGATGATAACTGATTCTCTACTAAGTTTGTAAAAATTTTTAATCCGAGTTCAGAAACAGTGATGAAGCTGGAACAGAAAAATCTGATTCCATTGCAAAGTTATGCATGAAAAATCAGTGATAAATTTTCATCAGTATCCTTAAGAAAAGAAACGCATTTACAAAACTGGCATCTTAAAGACAAGACACTGTTCCAAACTCTGCTCTGAGGCTCCATAGTGTAAATCCAGAATAAATCCACTGAGCTCATTACATTATATAATCAAAGCAGTGCTAATGTATATGTGCACACATAGTCACACACGGTTTCAGAAAAAGGTTCAACAGGGTGAAGCTTATGCTATTTGTTTCAGCAGTACAAGACCCTGTCCAAAATCCTGCATTAAAATTACTTCAGTGTGGTTCCTTTGTTTGTTTTAAATGAAATTGGAACAGAACAGCTCTTCCAGCACTGTAGGGGTGCAGCAGCAGCAGCAGCATGTGCGCTCCAGGAAAAATCAGTTCTAGCCTGAGAAATCCCCTTGTCCAATTGCTCTGCATCCCAGCCACTTCTCCCAGTACAGATGCCAGCTAGGGGCATTTAGAGTTCAGTGTTCCCACCTGGCTATTTTGTAAATAGGAAATGTTCTGAGATCTTCAACCCTTCAAGACACAACAGTACTTTGGAAGTAGATTGACTCTGGGATTTATTTCACCATCCCCATACTTTCGTCAAGCTTCATGGGAGAGTACTTTGGTCACACTGCCTGAGTAACAGAAGGAAAAAGCCGGGACTGGGAGAATGAAGAACCACTCCATGTAGGAGAAGGTTAGATTCAGGAATACCTAAGGAACCTGAAGGTGCACAAGGCCATAGGATTTGATGAGATGCATCTGTGGATCCTGAGGGAACTGGCAGAGAAAGCAGTTAAGCCACACACTGACAGAAAAAGGGGAAATGTAACCCTCATTTTTAAAAAGGAAGAAAAAGAAAGATCTGGGGAATGACAAGCTAGTCATTTTCTCACCTCAGTGTCCTGAAAGATCATGGAGCAGATGCTCCTGCAAACTGCTAAGGCACATGGAAAGCAAGGAGGTGATTCATCGCAACCAACATAGCTTCACTAAAGGAAAATTGTGCCTGGCAAATTTGATGGCCTTCTATGACAGAGTAACAGCATGAGTGGATGAGGCAAGAGTGACTGATGTCATCTACCTGGACTTGTGAAAAACATTTGCCACTGTCTCACACAACATCCTTGTCTCCAAACTGGAGAGACATGGATTTGATGGATGGATGGATGGATGGATGGATGGACTCATGGATAAGAAATTGACTGGACTGTTGTGCTCGAAGCATTGCTGTCAATAGCTTGATGTCCAAGTGGACAGACTCTCTTACAGAAGGACTGGAGGATACTGGTTGATGAGAAGCTCAATATGACCTGTCAATGTGTGCTTGCAGCCCAGAGAGTCAACTACATCCCTGGCTGCATCAAGAGGAGTGTAGCCAGAGGACTGAGGCAGGGGATCCTCCCCATCTGCTCTGCACCAGTGAAACCCCACTTGGAATTCAGCTCTGGGACCCCGACAGAAAAAGGACATGGACCTGCTGGAGCAAGTTCAGAGAAGGGCCATGAAGATGACCTGAGGTCTGGAGCACCACTCCTATGAAGATAGACTGAGAAAGCTGGGGTTTTTCAGCCTGAAGAGGAGAAGGCTCTGGAGGGATCAGCTTTCCACTACCTAAAGGACGCCTACAAGGAAGCAGGACAGGTACTCTTTACAAGGGCATATAGTGACAGTGATGCCTGAAGGATTTTTTGCTTTTTCTCCTAAATACTTTTTACACAGTTCCCTATATCCACAAGTATTAGCATGCATTTTTGTGATGCTTTAGGTGTCATAACTTAGCCTGGTTTCTTGGTGTCCAGTAGGCCGGGAGACCAAACACCCCAGAACTGTAGAGTTAGAAGTCCAAACATTCTATTGTCGTAAGCACTCAAGGTCCCCTGGCAGGACAGATTCTGTAAACTAGGAGTTAGCCCACCCTAGCCCCTTATTAGGCCCTCTTGTCAGATATACTAATGAGTAAAATCTTTAATCGTATACTTGATTGGGAGGAGGAGGACATTGCGACGTGTGTCACCAGGGTGAAGCAATGCATGGAATGGGATCCTATTAAAATACCAAGGTAAACGACTCCCAACCCTCTAACTGTGTCTGAGCTTTTATTTCCTAAGAACAGGAAACAGGCATCAACAGGACAAGGGGTAATTGTTTTATACTGAAAGGGTAGATTTAGATTGGATATTAGGAAAAAAATTTCCTGTGAGGTTGGTTACCCAGAGAAGTTGTGGATGCCCCATCTCTGGGAATGTTCAAGACCAGGCTGGATGGAGCTTTGAGTAATCTGTTCTACTGGCAGGTGCCCCTGCCCAGGGCAGGGAGGTTGGAACCATGATGATCACTGAGGTCCCTTCCAACCCAAACCATTCCATGAATCTATGGTAGCAGTCTTAGTGTGTTTATAGAGGAGACACAGGCAATCCCAGCCTGATGGCAGCCCTGTTGTAGCAGTAGATTAGTGTTGAACAGAATGTTTAAAGAAAGAGAAAAAGAAAGGGAAAAAATAACTGAGATGACAGGTCCATAGTCACAGGAAAACATCAGAGGTACAACCACCAGGAAAACTAAGTACTCTATAGATTACCTATGTCTATACATTATATTGGAGTTGGTAATTAGTAACAACTTCATTGCAGAGGCAACAGCTGGTCACCTGGCTAAGTACTGTTTGTGAGTAGAAGAAATCATGTTGAGAATCTAAACCAGCTACCCACGTTGTCCTTGAGCCTATAAATAGATCTGCATAGCCAGGTGTATGCTCACGCAGAGATGCAGCTACAAGTTCACTTGGCGAGTTTCATCTTTAACAGATCCTGGTATTAAGCAGGTTTTTGTTGCTCTGCTGTGATAGAAACTTTGCACAGAGCACATACTTCTATAATCTTTTACATTTCCTGAAAACAAGTTTCAACATCTTTCACAATAGGAGGCAGATAATAGAATTCTCAGTAACCGTAACAGTAAATGGATTTGTAATCTACCCATGATTAAAATTATTTTCATCATGAAGCAGAATTCTCATTATTTCCATTTTAATATTATCAACTATAAAGTGTCTCAGTGATTGATACTATAGACAGCAAACCCCTATATTATGGTAATTAAATCTAAAATGAATCAGCCATCCTTATACATCTTAGTATAGCACCTGATTATTTAAAAACAATTATATTCTGGTTTCACCTAATGGGGGGACACCACTTTAAGAAATGCACTGGAATAAGAACTGCTCAGGGTCAAAAAGTTGAGCCATAGGCAAAAATAACGGAAAAAAAGATAAAATTATATTGTTCCCAGTTTTAAATAAAGGGGATTTCAATTTGTGAAGACTTTCAGTCTAATCTTTTCATAAATTCTAAAACCTTTGCACATGTCGGTTAGGAGAGAAACTAACAGATACCCAAAATGTAGGCATTTCTTTGTTCACAGTATTTGCTTGAGTGTGTGTTTGTGCAGGCCTGTAAGAGAGGAAAAAAACAAACGGCTTTTGCCTTTAAATATATTTGTTTTGTCTTTGAAAGAAACCGAATAACTGCAAGAAAAAAATTAAACTCTCCCCTTTTCAAAAAACATAGTTGTTCTGCCCCTCTCCAAGTTTTAGAATGACAGTTTGGGCTAGCTCACAGATTAGTAGCTCTTCAGGACTATTTTGTCTTTTGTCAATATCTGGAAATACTAAACTTGGCAGAAATATTCTTAAAAAAATAGTTGTTCACCCTTGCCATATAAGATGATTTTATCGGGACAAAAACTTCTCAACCAGAAGAGCATTTATATCTTTTATCCTTTTAATCTTCAGTTGTTTTCACTGCATTTTACCACTGCCTGCTCTTACAAGTGACTTTTTTCATTTTGGTGTAATTTTAGTACAAAAAAATTCTTTAGTGCCTCTGTTCATTTGCAGATTTCACCAGGCTTGCAAAAGCACACCTGTTGTGCTGTCTGGATTTCCTTTTCTGATCATAGGCTTCTGACAAAGAGGGGGGAAAAGAAAGATTTTTATCAAACACTCTTCACCGGACAATGAATTTTCTTCACCATTTGAATGTATCTGTGGAATGCCTGAGTGATTCATTACAGCAGATTCTGAAGTATGACAATGGGCCGCAGAAATGACTGATGGTATCTTTTTCCTGATTTCATTTCCCTGATCCTCTTCATCCCTTGGCCTGTGTACCTCGATTAATTAGAAACCAGGGATTTTCACTCATCAGCTGATGGGTTTCATGCTCCACTCTGTCACAAATCTGCTGCTTGCACTATCTCTCTTACAGCTGGTGGCTGCTTTAAAAACTTTCTTTTTTCTTTTTTCTTTTTTTTCCCCTTTTTTGAAGCAGTGCTTTGTGACTACAGGTTTAGGCCTTTTTAAGATTCAGACATATTTTTAAAAAGAGATTAAAAATTAAAGTAAAGAAGATTCAAAATCTCTGATTAAGTTAATCCCTATCCAAATGATACTTGTCCAAAAATGAACTTTTTGAAGAGATAATAATGTAAATGTTTCATAGCTCTCAGCTTTCCAAGTTCTTTTTTCAAGATATAATAATTGAAGTATTATGCAAAGGATGAAAGTATATAAATATGATTTTTGTGAAAAAGGCCCATATGCTCAGTTCACATGCATTTTAGTCCTGCCTATACTATATTGTTAAGCCAATTGCATTTCAGATTTCACTTGTATGAGGCACCTTATAATAGGATCCTGCAATAAATCATTGAACCATTATTGTTTCTGGAGGAAATATTTCATAATTGAAAATATGCTGCCCCTTAGGGTATATACCAAATTAAAGTCACATGGTGATATAATCCCTAAGGAAACAAACCATAATTAAATAGTATTTAAAATGCAGAATATTTTGCAATAAAAATCCCCCTCAGAAACTTAAAATAATGTGTGAATCACAGACAACAAACATATCAATTATGTCTACCATAGAAAATGTAACCACTGCTATTTTACTTCCTTATCATTATGTATACCCTCCCAGAATTTTTTCATTTAATTTCTTCATTTAATATACTGTCAGCATTAAAACAGGGGCTTTCTTTTTCTCCCCCCCTTTTTTTTTTCCTGTGTGAGCAAGGATCAGAAGCAGCATAGTCTTTCTGGAATGTCAGACTTTGTGGACTCCATGTGCTACTGTAAGGGGCAATGCAGAGCCAGGGACATCCATGTCCTTTGTTTCTATGGTTTTAAATAGAACAAGTCTACAATATAGTTACACTTAATTATGATTCTTTGAGCCACTGTATTATTGATTGATGGCCTAGGTATAAAAGTATACATACAATAAGATGCAGCCTTTTGCCAGGCAGGGATTTGCTCAAGCAAGAATATTTTCCCTTTATTCCTTTCCGTAGTTTTTCTTTTGTCTTAAAATAAATGTCAGGTGTGTAGAGTTGAAAAAACAAATAGAAAATCAACATTTCTGTCCAATTAAAAATTAACTTAAAACAGTTAATTATATTACTATAACCCACTAATTTTAATGGTTCCTTTCTACCGTACTTGTCTGTAATTTTTTTGCTTATCAATAATAGGGTGCCCTTACAAAGCAACCTCCAGAAGGTAGCCTGGTGTAGAGAAAACAGGGATCATTCAGCCTGGAGAAGACTTCAGGGTGACCTAATTGTAGCCTTTCAGTACCTGAAGAGAATCTACAAGAAAGATGGAGAGGGACTTTTTACAAGGGTATGTAAATAGGTATATAACATGTAATAGGACAAAGGGGAATTGCTTCACACTGAAAGTTGGTAGGTTTAGATTAGATATGAAGAAAAGTTCTTTACTGTGAGGGTGGTGAGGCACTGGAGCAGCTTGTCCAGAGAGGTTGTGGATACCCCATGCACGGAAGTGTTCAAGGCGAGGTTGGATGGGGCTTTGAGGAGCCTGGTCCAGTAGCTGGTGTCTGTGCCCATGGCAGGGGGATTGAACTAGATGATCTTTAACATCCCTTTCAGCCCAGGCCATTCTATGGTTCCATGATTCAGGTACGTAACTGCATTTGCTGTGTCCCAGGGACAGATATTAATGGGATGTGGGGATGACCTTCTTGGATTTTGCTTCTTGTAATACTACACTTATATGAAATAAACCAAAAAAACAACCCATCACAAATCATATCTTTGGGATGTTTTTTTCTTTGCTGCCATGTTGAAATTAGTCATGATAAGGACTAAAAATATTCAAAGTAATCCAACTTTTATGGGAGAGATTCTGCAGTCAGGTGTTTTCAGCCCTTTGACGCATTGGAATCTGCATATTGTGTTTCATGGGAATTTGACCATAGACACCTCCTGCTTTTTCATGAAAAAAAATAGTGTCATTTTGATTAGTCTTGTTTAATATGTTCCTTGAAATCAAGTATAACCTATTGTAACTAATCATCCACATAATTCTTCTGTCTTCTCTATTTTGTGATGTCATTTATGCACTACTCCCAGTCAGCCTGTTCAGACTGCTCAAACCATTTGTCTGAGTCATTATTCTGAATGTCTTTAGCAGATCCCTTTGCTTGACCACATCCAGATTGAGCTTAGGGTTCTTCCCTTGATTAGCCTTATTCTTCACAGCTTTGCCACGTGCACCAGCTGCTATCCCAGCTTTCAGCCTTCTCTGCTGCTGGTGCTGGTGGGAGAGTTGCTTGCAGGACCCACCCCTCAGCCACCTTCATGTGGTGCAGCCATTAATAGCACCTTTCTCAGTCCTCGGTGATCAATTCCTCAAAGTGTTTTCATGTCGAATTCAACATGACAATTCTCCAAAATCACTGAGTTCTTCAAACTTGACCTGCTATCTAAACCCAAGATGGAAATGGAATCATGAATTGAGAATGTGGATTTTTCCCTGTCTTTAAAGTGTTGATATGTGCAATAAATAGAAGCGCTAACTGGTCTGGGCAAGCTGGATCAATGGGCTGAGGCCAATGGCATGAGGTTCAATAAAGCAATGTGCTGAGTCCTTCACTTTGACCACAACAACCCCTGCAAAGCCACAGGCTTGAGGCAGAGAGACTGGAAAGCTGCATGGCAGAAAAAGACCTGGGGATGCTGGTTGGCAGTGTGTGCCCAGATGGCCAAGAACATCAGTGGCTCCTGGACTGTATCAGCAATAGTGTGGCCAACAGGACCAGAGCAGGGATTGTCCCCCTGTACTGGGTACTGGTGAGGCCACACCACCTCGGAGTGTGTCCAGTTCTGGGCTCCTCAAATCAGAAAGGATGTGGAGGTGCTGGAGTAAGTCCAGAGAAGGGCTGTGGAGATGGGGAAGAGTATGGAGAATAAATCATATGAGACGCAGCTGAAGGAGCTGGACTTGTTAATCCTGGAGAAAAGGAGGCTCAGGTGACCTTATCATTCTCTACACCAACCTGAAAGGTGGCTGTAGGCAGGTAGGGATTGGACTCTTCTCCCGGGCAACAAGTGGCAGGACAAGCAGAGATTGTTTCAAACTGTGTAAGGACAGGTTCAGGCCAGATATCCTGTAAAATTTTTTCACTGAAAGGGTACCTAGACATTGGAATGGACTACAAAGGGATTTGGTGCAATCACCATCCTTAGAAGTGTTCAAGAAATGCCTGGATGTGGCTCAGTGCTGCATTTTAGTTGACAAGGTGGTGTTTAGTCAAAGGTTGGAGTTGATGATGTTGGAGGTCTTTTCCAACCTTAATGACTCTTTGCTGCTATGATTATATGATTTTGGACTTTCAGAAAATGTAGTTTTCCTGTGTTTCAGGATATGAAGCTCCAGAGCTCCAGCTCTTAAAAGAGTAGGCACTGCCAGTTGATGACTTTGTGGATCTCAAGGCACATCTTACTTTCTCTGCTCAGATATCATATATGAAGTAAATAATTTACATTAGGAGCTTCTATTTATTAATTTATTTTTATCAGCTTATATGTTCCTTTAGTAAGGAACAGATCTTTATTCATCTTTACTCTGATGCATTTGGATTCAATTATTGAAATAGTCCACTTCAGGTTGCTGTAACCATTTAAATGAAGTATAGGCACTTGTATTTGGGACTCCACTTTTTCTATATAGTCAAGTTAGGAGCCTTCAGAGAGTTGATTTAGAGCTCTAAAATGAGTTCTATGGATTTTAAAAGGGTTTCTTCTCCTTGCTCCTGGTGTTGGAAAAATTGAGGTTCTGATCCTGATGGCACCTTTCTGGGATTGAGACAATGGTAATATTAAAAAAAAATATAATAAATTTAACTGTCATTTGAGTCGTGAATAATTGTGTGTTACAGAAGACCTTAAGAAACAATCTGTGAAACTGAACATTTATTTTGTTGAATTGAACCCTGATGAACTGAAATCCCAATTATCATTTCATTTATACCCTAAGATTCGTTTCTCTGCAGATTTCAAAAGAACAGCACTTGATCAGTACATCTCTCAGCCCAAGCTTAGAAGTCATCATCAACACTATCTTTGTATTTGAAAATTAAAAAGTTAATTAAAAAGCAAGGATGGATAAGAATTTGTATTTCTGATCAAAAAGTTTTTAAAGTTTTCTCTTGTTATCAGACTTAGTAAGAAAAAAAAAATCATGTGAAACAACCTGTTTATTAAGAAGAAGAACTTTCTTAGGGTAGGCAACACCTATTTGCTTTTATACAGAGACATTATTGTCTGTATTTTTTTAAGCTCAGAAAAAAATCTTCAATGGCTCCTTTTCCAGGTTGCCTAATTCTGAGATTACAGGTGCATAAAAATGCAAACAAAGGAGCTTTTGCACTGACACAGAAAATGTTCTGAAAGGATCCCCAAAGGCAGTCAAGTGGTACCCTCAAAGCACAAGACAGTGAAGTGACCTGCTGAGAGTAACACTGAGAGTAGACTCAAAATGTGGGACAAGAACACTGTCTTTCCAACATGGCTTTTGAACTTTGTTTTTGATAAAGACACATCCCCTATGCTATCATAGATACCCTAATCAAGTTTAACCAACTTGAAAATGTTCCTGAGAACATTCATTTCAGTGCCAAGACATAAGCAAACTCCCCCAAAAACAAATATACATATGCATGTTTCTCTTTTGCTTGTCTACTTTGAAGAGGTTGGATCCAGGCTGCTTTCCCTTTGGTAGGATCTGATGTTGTTAGGGATGGAGCTCTGTTACCCCTGTCCTTAAGTCCACTGCCAAGAGGGCAGAGTCAGTCACTGTTTGCCTTCTTAGATTCACAGCTGAAAGGGACAGATTCACAGATTCACAGAATATTCTGTGTTGGAAGGGACTCACAAGGACCATCAAGTCCAGCTCTTAAGTAAATGGCCCATACAGAGATTGAACCCACAACCTTGGATTATCCCATTAACATTTCTGCTCAGCAGGGAGTTCAAGCTGGTCTGTGTCATACAAATTCCTAGCAGAACTATGAAAAAAGAGGTTTTTCAAATGCCTGTGTGTAAAAGTGGCATTTGTCAGAATGGGGGGAAACAGGATTAATAACAGTGAAGCCAATAAAAAATTATACACATGCAAATACACCATTTTTTGGAAAAAATAATATTCATCATACTCTGAATTCTTTTTTATAAATTTGATGCTGTACTCATTTTTATCAGAAACATTAAAACCTTAGAAATTCACAACACCAGCAGTATTTCTCAGAAGAAAAGCATCTGGTGCAATCTTGGTTTGACTGTCTATGCAGATCATGGACACCTGAATAAAAGGAGTCCACTTTTCAAAGGAATCCACTGTGAAAACAAGGCAAATCTTCCCTTGTTATAACCTTCATCCAGCAATGTAATCCTTGAGGACTTTCTGAGCTGGAGGAGGAATCTATTTGCTTGAGCTTGACAATTCTAGTAGGGTGTTCTCATCAAAAAAAAGGTGCCTAATTGCTTTTTTTAACAGAGTAATACATTAGGCTTCCACTACATCCTGGTTTCACCTGAACTGTAGAGATGTGTGAACTGTGTAAAGAACTTCCTTCTGTGTAAAAATTTGCAACAATTTTAATTGATAAAAGTTTTTCTGCTACATGAATACTGAATAAACATTCTCCTTTCACTTTCTATGTCTTTCATGATTTTATGGACATTAATTTATGTTTCCCTATACCCATTCCTTTCTCAACAGGAAAAGTAATTTTCAATTTAGTCTTTTCTCATAAAAAGTTGGTTTGTACTTTTTTCAACTTGTCTCTTCTTTTTCTAGTTCTACAATATAATTTTTCAGGTTAAATAGCTCACTGTTTATTTTATTTCATTTTTATTTTATTTTATTATGATTTCCAAATTACTCACTGTTTAATATGTAAGAGTTCTGTGTGTCTGTGCAATGGTATGCTATTTTTTGCTTTTCTCTTTATTTGTTTCCTAATAATTTTTAATATTTCTTTTCTTTTTTGGTTATTGCTAAGGAAATGATGTTTTCCATATAATTTTTATAACTCCAGGATCTTGTTCTTGAATGGCCATGGCTAATTTAGAGCCTATAAATTTTTTCTTATTTACATAACCTGGTGTTCATCTGCCATTTTATTTCTCTTTCACAGTGTTGTGACATCCTCTACAAGTCTTCTCAGCTTTTATTTTAAGTAATCTGAATAATTTTAGACCATAATTTCTGTACCAAACAGTCTTCCACTGTATTGATAAATATGTTAAATAACAAAGTCTCTGCACTGAACGGTAAGGAACTCCTCTGTTAACTCCTTTGCACTGTCAAAAATAACTATTAATTTCTGCTACTTTTAGATGACTTAGAACCACGAGAGTCCAGATTTTCGTAATCCTTTGTTGGAAGACTTTTTTTAGTGTTCAAGGTATGATAAGAGAATTTGGTCACTTTTATCTATCTATGTTCACTATGTTCACAAGAGAACTTTCCTGTAAGTTAGTGAGACACAATTTCTCTCTGTGAATTTCATATTTAAATTTTCAAATTTTATCTAATAATAATAATTACTTTAATTATATAATAAAATACAAATGTCTTAGTCTTAAGAATACCTTTTTAATAGCACATGACAATACTTTACTATAGCATTCCGTCAACTTGCTTGGTGTGGAAGAGAGATACTAGTTTGCAATCTACCAGGACTTCTTGAAAACCTTACATTTAAATAGGCATCATGTCTAATAACTTTCTTTCCTCTGTTGTGAATGGTAGACTCTATAAAGTAACCAATTAATAATATGATAATACTATTAACTTTCATATTTGAGTTCATTCAGAAATAAGGGATAATGACCTGCTAACACTAATTTTATTAATTTGTTCCAATCCCTAGGAGATCATTTTGGCTGTGTGGACAGAGCTTTTGTGAAGCAGAGTCACACAATCCAAACTTTTCCCTGTTGTTGAAGGGTTTGGATGATTAAGCAGAGAAACTAACTTCCCAGGACATTAGAAGGGACTACTGAACTGACTCTTCTGGTTGAACAAAAAGTCCAGGTCAAATATATCTTGTCCCATGAAGGAACTAAGATTTATAGTTGCATAGCTGCATAGTGTATGCAGCCTGTGGTTCCACACACACATTCCCTGTATGAATTAGGCTGTTGCAGCTAGTTACATCTCATAAAGGCAGTGAGGGGCCAGGTTGAAAATGTTTTTCAGCTTAAAAAATGTGCATATATATACAATGTACACAATTTACACCATGACATTCAAATTTAGAGACAAGAAAAGCTGGTATGAAAGACTGGAAAATGAATTGTGGGAAAATATGACTCTGTGTTCTTTTATTGTTCCTTTTTGTGTGTAGTGTCAAAAGTTCCAGCCTAATTTTTTTTCTGACAGCAAAACCTGAATGATACACTAATCAGCTCATCTTCAGCTTTCCATTTTTCATCTCTTAAGGTGAGGCTAAACTTAGCCATAAATGTGAATGTGAGGTTTGAAACCTGATTTATTTTAATTTCTTGCATTAATGTTCTGTGCATATACAGCCAGAATAAAAGTTAAATTCAACCTTTGCAAAAAATCATTTTATAACTAAAATTAAGGAAGAGCATGAGACTCAAAGACTGATGTAAAATATCCTTTAAAATAACAAAGTTCATTTCAGCCACATAATTCAACATTAGTTTTGCCACCTTTTATTAGGATAAGTCAGCATCTTGGATAACATCATAAAGTTTTCCCAACAATTTGCAACTGTTGAAATTTGTAGTATCAATCATAACAGTGCCAGAAAATGCCCTGGCGTAATATACTGCAATAAAAATAAAACCATACCAAAAATATTTGGTCTTTACTGCAGTTATTTTTTTTATATCACTAAGTATCATGCTGAAAGCATTCACAGAAATTTGTCCTACCAAGAACTATTACTTCTCTTAATACTCCTGCCATCACACAGCTAGAGAAAAGATAGCAGAAAGGGCACCTGACCAAACTTGGACACACTCTTCTGAACCCTGAAAATTTTTTGATGTAGGAGGAGAGCTGATCATAATTTGACCTTCACTAGCAGGGAATGACACAGACCAGATGAGAAAGGCTTTCCCTTTTTTCCCGTGGGTTTTACAGAGGTATAGTAAGAGATGCCGTGGCTCATAGGCCTGACACTGTACCTGGAAGCCTGCTGCATCTGTGAGAAAATAAGTATGGGAGACCTGTGTCCCACAAAACTGTCCTGGGATTTCAGTAGTGACACCATAAAGTCTTCCAATACAGAAGAAAAGCTGGAATTTCCAAGTATAAAATATTGAGTGTGCTTTTTTATCTTCACCTGCCAATTTTACACTGCCATGTTCAGCTATTAATTTTAAAAGAGTTACAAATTATTTAGACCCTTTGGAGACCTTATGTGATGAGCAAAATAAATCCAGGCATATCTATTGTTTAGTTGCATCATACTGAATGAAATACAGTCTGTTCATGAAGTAAATGTGGCAGTAAATCAATTCCATTCCAACAAAACCCTTTTTAAAAAATTCCTTAAGGATTTTGGAATTATTTTTTAACATCTGGCCTATCTTATATCTGCTTCAGCAGTCTAATGCTCTCAGTTTCAAAAGAAAAGAAATTTCCCTGAGATTCACTGGAAGATGACAGATGGATTCTCTCTTACTGCCCGAGACATGAAATTGCAGGTGACACCTGATATATGATAATAAAAGAGCACCCATCAAGTAATCGGCCCCTGGCCTTTACTTCAGTGACGTCATGAGAACACAGGTGGCTTTACCTCTGCATCCCAGCACTGCAGAGCAAAATGGTCTGCATTGTTAGCAGCTCACCAAGGGAACCTTTATCTTCCCATCTGTGTGGTCTCTGTTGTGATAATTTTGGAGTGAAGCCATCTTCACTGTTCTGAGAGTTAGGAACAATTGGCTGCAGGGCTGTTTATCCTGCTCTCCCTTGTAGAAGCTGTCTTTTGGGGCTTGCAGTTGTCATCAATACTGGAACATGTCCTGAACAGTGATTAAGAGAATATAAGAGGAGAAAATTAATTCCTCTGCACTGTTCAGCTCTCAAATACAGGTCAAACCAGCCAAACTAAAGTTTTAGCAGTTTAAAAACACCAGAAATCCTTTTTCTCCACCAGTACTATTTGTATCATGGTTGGTGGTTTGAAGGAGTAACTAATTTTTAATATACTGGTAGACTTTTACAGAGATATCAGCTCAGGTTTAAAATCACAGAATCACAGAACATGCTGAGTAGGAAGGGTCCCACAAGGATCATCGAGTCTAACTGCTGGTCCTGCAAAGGACCATGGCCAAGAGTCACACCATGTGCCTGAGTGGATTTCCCAAATGCTACTTGAATTCTGTCAAGCTTGGTGCTTGACAACCACATCCCTGGGGAGCTGTTCCAGTTCCCCACACTCTGGGGGGATAACCTTTATCTAATACCCAACCTAAACCTCTCCTGACACAATTTCAGACCATTCTCTCCTATTCTGTCACTGGTCACCACAGAGAAGTGATCAGTGTCTGCCCCTCCTCTGGCCCTCATGAGGTATTCTTAGATGGTGATGAGGTCTCCCCTCAGTCTCCTCCTCTCCAGGCTGAACAGACCAAGTGACCTCAGCCACTCCTCATACAGCTTCCCCTCAAGGCCCTTCACCATTTTTGTTGCCTTCCCTTGGATATTCTTTAATAGTTTAATATCTGTCTTTTATTGTGGCACCCAAAACTGCCCCCAGCACTCGAGGTCAGGCTGCCCCAGTGCAGAGCAGAGCAGGACAATCTCCTCCCTTGCCCGGCTGGTGATGCTGGGCCTGATGCCCCCAGGACAGGCTTGGCCCTTCTGGTTGCCAGGGCACTGCTGACTCATTTTTAACTTGCCATTAACCATGGTTTGTGTTGGAAGACTAACTATTATTTATCCCAGGAGTCAAGAAGATTTTACAGAAGTGTAATATCTCCCGTGGAACACTCCTAATAACAAGGTGTTTGTGATTTGCAGCCATCTTTTCAATCATTCCTGGAAATGTCCATAAGAAAACCCAAATCCTAAATCAGTCTTTGCCTGAAATCATGAGGCACTAAATTCCACTGAGAAACCTGCAGTCTGTGTGCCTTTTGGATATGACCAAAAAGATTCAGCTCTTAATGAAATTATATTGCAGGACAGTGCAGAGATATTAAATTCACTGAGGCGCCAAATTTTAAAGGCTGCACCCTCAAAGTGTCCTTTTGCCTCAGACACCATTTTATGAATAATGCCCCAGTAGAAAAACAGCAAGCCATTGTCGTGAACACAACTAAGCTGCTCTCATCTCTGTGAAGGGATTAGTGGGATTGTTTTGATTACTCAGACTGAGGAAAAGGTGGGACCATGATCAGGATTGTACTGCTAGCCCACCTTTTACAACATCTTCAAAGAAACCAGAATAGCATTTTCTTTACTTAATGCGAAGTACACAATGCTGCTGTGATGGACTAAAACAGGCTGTGCAAAATGAGTTCTGCAGCTAGTGTAAGCAAAGGTGCCTTTCTGATGGGATGCATGCTGTGTGAAATGAGCCTGCTTGTAACACAGTGACACACAAAGAGCTCACAAAAACAGCAGTAATCAACTGACAGCTGTGCCTCTGGTATAGACATGGTTAAATATGTCACCGAGAGTGGTCTGAAGGGTGGCAGTAGCACAGCTTTGTGGCAGTACCAGGAAGAATGTGTTGTCCAGTCACCCAAGATGGTAAGTCATGACCTCATTTGCTGGCAACAGAAAGGTCTGTATATCAGGAGTTAGGGAGGAGTCACTTTGGAAAATACACCCGAGGGGAAAAAGCATTAGCAAAATCATCAGTCTGAACAAAAGGAAATAGCAAAGCTCAACATTATGTGTGGATCAGTTCAGCAAACAGACATTATTGCTCAATACAAAGTACAGGGTGAGACTGTTCCAAACTTCATCCCTTTCCAAAAGCTAATACCTCATTTTATCCATCTTATTTCATTAACAAGGACTTGTTAGCTTTCTCCTTTCAAACTGTTAGTTTTCATATGTTTCTGTTGAAGAATAATATTTTTCCTTTAGCCGTCTTCTTGGTTAAAACTGTCTGCAATTCACACTA
This sequence comes from Drymodes brunneopygia, assembly GCA_013400955.1. Taxonomy (NCBI): domain Eukaryota; kingdom Metazoa; phylum Chordata; class Aves; order Passeriformes; family Petroicidae; genus Drymodes; species Drymodes brunneopygia. The sequence continues at coordinate 264,552 of VZTZ01040926.1, read as the reverse complement.
ACAGCTTCAATATATAGAAAATATCTTTATGAGTGTGCATCTACTATTTTGACTGTCCCTAAGATTGGTTGCTATAAAATGCAACAAGAAACCGTTCCCTTCCTTTGTTCTAACACCTTGATGATCATCATCAATTTTTTCCACTGTTGTCTTGCTTTTACATGTCATTGAGACCAAACTTCTTGCTCTAACTCTCAGAAACACATCTTTTTTTAAAATAGATTTCTTTCTTCCACCCACATTCTGGCAGCCTTTGGGCTGAACACAGTTTTCCCATTCACAAATGTCTTGATACTTAGAAACACTCATGTTTAACATCCAAGCCCCCTCAAACAGGCCAGCCAGACAACCCTGTATCCTTCTCAAAATGGGCAGTGGACCAGTGATTCATGAGGTTTCCAGTTATCTGGAGGAATTTGATTTTGCGATGACATCTTTGCTCTTTGAGGATTCCTGGATGAATCCCAAGAGGCCCTATAGATTTGTAGAGATCCAGCTGGAGCAGCAGATCCTGCACAATTTCAGGTAGACTGGGAGTTGATCATTCTCACAGACGTGGTCCTCTAGCTCAGGGCACTTGAGACCTCCTTGGCCATCCTCCGGGTTGAAAACAGAGGCAGAGAATGTGGTAAACCTCAGTTTGCCTCAGTTCTTCCTGTTTGTGAGGTGACCATCCTCATCCTGTAAGGGGCTGATGTTATTTTTCTCCAAGCTTACCCTATGGAAGCTTCTCCTCTTCAGTCTCAGCTTGCTTCAGTAAGCTTTTTAATTTTCCATCTTCCAGCAGTTGTTACTAAACTCGTACTGGTGCTCCATTCACAGAACGCTGGGAAGATCTGCAGTCTCATCTGGGAAAGTTGCCATAGTCCATGCTCAGAAGAGCCAGGGTCCTGCTGTTTATGTTACAGCTGGAGACAGGAGAAGGGAGAAAGCAGAGCCAATGGAAGAAGCATCTCAATGGTCAGAGCCAGTACATGGAGCATGAGCTACCTGTTCTGTCATCATCCTCCTTTTGGTGACCTCCCAGTAGTAGCTTTATTTTTCTGGTTATGGGAAGCCTTATTAAGAATGTGTTTGGAGTGGTATTTGCAGTCTTTCTTACCAAGAATCAAGCAAAATATTCTGCTTCCAAGGTGTATGTAAGACTTTGAAAGCCATATTTTGGGGATGTTAAATACAAGAATATGCCTACCTTTTTATTGGTGTTATTTCAAATTTTCAGCCTGAATTCACCAGTGTGAGCTTTGACATGTTTGATTGTGTCATGATAATCAGGTTTTGACCAATTCCTATCTTCAAAATATTGAAACGGTAATATTTTAACAAAAAATACATATTTTGAATGATTTACTTATGTGTTATTTCTCTGGTTCCCTGAAGAGTAGGAAAAATATTGTTTGTGTAAGTTCTAGCCCACTACAGCAAATACTATTTCCATAAATACTTGCACAAAATAAAAAATGATTTGGGGATGTTTTCATACCAAGGTTTTTCTTCCCATATACTTTCTGGAAGTGTCTTTTTATTGCCATGAACATCTCATAAAACATATTTTAATGTTGCATGCTCAACAATTGCAGGTATTTATTTTCCAGGAGCTTTCACATCAGAGGCTCTGTATCTACAATTTCACACATCCAACTAGAGAGTAAGAAACAATTATATGAGTCTCCAGTGACCCATTGTAGCTAAGAAAACAACTGAAATAAGAAATTATGGAGAAAAAAAAATTTACAAAAAAATTGAGTGAACAATTTCAAACAAAGATTAAAAGAAAATAAGCTATTTTCAACAAGCAAATTGAGAGGCAAAAATATTGAAAAATTGATAAGTAAGGAAAAGTATTCATTATTTGTAGAAGGGGTTTTTTACATGGTCGAAGGAGTTACACTGGACATGATTTTCAAGAGGTTTTGCCTAGAGAGCTTCTCTTTGATGATGGTAGATAATTCCATGTGCCACTTTTTATTAACCCTAAAGGGAACAGGTTCTTTGTCAGGAAGTACACATAAGTGGAATCAGACTCATGTCCTGGAATGTAACCTTATTATCCTCAACAGTTTTAGCTGTGATACTAATTTTTACATTTTTTTCCAATCTGAAAGAGTATTCTTGTTTATTTTAATTTACTTTTAGGGCCCAAGTTGTAAGCAAACATTTATGATGTCTGTATACCAACACCTGAGTGCACATGCACAATTTTTTGCATGAGGCAGTTCTGGAGAACTGTTGTTTTATGCAAAAGTATCTAGTCATATGAGTCTCCAAGTTTTTCATTTAATTCAGCATTACACTATCAAAGTGGCAGTGGACTATCTCAATCACTGCAGATTTTTTGGTCCTTGCTGTATAGGTAACACATGAAAATGGTTTTGCCTGATAAAGCAGAAAAGTATCACTGAATGCTGGAGCTCTCAGCCTGCATTTTAGTCAAAAAGCTGCTCACTTTATGGGAAATTTTTATACTATGACATCGGTCTATAGTAGAAGATCATGTTATCATGTCTGAGCTTATGAATGAAATGTTAACTTTTCTAACTAATCTACTTATTCACTGTATATTCAATATTGCATTCACTGTCCTCTGAGGTAGACTAAGTCGGGATTGCAGGACAGAGATTTGTCCCTGGGGTTCACTATGACTAAGCTGAAAGCTCTTACATTTTTAAAGGGTTTATGCTGTTGCAATATTTCTCCAACTTGTTTATATTCTAACTGTTTCTGGGGACTGGTAGTACTTCTTGTTTTGAATCTTATATGATGCTTCCCATTTTAGTACTCTGTCTTCACTTTCTGAAATATTTCTGACTTTAAACTTGGGCTTTAAAATGTAGGTTTTCCTCTTGTGTAGGTCTCTCAGACTGAATAAACTTAGGAAATATGAGCCAAAAGGGATTCCACTGTATCTCTTTAAGGGTTCCCAAGCCCCATTAAATTGTTCTAGTGACCTTTCCTTAAAAGATCTGGTGCCCTCATCCTTGAAATGAGTCTTCCTGTCTTGCCTAAATTAATTGCAAATTAATTTGGATCAGGTCACAGGCCCTTGAGAGGTGCAGTTTTACAGCTGGACCCAGCCTGGGCTGCAGAAATAGGAGTCCTGTGTGTCCTGTGTGCCCAGCAAAAGGAGCTGGGCTCTGCCTGTCCCACGAGACCTTGGTTTCTACACATACTCCATGTGTGCACGTTTTATATACAGGAGGCATGAGCTGAGATTACAGACCTTGCAAATAACATGCCAACTGCATGTAGGGAGCAAGCTGAGCTTTGAGCAAAGTGTGCTCTGAGGTGAAGGATCCTGAAAAACAATCCTGGGTGGGTACCAGAAAACAGTAACACGTTTTAGTGTCCATCTTTCCACGCCTTCTGGAAATATTTCCCTCCCGCAAAATGAACATAAATAATGCTTATTCTCAGAAAAGCAGTCTGAAAACCTCATGATGTCATGGAACTGCTTATGGAACTGTAGTACCAAGCACCATAGCAAAGCTCATGAAGGAATACGAAATTCTGTCTAAGAAATGAGGCAGCTCTTCACCACTGAAGGAACAGCAAATTGGATAGCTGCTCACCAAATATGCAGTGGATAAAGCAGAAGATATGTAATTGAAATATCTTTTCAATAAAGACTTGAATTGTTGTGAAAGAGGCAATGTTAACATCTTATTAGTTTCTACTAAGGGTGCCACCTGAGTACCTTTGCATTAATAATTACCCATATTAATTTACCCATTAATTTATTAATTTGCCCACAGAGTATGATTACTCTGAGCCTTGTATATAGTTTCATACTAGTTAGATTTGCTTTTTTCTCTACTTATCTGTGACAGTTTCATTATATCACCACTTTCCTCTTGAAACAGCTATAGACAGTGTGTTCCTTAAGTTCTGAATTAGTTCTACCAGACTAATTCTCTACATCACTATGAGTAACTTTGATTATATTTCACATAAAAACTGTAAAATATTTAATCTGATGCAACAGTCCCACAATATTCAGCCGAGATTCATTCACTAAGGTACATCATCCATTGAGCCAGCTAGTTCTTTCTCTCCCTATTTTCAAATTGCAAAGTCTTTTTTCTAGAAAATTCTTGCCTTTCAAATGACTGGTTAATACTGTAGCAGCAAAGATAAACTTAATAAAATAGATTAAATATGAAAAATGTAATTATGTTTTAAATTAAATGTAAATGTTTAAAAATATAAAACTTTGTAAATGTGTTTTTGCATTTTGTACTGAAACCTCCCATATATATGTATAGAGCAATTGCCCACACATAAAACTGTCTCACAAATTTCAAAGTAATAGTTTGTGTAATTATATTGAATCAGAGGGGTCCTGTTACTTTGTTCATAGCTGGGAAAAAAAGCTTATGTAATACTGAAATGAAATGTTATTACAGTCTCACTTACTCATTCTTGGAATTGGCTTAGTGATTACTTCAACATCGACATCAGTGAAAAACATTTGACATCTGGCCTAGAAAATCAGACAGCAGACCACAGAGACTTTGATTAAAAAACTTCATGTAATTTTCTCCAATCAGTAAGCTGGCCTATTCTTTTATTAGAATGAAGGCTTCTCTCATCACCTGCAAATTTCTAGGAAGACCTCAGAAAAAAAAGGGAAAAAAAGCGCAATTCTATCACTTTTATAATAAATTTCCATTACAACAAGCAATTGCACAGACTGAAGAGGAGCATTGGTTCCACTGACAAATTGTTCTCCACTGTTTGCAAAGGGTCAAACATCTGATTTCCACAAGTATTTTTGCTATTTATTCCTTTATCAGAGTTTACTATTTCATCCTTTTCTGTTTAATGATTTGTCAGGGGTTTTACACAAGATGCAAACCCATTTTCTGGAAAAATACAGCAAAATATACCAGCTTTTTCATGTTCTCTGTATGTCACTGAATAATCCAAGCTAGAAGTGATGTGGGCCACTTATGATCATGTTTTTATACCTTCTCCAGAGCACAACCACTCTATCATGAGAAAGAATGAACCATTAGCACAGAATACAACATGCATTCAGAAATAGGCTGCACTGCAGATTCATCATGAATTAGCATCTCAGGCTGAGACTTCAACTCACAACATGAGAGCAAGGTCTCAATGAACTCATGTAAGAAACACTGCAGTAACGAACCCCCACCCTGCCTTTCCTCTGTGAATCAATTTTCTTCAATGAAACTGGATAGTTAACTTATTTTCAACAAGCTAATTTCCATGTATCTGTTTTCAGCTCCAAGAGCGTTGCTGAAGCCCTTTCAAATGCTGTACCCCTTCTACCTCTGTTTAATGACAACAAAGTCCTTGCTCATATAATGCTACAGTAGATTTACTTATCCGTTAAGAAAAAATGAGGTATGCTGTAAAATATGATACTACTATCAAAACTTTCATGATCAAATCCCAATAAAGTTACAAAGCTAGAATAGAAAGAAATTATTGTATTTCCTTAAACTGAATGTCACAGTGTAATTCTTGTAAAAGGTAATGATCAAAAAAGTCTTTAGAGAAAAACTGTAACAAGGAGACAGAATAAGCTGGTTTATGGAAACAGAACAAGAAATCTCTCCAGCGTTGTAAACTGAGGACTGTATTTAATGTGTCTTATAGATCCTGATCATAATCAATCCTGTTCCAATGCAGATGAGTTTCTCTTGCTCCTGTTGGGTTTTGTTAGAAGCAATCCTGTTAGTTCGTCCTGTTTAACATGTCCTTTAATTATACAACATGTTGATACCTCCAGCTATTTGCAGTCATATTAAAGGAATAAAAATTTCCTTTATGTAGATGTACCTAATGGCACAAATACAACACCTCAAAACATGTAACAATATAACATTTACAGCATAGAGCTTTTTTCCCTCTGTATAAGGAAAGAGCAACCTGCTTGCTATCAGAGCAAAAACACTGATCACTGCATCCTAGCTGTATCCTGTATTTCCTTCTTTAACTACTATTGTAAAACACCATGCTTAACTTCCCACTAACGCATTAGCATATGACTATGAATTTCACAGTATAGAAAACTTATTTTTATGACAGATATAACTGAATCTCATTCAGAAAGATATTGAATAGGATCTATTGCCCTCTTATCCAAAGTCTTGTTACTCTGTTTTACATCCTCAAAATGTTTTGCATTCATACTACACTCCATTCCACTGCAGCAATTTTTTTTAACAGTTAAAGTGCTGTGATCTCTGTGCTAGAGGCTAGGTCAGTCGTTCCTTTTGCAATAGCAGCAAGACAGAATAAACCCCAAATGCTATGTTCTCCTCTCTGTGTTAGGGAAAATGGATGCACAATGGGAGGTTTTCTCATGTGATCTGGGGAAGAAGTGGGATACACACGGGTCTGTGATGAGCTGTGTCTTGTGTTCGCTTTGTTCTGCGGCATGGCTGCATTCCCACAGTAAACTGTTGTGGAATTGGACATTAATAACTTTGCTCTCACTAATTGGTTATGGACTTTATGGTGCTAATCAATAAACTAATTAAGCTGGGTCAGTTGGTCTCCTGAGCCCTTCTTAAGAACAACAAATAGACAATTGTCAAACCCATGGGTCACAGGCATGGCCAGAAAAAGTGAGTGATGTACCTGGAGGATGTGAGCAAACATAGATGTCTGTGAGCCTGGGAGGGGGGGCACCACGGTCTGTTGGGGAGCTGCTGCTGCTACTGCTGCTGCTGCTGGGAGCAAGGACAGCTATATAAATATTTGAAGCATGGCCATAAGGGGAAAAAGAAGAGAAAAGGCTTTTTGAGAAGAACATTGGCTGGAAAGACCTCGGAAATTTCTTCCCACTGTGCCTCAATCATTTAAACTTTCTTTTCAAAAAGTATATAAGATAGCATTAAAACCAAATCTGCCCCTGTCATTGACTTTACCCTCCAAACAGATCTAGCCTATAATATTTCAGCACTTGTCATAAGGGATTGGTTAAAAAAAGCAACGGAAGTGGTTTTCCATCTTTTGTCTTGAGTATATGTTACCATTCCTACCTCTGCAAACACTGAATTTTATTTAAATTTGCTTCTGCCTGAAACTTCAGCCACAGCCATTTGTTTTTCTCCCCATGAGCATATTACAGAAATTTACTTTAAGTTGATCGACCCTGACAAGGTATGATAAATATGATCCTTTATGTTATATCTCCTTAATGCAGTGAGTCTGGTAAGGGCTGAAATAAAAGAATTTTTACAGCCATATAAGCTATTACTGCAGTGAATTGGAGTAAGTGATCCAGGCTAGTTCTTTCATGACTGTCCCACTATAATTCTCTTTCAAGTTATCTGAATATGAATTAAGTGACACTAAATGTATTTTGTCTTCAAAGTGACATTTGTTTACTGAACTCTACATGGTATTGCCAAGGATGTAACAACTCTTCATGCAATTGCAGTAAATACTTGGGACACTGAGCTTCTGAACTAAGTGACATATTAAGACTAGACTGAGAGAGGCCTCTGCTGTTCCATAATTCCACACACTGGTACTTGGTATCAAGCAACATGATGTTTCTTTTCTTCTTATAATTCTTTTTGAACAACTGCATCCCTAACAAGTGATATCTCATCACAAAGGACTAGGGCTTTTGTTATTTGTTTCATATGAATCCTTGGGTATGGCTTGCCTGAACATCTGTTGTTTTGTCATGAGAGGAGAAAACTCCATGTCCAGTTTTTATAGGTAGCATAAAAAGACAGTTTAATTCATTTGTTTTAAACAGTATAGTGTTTTGCTTAGGTGTTATTTTGCTTCTCCCTCATACTAAAATTAACCCTTCTGTTAACAGAATACTTAGTACATTTTTGCAACTTTTCATTTCTAGAGAACCATATAAGTAAGTGTTTTTTCTTTTAGCTTTGGATGTGATTAAAGAAAACTAAAAATTCACTTCGGTCAACCTGAACTATTTTTTTCTTACTTCAGCTATTTTTACTGTACTTTATGACACAATTTCAACCATGTACATTTTGTACTGAAACTAAATCTGATTTAAACTTGAAACAAAATCCTGCTTTATAGCAAAAAAATTAAGAAACAATTAAGTATTTAATTTAAATAAAAATATTATTTTTCTAAATTTCATTCAAAACTCTGGCCCTTATCTCTAAGGGTTTGTTTCCTGATTACAGGTCTTTTCTGCATACTTTAAATTTCTAGTCTTTAACAAAGTCTTGACAAAGGTAGTGTGTTATTATAGAGAAAATACCCATTTCTAGGTATATCTCCTACTAGGAGACACTAGGATATCTCCTACCTTTTCTTCATTTTCATCTGTAAGACAGACGGAAGTCTATTGTCTGAAAGAGGAGACATGTATTATGGAGACTAAGAGTGGCTCTATCTGAAAAAGAAATATAGGAATGTTTGCTGAGAATGAGTTTGGTACATACTTCTAACGCTATGGATAGTGTTTCATCATGAATCCTTTTTGGAGAGTTTATCTGTGAAAATTTCATAATCTGTCTCTAAGGGGATTGTATATACAAATGCATTAATTCTTTGTTTGAGTATCTTATGACCATCCTAAATATGGGATCCTGCAGAAGGGTCCTGCCTAATCGTGTGTTTACAAAGTTTATGTTTGTTTGCATAACTGTATGGTTGCCAAAATGTCTGGATTTGGGATTGTAACTGCACAGCTGAGAGATGAGCTGTGCTATTTTCCATTCAATAAAGATGCTCTGTGGTTTGCCTTTCCTAGAAAAGTTTCTCTCAAGACCATGTTTTAAAGGCTATTGTAAAAATTTCTCAAGAAAAATTAATAAAAATCCTTCTCATTATAATGAAAAGGCTTTCTCATTACAACATTTTCACACCTTTGGAATTATCTTAAGAGCAACCTTGAGTGCATGGCTTAGGTACCTACTAATTTCTTTGCTTATTTTGGATTTTTTTGATGATAGCTATATTCTTGGAATATTTTCCATATTTAGTTACTTATATGTATTCAAAAACTAAGAACATGTATAGGAAAAAGATTTGAAGATATAAAATAATCTTGATCTTTATTACAGAAGTAAAGTTTAATCTTCATAACACTAAAAGAACTTGGCATAACAAGGCATTGTTGTAGGGACATTGAGTAATAGGATGATAAATAGAAATGAGAAATGAAGGGATGGGTTTTGCTGTACAGTTACACAGTTTTCAGCTCAGGACAACACGTTGACTTTCTTTGCCTTTATTTATTGTATAATCCAAGTGTATTAAAACATCACATGATCTCCTCCTCTCCTAATGCACCTTGCACCTGTATTTAAATTCAGCTGGCATTTATGCAACTTTCAAGTTACAGTGTAAACAATTCTAGGAAATCCCACCACATGACTCTGTAAGAAACCAAAAGCAATTTTCATGTGTTAGAAATTACTTCAATTAACAACAGACTTTTTCTTTCAGCTCTGACATCACTGTGAATTCTGTTTACATGGCAAAAATAATTTCAGATAATCTTTAGCAGACATGCTTTCCTTCTTTTCCAGTATTTGTAAGCTCTTAGCTACATTGCATAGTGCATAGTATTTCACTCACAAATTGTTCATAGGATATCCTGAGCTGGAAGGCACCCATGAGATCATTGAAGTCCAGCTCCTGGCCCTGCACAGCACCATCCCCAGGAGTCACACCATGTGTCTGAGAGCATTGTCCGAACACTTCATGAACTCTGCTAGGCTTGGTGCTGTGACCACTTCCCTGGGGAGCTGTTCCAGTGCCCAGCTACCATCTGGGTGAAGAACCTTTTCCTAATATCCAACCTGAACCTCCCCTAAGACAATTTCAGCCCATTCCCTTGGGTTCTGTCACTTGTCATCAGAAAGAAGAGATCAGTACCTGCTTGTTAATATCTTACTCATGAGGAATATCTGGACTGAGAAGACTCTCAGTCTCCTGCAGGCTGAATAAACCAGGTGACATCAGCATCACCATCTCTGTTGCCCTCCTTTAGGTGCTCTCTAATGGCTTAATATTCTTCTTACATTGTGGCACCCAAAACTTCCCCCAGCACTCGAGGTCAGGCTACCCCAGTGCAGAGCAGAGCAGGACAATCCCCTCCCTTGCCTGGCTGGTGATGCCCCCCAGGGCAAGTTTGGCCCTCCTGGCTGCCAGGGCACTGCTGACACATACTCAACTTTCCATTGACCAGGGTCCCCAAATCCCTTTCCACAATGCTGGTCTTGAACCTCATAGCCCAGTCTTTCCAAACATCCAGGGCTGCCCCGTCACAGGTGCAGAATCCAGCACTTGTATTTGTTAAACTTCATACAGCTGGTGATCGTCCATCCCTCTGATTTTTCTAGGTCTCTCTACAAGACCTATTATAATGTAGGGTCTATATTATCTCTGTAGGGCCTATATTATAGAGTATAAATTTTTCAGCATCCACCTGACACAGCCCATAAGTTCACCCAGTAACCAATGTCTTCAAGATCATGTTGCTACAGGAGCTTTTATGGGTTCTCCAAACTACTATTTGCACCATCTACTGTACTTGCTTAATGATCTGTCATTTTTTCTTGTTCATACAGTTATGGTACTTTTGTGTAGTGGTTTAGAGGAGTTTCTACCAAAACAAGAGTAGGGAAATTATTTTAAATCACAAACCTAAGACTCTTTTAACTGAAATCTCAGCCCTCCATTAGCATTCTGATTCAGTGAATCTGTAGCAGTTAGGGAAGAGAATGCCATCCACTGAATTATCAATACCAATTCTGTTCACATCCCATGTTTATCTTACAGATTCCTTAACTTAATACTGATAAAGCCCAATATTAGATGGTTCTGATACTTGGGAAGACCACAAGCCAAAGTATGATTTCATAATTCATATAATGGGCAACTGAATTTTAAGGCTGTTGAAAAGAAAAAGAAGCATTAATACATTTTGCTATACATTGCATTTGAAAAAGGATGCAAGTAGAGTTTGAGGACTTTTATGAGGTTAAAATCTTGAGAATTAAAGTAGCATCAACTAAGATATTTTAAGTTTTGGAAAGGAGATAATATTGGATCGTAGACCACAATACAGTTAAATCTCTAAAACCTGAGGCAAGCATAGTTAATTTTGAAGTAGACCTGTAAATTGAGCAGGTTTGATCTTGAAACTACTGAAATAAAATAGTATACAAAAATATGGGCCAGTGCTATTTTTCCCATGTCAGTTTGCCTTCAAGAATGTGCATACCTCAGGGGACAGTGAGGTCATGAGGAATCTTCTTATGTTTTTTTCTGATGGAAACCCCAGTTTTGTTATTCTATTATGCCACCCAGCCTTATGCAATAGTCACATTACAGCCATCCACATTCACATGGTTTAAAAAAATAGGTTATAACTTGTGAGGTCAGGTCAGCATTTTGGGTGTTACTGTAAATGACCTTTGCTATACTTGATAGTATTTTTTTATACAGCAATGACACTCAAAGGAAGAAACAGTGGAAATCAGTGCAGCTTTCAAATTAAGTAGATAATGGCATTAACATCTGCTGTGTAAAACAAAGAGAGCACAACTCCCAGTCTCAATTTTTTTGAAATTAGGTCACATCATAGGAGAATGAAAACCCTCTTCTAAATGATACATCTGAATATAACAGTACGTTTTCATATCCTATAGTCATTCAAGATAATTTAGAATAAGTAGAACTTTATTTGTCATTTAAATATGCACATTAGCACTGAATACCACAAAGAAAGCTGTACTCACATTCCACTCCAGAGCAGAAATATTATCCCATAATTCATATGGAAATTTGTACCTGAAAAACAACTGCAAGAATCATTGAGTCATTGAGTCCATACTGTTGTTTTGTGTGGCTGTATTAGGCATTAAAATAAATTTCTATTAGTGCATTTATATATATATGTGTGTATATATATATACAATTCAGCAACAGATATAAATGTTTAGATGCTGTAAATGATATAAAATACAGAAAAAACCTTCTTTTTGAACAAAACTGGCATGCATTTCAAGGGTACTTAAAATAATCAATCATCCAAATAAGATGTGCTTGGTAGGGTACTGAGTCTCACAGGAGAGGGCCCTGATCTGTTAATCCACATATGATGATAAGTAAAAGAGAGGAAAATTGGCTGGCAACAACTAAAATATTGATACTGAGGAAATATTTCCTGGGCATGGAAGGGATGGAGGACTATGGAACGTGCCTTCACCATCATCCAGTGCAGCAGAGGCTGGGAGGGACCTCAGAGGGGGCAGCAGGACCATGTGCTGCTGCTGTGTTGTGGCTGGCAGGTGCAAGCCCCCTTATCTCCCTTGCTAGGTGAGCTTGTGATGACAGTCCAGCACCTTTCAATGCTGCAAGTACTCAACAATATGCTCAGATAATATTTTAATGACTTAAAAAAACTTATAGAAACTGCCTGGTCTGAAGGAATGTCTATGGACAGACAACAAGTGTTGTCAACCTTAAAAGTAATGTAATGTTAATTCGTTAAAGTAACTAACATTCCCGTGGAATTTGTATTATTTTCTGTCAGGAGGTGTGCAAAGAAAATCATAGCATGATTAAAACTGCTTTAAGTTAATTCACGTTTTGCCACTGATGGAAAACATTTTTTCTCTCTGAATCCCCCACCTCTGAAGTGGTGCAAAAACAGCTGCTACTCGCGGGGTTTTTGTGACTACAGACAGTTAAGTTATTTCTCATGACTCGACAAAGCAGGATTTGTTTATCTAGGGCAAGCCATTTGCAAACAGAGTTCGCACTTCACAAATACATTGTCTGCTCATAATTGTTTAATGAGCACCATTTACAAACAAAGACCAGTTGTGGGGTTGGCCGTGACTGATTTCCTCTGAGTTTCCACGGGGTAGTTGGTCATTTTAGCCACACCATTTTGTTTCTGCTCTTCCTAACAACTAAAGTGATTTAAGAAGGAATTGATACTTCTTCAGTAATGACAGTGAGACAGGTATGTTTTCCCATATGATGGATTTTTTTTATTCAAAGCTCATTGTATTTTTCAGTTCCTTCTGAGAATAGAGTTTTGATGGAGATCACTGAGGGCCGTCCCAAAAAACCAAACTACTGGACAGAAAGAGTAGGAAACAAGCAGGGAACAAGCAAACAGAATTACCACTTAGAATCTAAGTAGCATTTTTGAGCCTGGTCTCACAGTATTTCCTGAGCTCTCACTGCTACTGTGAGGATTAATAGAACATGTAGAAGATGCATATTGCTATTATCTTCTTAATACATCACATTGTTGGGGCTTTTTCTACTTGATAATACTTGATTCTTTTCCTAAGCTTATTTGTCACAACATAAAGTGCTTTTTATGAATACTATTAGAATGGTCTTTCTTGGAGTCCCAGCAAAACAGTGAGCACTGCTGTTTGATGATAACACATGATAACTCACAATATTTATTCAGAGTTCAGTCCCTACTACTACCATTTGCAGGCCAGCCTCTGTCTTTTGGCCTTAATCCCTTCCCCTGCCACTCTTCAATGTGAGAGGAAATGTTAGGAAAAAGCAGTGAATGAATTAGAACTTTCAAACTTCCATCAAACAAAAAAGCAACAACCAAAAAACCCCTTCATCCTTCTCTCGTTATGGTTTGTTGAATCTTCTTTTGTCTTGTTGTATAATAGGAATAATGTCCATGGCACTGGAGTATACACACAATAAATAGCTTCCGTGGTTATCAAACACCTCAGCTTCACTTCAGTATTTAATCACCCACAAAAGCCATTTCTTGCCTTGTATACTTCTCTGCCACAAACATTATCCTGTAGCTAGCATACACCCTGGAGTGCCAGACCTTCATTTTGCACTCTGAAAACTGGATTGGAAGAACGAAAAACCCAAACCTCGCTTTTTAAAATAACAGTTGAAAAGTTAAAAAGGGGGTAATAGTAATCAAAATCCCCATGCTCCCATTATGTAGTAGAGAGAAAGTGCTGTCTTAAATGCTCTCCCAAAATTACCTGCTGGAAGGATTCCAAGAAAAAACATAGTTATGATAGACATATGCTAGCAAATTATGATAATAACTTGGTTCTGGGAGGAATTAACTTTTCTCTCATGTTAGAAATAACCCTGACAGAGCCAAAAATGCTCTTCATAACACAATTTCAAGAAGTTTTGAACAATAAATATAAATGGCTCTCTCATGCTGCATTGACAGACCCTAAATGTTAATGACCTGAAAGGCATAAAGAAACATAATATAAAATTAATATTCCCCTGGTTCATCTTCCCTGCCTTTTCCACATCCCTCTCTACACCGTTCCTCAGTTTGCCCCTTTAAGCTCTTGACAGCACTAGAGAGCTCCTGAGAGCCTCAAAACTCGTGAGCTTCTTTTATTCTTGGGCAGTTCTGTGTTAGCAAACTCCGTGCTCCTGGTCAGTCCAGCTGTACTCTTCATTTACCTCACCTATGTGTGATCAACACTATTTGGTCAAACTACTCCAGTTCCTACTTGGATATTTGTGGCTTCTAAGTACTTAGAAGTCAAAAAAAGAGAGATGAGAGAGAACTGAGCCTGTGGGAAAGCAAGACAATGAATAAAACTTTCTCTGTTAATGTCAGAAAAGAAATATTTTGGGAGAATATTAAGACAAAGAGAATGCTTCTGAAGGGAAAGAAGAAAAAAATGAGGAAAGGGGTGGAAGGCAGAAAAAAAGAGAATGATAATGCAATCTCTACAGAGAGAAAGTAGTAACGTAGTTGGTTGACCAGAGAAATTAATGGATCAGCAAAAGGAAGAGAGATCATGCTGTAAAGAGAAAATGAGAAAATGACAAAAGAAGAAGAAAAACTAAACAGGTTCCACAGTGACTGGAAGTAGAACTGAAGTTTCATAAGAAGAGAAAGGCATTATAATACTGGAAAGAGGGACAAAGAATTGGAAATGAGTAAGAAAAGGTCAAAAGAGAAAGAAGGGATGAAAGAAAAAACTAGATAGAGGGAAGAACAAAGCAGCTAATGTTTGGCTGATGGATGTATTTTTCAGTCCTTTGGACACTGTGAAACTATGAAAGTGAAAACCCAGGAGCTACTGTGTTATACATTCTGTTGCGTAAGCTAGAGTTGGACGAGAGACACCCTGTACATGAAAGCAGTGAGAGCTTGCACTGGAGCTTGCTTAGCTTCCTGTAGCCTTTTGATTTACTCTGAATTTGTTAACTTGATTTCAAGGAAAGAACTATAAGGTGAAGCTGCAAGATGAATGAGCCTACTCTGTGCATGTTAGCAGCCTTCCCCTGACTTTTTAGAGGAATTTAAATGGAATAGTTAGTGTCTTTTGCCTGCATGAGAAGGGACGCTGCTCCAGGTCCAAAATATGGGACAGGAAGCACTTTAAAGGCAGGCATTGTTTGAGCTGTTTCTTCTAGAAAAGCAGAGGTTGTTCGAATGTTACTCAAATAAACTTTTCAATTTTAATTTCCACTATCTGTGGTTTCAGGTTTGGTCTTAATATGAGGCTCACAGAGAAAGACTTGTTTAAGAAGAAGGTTGCACATTTACTGTGTTAGATAATATGATGGATTGCAGCTTTGCCAGTCTGCCTTCAGAAGACTAGAAGAGAGACAGGTAGTGTGAAGTCAGGAATATGTCAATTCAGATATACTATTGAAAGGTTAATTTTAATTAAAGATATCAGCCAGTGGAGAGAAGGATTTACACCAGGTAGTCACCCTGCCCCCTCTCCTGCATAGCACATACCCAGCTATAGGAAACAAGGAAGGAAGTCATCTCAAGGAGGAAGTGAACAGAGAGATTTATTTTCTGCTGTGTTGAACTTTGTCATGTTAAAGCATCCTGCCATCTAATGGAGTTCCCAGTCCTGCTTTGGTCAATTCTCTGGGGCTCCCTGTACAGTGAATAGGAAGGGGTGGATATGAAGAATCACACTCATGAAAGCAGAATGATGACCTTTTTAAGGAGAGGGTTTTATTTATATTAATCTCATTTGAGTATCTAAAAAATCACATTACAGAGTAATTTTCTTGCCTTTGTCCACTCACTAGCCCAAATAAATATTGTATCATGTCACATAGGTTCATGTGATGGACAGGGGAGGTTCCATTGCAGGTCACCTCACAGCCAAGGGAGCCAAAAGATGTGACCTAAGGGACCAACAGGAAGGAAAGACTTAAAGGTGGACATTTCACAGTCCAAATTAATAGAAAAGCCACAGACTCCTCAGGTACAAATGTGGATGCAGACATTCTCCCATCCTCTTTTTCTGTGTTACCTAAGCCTGATAGATCTGGTGGCATAAATAGACGAAGACTAACCTGTGACTAAGGCACAGACAGTCAGCCTAGGTGCTTTGGTCTCTCTGGATTCAGGAGTTTCTTGCTTTCTCAAGGTATCAGGGAAGCTGAGGTGCCTGCAGGATTAGACAAGGTGATACAAAGTCATTAGATACCAGCCATACCAATCTACATCTTGGACTCAGGTGCCAAAGGAGGCATTGTGATCTTTAAGTTTCCTCTATAAACTGAGCCCCATGTTCTGTCAGCATCCTTATTCCTTTCATAAATGTTCATTTTGATTGGGTTATTTATTTTGTATTGCCTGGTTTACATTCTTTGTTGTTTCTATAAAATTATAAAATGATCCTATCTTATTGAAATTTAAGTCGCTTAAGTCAACTAAAAATATTAGGTCTGTTCAATACACTCAGGTTGAAACAGTTGTATAAGCTTTAACCCTTCGTGTCAGTCTCTGTTTATTATCCTTACTTATTTAACTCACAAGCTGAAATAACTTCCTTGTCCTGAGCCATGCACTTCTGACCCAGCTTTAATATCTTTCGTTTGGCATTCACACTGTTTTTTCAGCACATTATAAGTGGGACTGGAAACACGTCCTCTCATTTACCAGACACTCTGCTGATTTCAGTGACTTATAGCTTAGCCAAATTTCATCTGTTTGGGATAAAATAATGCTATATGCCTTCTGTCTGACCTAGGCTGGATTCTTCAACAAAATTTCAGCAAGGATAATTGAGTCCTGTATTTGTATTTTGAAAAATACTGCTATCATTGCTGTGAATAATGTCACCTTTCCTTTGCACTAAGGCATGGACTATAGCTTGGACTAAGTGACCTTAGTATCCAGCCACAAGCAAGATAAAGCCAGCCTGCATAAGGCTGCCTGTCATCTCAGTTGGATCTGCTGTTGAAAGTCAGATCACTTAAGTGGTGATACATGCCAGTGTACATGGTCAAAATGGGGAAGCAGGCCAGCTAATCTTATTTTCTCCCATGGCCTGCTCTCCAGCTGGAGTCTTATGGTCACCAAGATAGGAGGGCAAGAGTGATGTAGAAATAAGTCCTCTTTCTACAAATGTGCAGCTGGTGTAAATTTGCTGGTCACAGGTCTGCAACACAACTGTGCGAAACAATTCTCTAACAAAATTTGTCCCAGTTCTTACTGTGACATGTATGCACTGCTACTCAGTGGGATGAAGCCTTCAAGGAGCATGGCAGAGAAGCCACAAGTGGCTACAGAAAACCTTACATGTGATCAGTTGAAACAAGAGGGGCCAGGGACTTAGGCTCAGAATGAAAAAAATGGCACCAAGTGACTCTTCAGACCAGGGATAAGAAAAGTCAGTGTCTGTGTACAGAATGGATGTGAAATGATAGGGCTAGATACTTGGAAGAAATTTTTTACTGGGAGGGTGGTGAGGCACTGGAACAGGATGTCAAGAAAAGCTATGGCTATCCTGGAAGTATTCAAGGCTCGGTCAGATAGAACTCAGAGCAATCTGGCCTAGTGGATGGGTTGGAACTAAGTGATCTTTAAGGTCCCTTCCAACCCAAACCGTTCTATGATTCTATGGATCTATGATTCTTTGGTTCTATGATTCTGTGATTCAGACAGCAGAGAAAAAGGGTTGGACCAAAGCAAAATGTATTGCATAAAGTGTCAGGATTGAATGATGCTGGACCACTACTTAAACCAGATTTTTCACAATATTTCAGTAAGTATATTAATTTCCTGGGTTCTAATTTCAGAGTGGGATGTTCGTCTTGTGGAAATGGTAAACCAGTATGTCTAACCTAAATGAAAGACAGTTTTTATGTGTGCAGAGATGCCATGGAGCTCTCCCAAGGATTTAAAAAAATCAGATCCTAGGTATATCTGATTGACAATTAGAACAAGCATTCTATTTTCATCAAAATTTGTTTCATCTTTAGGCTATAAATAATAACAGCACCATAAATACCCACATGATGAGACCTTTTGAAAAAAATGAATTGGTCAAGCACTCAGATGCACTGCTGGCAGGGCAGGATTTGCAGGAGGCACTGCATGGAATGCACTTGCAGTTGTTGCATCTCCACCTTATGCCACTGCAGCAGTTGCATGGCTCTCCCCACTGCTGTTACAGCTACCAATGAGCCCCTGAGAGGAACCCAAAAACAACTGACTGCCATCAGGGAAGGCATGAAAAGCGTACTATAAATACAGTCCCACACTGAGCAATGAGGAGACGACAAATGCAGAACAAAAGCTCATGAAGTGGGGGTTGTCCATCAGGTAGGATGGATGAGGAGGGGTTTTGTGCACAGCTAGATGTCAGCCATGCAGTTCAGGGCTGTACCAGAATGAATGCAAAAAATGAGCCAGATCAATGATGCCCAAGCCATATTTTCTAGCATTTGAGTGGCTGATTCTGAAAACCTTAATGGAGTCCTTCAAAGCCTTTCTTTGTGTGTATGTGCGTGTATTTATGAAATTAAGTACTTCACTCGGTCATTTTTATAAGCTACTTTTGTTCCTTACTTTTTGCATATATTCATTAATCCTCATTTTTATTTAAAATTAAATGAAAAAAGTATTCTGATATCAATGATAATGATACTTTATTAAATACTATTATCTAAAGATGACACCTGATATTTATAGTGTCTGCATTCATTGTGGTGGCATCATAAAACTGCAATTATTTGATATAATAAAAGGTATTATTTCTCTGTGCAAATCTCACCCCAATCCAAGTAACCAATTTGGCTCATTGATTCTTTCTACCAGGAGTATCCATCCACCAATGATTTCCTGTAAATCTAAACCATGATAATAAGGAGACCAGGCCATGTTCTTTATTTTTTACTTTCATCAAAGGCAATGTATCAAGGATACATTTGACCTTATTATCTTTAACTCAGTGTTAAATTTATAATAACATTCATGAAGATGTTTAACTCCAACATATGACACCAGATCCAGATTAAAACCATTAGTGAACAAAATCAACATATAATTATTTTAGGAGTTCAGGTTGTTGCAGAAAGCTCGCAAAATCAGCTTTCAACTAGATGAGAAATTTTTAAAATACAGAGAACAAAAGTGAATTTCGGTGTAAACAAAGAACTGCAGTAAAGCTGAAGTATGGTAGATGCAACTACCAAAATGCTTTCTTGAGTAAGAGAGATAAGCAAGATTTGGTGTTTCTGTTTATTGGCATTGTGTTGATTAATGCAAGAGGGGTTTTGGGAAAACCATGTAAGAGATACTACATTTAAACAGGAAACAGATGGCCCTTAACTGGGCATGCAGGTGAGGAAACAGTGGCTTCCTAATTTCACTGAGCCAGCAAAACAAGAAGAAACGTAATGCCCTCTTTGTTCCCTTCAGTCCAGTACACCCTGGATTAGATATTACTTTTTAGCTTTTTAAAATGTATTTTAATTTTTTTACAGACACTCATAACAAAATTATGCTCTGGCCATGGGCTCATTTCTGATGAGTAGCTTTCCTAATCGTGTATTTTCAGAGATGCAAACCATTCCTGCTGAATTACACATATGGTGGTACAGCAAACAACAGAAATCTGTGCAAAGTCAACTATTTGCAAGGCGTGATGGGCCTGGAAGAAACCACAATAATTTATAGAATGCATTAAAACTGGATTGCAAGGAAATTTATGATAGGCAGACGCACAATAATGAAAAAAACACAAAGATTAATTAACATAAAAATTCTAGCTGTCATATTTCTCTAAGTAGAAATAATTACAAGGCAATTTTATTTCACTGAATGAACCTCCAAATGGGCACAGAGTAAAGTCAACATGAAAATGAAAGTCACCTTTAGACTAGTAAAATAACAGGTCACAAACTATCTGGGTGGGCTGGTAGTAATGCAATTTCTTTGTAAAATGCAACTGCACTGGCAACAGCATGAAGTTAAGGATGCAAGAAAATTTAAAGGGTTTTTAAAAATCTGTTTTCTTTGCCTTTTTGGAAATATATGGAAAAAATAAAAAGCAGCCTTAAAAACAAATGCATGAAGAAAGGAGAGGAAAACAGGTGTTTTTTCTTTTTAATGACAGAGGAAGATTCTGTGTGAAAAGTGTTATATTCCTGATCTGTATACACAATATAGGTATATATATTTTATGTAACAGTATATAAGTGCATATATATATATAAAACAACATATAAGCATATATATATTTATTTACCCCACACAAATATACAAAAATCAAACACAAAAGGCCATTATCTTAGGTACAAATTGGAATGACACCAAGTTTCAGTGTCAAAGTAGAAGTTTTCTCAGGATTTTGAATCTAGTCTCTGGGCATTGCTCTGAATGAGGAGGTACCTCAGTAAAATCCCATCTCAGACCCTATGTAAGGGGAAAGATGAATATATTCCTCCAGCTGACCAGGAAAACAAAATCTGAATATCTTTTTTTTAAGTCACTCTGCATCTGCAACCTTCACTACTGTTGTTGTATCAGATATGGCTGATGACACTGAAGTGAGAAGTGGAATGTTTTATAGAGAAAATCTCTGTGACAGAGCACTGGGGAGACTGACCTGTATGCCCTGCTTTCATCCTCTCTAATTAAGCTGGAGCAGATACATTCCTTGTCGAAATTGATAGCTGGTGGCAGATCCAAATGAATTTTCACATATTTCTGATGATGTACAATGCAGTCTTGTTGTTTATGCAGCATCATGCTGTATGCCAACATGGTGCACCATACCATGTGAGACTGGCAAACCTACAAAGGAGAGTGGGAGCAATTTTAATAGCTTTCTTTCAGATTGGATTTTAGGTATCTGATCTAAATGTTAGGTGATTTCTCTTGAAGTACGTATCAGTCAAGGTTGATGATTTAAACATCTCCAAATACTTTTAAT
The DNA here is from genome assembly GCA_013400955.1 of Drymodes brunneopygia. Classification (NCBI taxonomy): domain Eukaryota; kingdom Metazoa; phylum Chordata; class Aves; order Passeriformes; family Petroicidae; genus Drymodes; species Drymodes brunneopygia. Next base: position 243,391 of record VZTZ01040926.1, on the reverse strand, counting down.
CTTCAGATATTTTAATGCCAAGTTCTTTTTAGTGAATATAATGGATTTCAATGTTGAAAGTGATGAAGAGGGTGGGGTTTTCATATACATGCAGCTCCGAGCTTCTTGAATGCCCTTTGAAATGTAGAACAAAGATGCTTTCTTCTCTGATTTAGCCAAATGGAAGTGACGGTTTATTTACATTTAGACACATTTAAGGATACATTTCTTCCTCTGGACTGTATCTATAATATTAGGAAATCCAAATGGACTTTATCTGATGTTCAAAATCTATTTTTCAACACATTGCATTAACTACCTCAGCAATTCTTAGCTAGATTTTTATACATAAATATTTTGATTGAATTACTGTCACCAAAATTTTCACCTACAATTTTTCTCTTCTATTTATATTTTTATATTTCTGACCTTTTTCCTTTATGTAAATTTGATTAAAATGGTAATACTTCTAATAAACACAGAGAAGGATTGTGGTCTTGTGGCTAGACCACAAAGCCAAAAAGAGAAGTGTGTATGAAATAAGCCTCTGGTTTTGTAACTTATGCCCCTCACTTATCTGTTCCGTTAGCATATTTTCCCTGTCCTATCACGAACCTCCAGCTTCCTTCTTCTGGCTTCTTATCCTGTGAGTTCCACTTTCTTGGACTTCATTAATTTCACTTAAATGTTCGCATGGATTATCTTGTATTTCTTCTCTGCATTTTGGACTGCAAATCAGGAGTCAAAGATATTTATTCTTCGTTCACAGTTGGGTTCTTCTAGTTTTCCAGTCTTTCAGTCTAGTGTGTTACTATCTGCTTCATAGAACAGTTATGGTATTTCAGTAAATCATTTTTGTTATTAAAACATATATGGGAACAATTATGATGCCACTCTCATTTATGTGTGTCTGAAGACTGCATCTCTGCATCTTCAAACACCAGATCTGCACAAAAAGATCTCTGACATCTTGTATGACATTAAAGCAGCAAGGCAGTGATCTCTGTGTAAAGTGCCACATTTTCAAAATCACCTCACCAATCAGCAGTTCCTAAAATTTGGCCTCAATTACATGAACTGAGCTCTTTGAAGGACCGTCCTGATTTGTATTGAATGTGCACATTAATCAAACATGGAGAGTGTGGCATGCTGACAATACTTTGTTCTGTAAAAATGTATCTGTGCTGATAATGCCTGAATTTGTTTTGCTCTGAACCAGCTGTGAACTCACACTGATGAGTGTGAAGTAGGTATGAGATTATGCCAAATCAGAAGAGCCTTTATTTTATATCCACTTTCAACCAGTGATGAATCGATGCAAGGAATAAAAATATGTGTACTCTAACTAGTCTAAATCTTGCTTATGGTTACACATCTGTGCACTTTTTTTTGTTGAAGGATGAAGCGTGGTGGGAGGCTGTGCAGGTCTGTGCTACCACTGCTCGATGCAGGGCTCAGCAACTGAGCAGCTGAACAAAGCCAGCCTGTTCTGAAAGAGAAGCAGCAGTGGTTACTTAAAATGAAAAAGATAAATATCATGAACAGGTTCCTTAGGGCAAGCTCAGGGTAGAGTGAAACAGCCATGTAAGTTGTAGTAAATAAAAGAAATGTCATTTGTAAGTCTTATAAATAAAATACCATTATTAACTTCAGTAATAAATAAAATGTGCTGTACTATCTGCTATGGTTGCACGCATTGAAACTATTATTTTTGGTGACTAGTTGTAAAGGTTCTGGTGCATTGCTGAAATAACAGCTGAAATAGCTGAAATAGAGGGTCTGGGTAGTGATCAGCCTTTTCCTTCTCTAGACTTCCTTTCACTGCCTATTGTTCAGCAATTTTTATAGACCTTGTAAAAACTGGAATTCCCTATCCTACTAATGAGACATTAATATGCAAAATGGGTGATACAAAATGCAATATTTTTATGAAATGAGCTATATTCTTGTAATCCTCACAACAGCAATATTCCTTGGTCATATCCACTCCATGATTTTACCTTGCCTGACATTGGATTTGTGATGCAGTAAAATAAATCTATTATGGCAACAATTTAGCAAAAACTGTCCAAGAATGTGCAAATCAACTAAAAATGAAATATCAATCTTCTTTTATGTTGGGTCTTATTTTACTATATATGTGTGTATATAAACTTGTTCTCGTTCTTAGTTTTCAAAATATGATTCTAGGCTTTAATGTCAGAAATAAGGGGAGATCATGAATGTTGACAGAAATATATCCAAGTATACTCAGAAAAATTAAGAAGTAAATAAACATATTAAAGCTTAGTAGTGATTTGTAAATTGCAATGAGCAATTCAAGAAACACTGAAAATAGAAGCAGCAGTGGTATATGCAGTATTTGAACGTCCTATCTTTTGTGACTGTGCCATCAAAGTCCAATACAAACAGAGTATGCTGTACATAGAAAATAACTTGGTGCAAAACCACTACATATTTTGCAATCTAGATGTTCAGTTATGATGAATGTCAACAAAAGCAGCCACAAGAATGACCCTCCTGACTGCACTTCAAAATCTTGCCAAGAAATGTATTCCCTATACTGTCATAAACAATCTATTTGCCTTCATTGTCTACTGATAAACATTTCCTATCCATTCTTTTGAAGCACATATTATTGACATACACTGAGATAACAATAGGTAGTCTAAAATAAAATCCAATTGGGTTAACTCTTATGTTCAATATCTACTTTCCTAAAAAATAAAGTGATTTTTAATTGTCATAAGCAGTCATCAAATACTGTGAAGTGCTTTGGGTGTTTCAACTTTAGAAATGTAACTGTGTCTTAGCAGCATTATAATTTTCCAGTTGTGACACAGCTTTCGTGTGCAGAGGTGATACTTCTAAATTGGCAACATAGTCTGTAAAAAATCCCCAAAAAACAAGAATACTATTTCATCAAGCAGCAATCATAAAGTGGCTTTTTGTTCTTCAGCTGAACTGGTAGGATTTGAGTCAGAGCATCCTGCCAGTTATCAGTAAACAACTGATCCACAGTGTCTGAGAGCCCTGTATCTCTAAACATACTATTTATCAATCAATTTGCCTACTTTGTATTAACAGTTATACTGGCCATGTTTACAATGTCAGGAATGTTTACTGAATTTAGCATAGTTGTCATGCAGATAATAGTATTAAACCATTGGTATTAATATCAACTCACTACAGTTCCCAACCATGCTTTTAATGCATGGTATCTTACCATAGATAAATAGAACACATTAAAAAGTTGCTATAAATGTGGATTAATCATATTGTGTTATATTTAACTGATGTCTAAGTCAAATGGGTGTTTCAGAAGAAAAATGAAAGAGGTTCCACATACATTTATGTTTCATCTCGGATTAGTGATGTGTCAACAGTCATGGAACACTTTCTAAATAAAATTTCAAGGCTTTTTTAATGTTTTATGTTCAAGGCTTTCTGAGCACGTATCACATCTTGTCTAGTTCATAAGAGAGACTTAACTTTTACCATATCCCTTTTACAGTGTGAAAGAGTTAAAAAACTGGCACATATATATTAGTCATAATTATAAAGGTAATTGTGTAAGCCAGGCACTGGGGCTCAGTGTCCATTCTAGACTACTGCCACTAAGTCTGATAATACACAGAAATACAGGTATGTTTGTGACAATTATAATGCACAGAAATGCAGATATGTTTAGAACAATTTCCAAGGAGGTAAGAATACTACTCTTGAGATTCATATTTTTTCCAGACTAGGAGCAAGAAAGAAATTATGAGAGAAACAAACACAACTTCAGTTTTGTTTTTCTTCACTTGGTAAATTAGAAAGGCTTATTTCTAAAAACATTAATTTTTCCAATACTGTGCACAATATTCATTCTAAGATACTACATTCTAAGACATCTCTCTGAGTCAAAATAGCTGAATTATGCAGTGTTTTCCCAAATAAATACCCAGAGCCCCAGCACCTGCTGCTCGAAGCCTGTAAGGAAATGCACTTGTGAGTAAGGTAAAATTCTCTTTGGAAAACTGGCAGTATCACTCAAGAATCTTCAAGATGTAAAGAAAAGTGTGTCATTTTCTCACCAATAATCTGCACTTTTATCTTACATGAAACAATTTTTCACAAAAAAGTCTGCAGTCCTTGTATTTGATAAAGAAGAAAAATTAGAAATAGGTCCAATTTCCTTTTGAAAAGCAGGCTTCTTCTGCTTTTGATTGGCCTTTTCTGTACCCTCTATACAAGAAGACAGATAATAAATATAATGATTTGTATCGAAAAGAAAACTGTAAGGATAATGGCCCAAACAGTGTAGGTTTTTTTGTAATGTTACCATAGTAAATAATAGCAGCATAGTTCATATGGTTATAGTTATGGCTGCATCCGTGTTTCCATTATAAATCCTGTTTTTCACAAGTTTATAGTTTCATTTTAATAAATTTTCCCTTGGATGAACTGTAACATAGAAGGTTTCAACAAGAAATGCTTTTTCTTTTATTAAAAAAATAACAATTTTTGGCTAGTCTCAAGCCATCTGTTAATCAAAAAGAACAATTTACTTGTTTATAACAATGTTTTGCACCATCTAACAGAAAAAAACCCCAACTTCAAATGAAAGAATGAAATGAGGCAATTGCTTAACCTATAGCAAACTGTCATCAGTCTTGATTGTGAAACAAGTTTTTTTCTCATCTGCTGAATGTACACATACTAATACCTCCTCCAAGCCCCCATTCTGCAGTTAAGCATATGCTTAAACTCCCTCTTCAGCAGGAAAGCTTTCCAGAACTCAGGCCCTAGAAATATATACATATTTAATTAAATGGTAGTGCTTGAAGATAATTCAATCCTCTCCAAGCAGCATGTTGTTTTTACTGACTTCTGCATGTCTAAAAGCAATGTATTTTTGTGTCTGTTTATTAATGATCAAATATTGCTTTCTTGCCTCCACACTAGTCCTGTGTCTTGATGGGCATGTTTTCTAAACAAGGAAAGGTGAAGATACACCTGAATATCTGCTTAATCCTACAGTGCCTCTGCAGACAGTACTACTAATTTCACTAAGTATTTTACATTGCACAGCCTGAGCAAGATGATGGCTTGTTTACCATATATTCATTTGATCAGTCTGTGGCATAGCCCTGGAATTACTTAAATGCAGAGATGTGTGTTAATAGGGAATACTATTCATTAAACATAATGGCAATGGATCTATTTTACTACATATTAATGTACTATAGTGTTTCACAGTATTACACTGATCTATTTTACTTTACATGGTTAGATATTAGTGACGTAATTTATTAGTGACAGAATTTAACATTCTAGATATAAATACAAAACCAATATTTCATCATTGGATAACAATATATAAATATCAGAGGTGCAAGGAGCTGCAACATTTTAAGTAGCCATTCTTAGGAAATTTGGTAAATATGTCTGGAAAAGATCTCCTGTAAACAAGTCAAAAACCAGACTTGGGCAAGCACCAAAGCATCAAAGGCCCCCAGCAAGAGCAATCAATTATTACTTTGCAACAACCCGTCTAGTATCTTTTTAGAAAAAAGAATTCCTTTTTAGAAAGGGAAATACCTACTGTGCTACCCAAAGACTCTCCACAGCTGCTGAGACCATCACGGTCTTCTGCAAAGTGGGGGTGGGATAATCCTGTTGAGGGGAGGTGGGATAACTCTGCTGTAGTAAGCAGGGGAAGCAGCTACATACTAAGACTTGCCAGGTGCTCCATGGACTATAAGGACTCTCTCTGTGAATATACTTTGCATTCAGGGTGTTGGATGAATTTTGGTCTAAAAATAGGATTCAGCTTTTATTCTTACACCCTGAACACCAGACTCATTCTTGGCCTTTATCCTACACTAGAGCATCTGCACTTATTCATATTCGGTGGAGCTGCTGCCTTCCCACTGCTCAAGGACATTCCATGCCAAAAAAAGATGGTTCATGCCAACTGCTGGTGTCTGTAGCTGAGGACTCAGGCTGAGTGAAAGGGACTATGCAAAGCTATGGGGCAGCAATACAGGGGCATCACTAGGCCATGGGACCCCTCTCACACAGTCACATTCCTCATCTCATCCTCTTCCTCCCTCTGATGTGTGGAACCATGTACTGGGAATCTAGTAACTAAAGAGAGCACTGTGCTAGGGACATTACAGCTAAAAGAAGAACACTAATAAAACATAGGAGCCTCCATATTACCACTTGCCTGCATGATAAACAGCTCTACAAATGTTAATTTCTGCAATGTTATTAGAAGTACAAACAGTACATATTGCTTCAATGCTGCTGCACACGGCTTGTACATTTAGGGAAAATGTGTTTAGTTTTTCTATTTATTTACTAGGGACACAAATTTTAACAACATGAAATATTTTGCTTGTACGATATGAACACCAATAGTTTAACATAAACTATGGAAGGAATCCAGGCTGTGTTGACATATTTTATGAATGCTATGGGATGCCAGATTGGAGGTGTACATCTGTGTGGGTTGGCCAGTCATCCCACTGCCGTCTGGGTATCTGTATGCTTAAATGAATTAGCTATTATAAAAACACTGCATAAACAAGTTTAATGCTGTACATTTTCCTTTTGCTGATCTAAATGTATCTGAATTGCAGCAAAGCAAGCTAACAATGATATTCAATTACTCTTTCACTACTCTCATGTAAAAAGTTGGAAAGCTATGCACCTTAAACTGCTTCATCTCCAACACTGATGGAGTTCCTTTGACTCCATCTCCCTCCATGTCATTGGCAACAATCTTCTTGCAGCCCTTCATGGCAGGAAGTACCACTGCATAATCCTGCAGTCAAAATCATTACCCAGTGACTGCTATCCACAAGGCCATTCAAGGTCGCTGAAATCCCTTCCAACCCGCTCAGCCTGGAGCAATGACTGCCAGAAAGCAGCACCAGATTGCCCTGCTACCAGTGCCAGGATACCAATATAGAAGTCAGAAGCTGTGAGATACCTTAGGGATTCCTCATACCTGAGGCCATCATGCTGGCTATAAAGTCAGACATGGGAATTGTAAAGAAATCACAAAGAAATCTTTTTGCTCCTGTGTATCTAAAAATGCTACGACCACTCTTTGTTGCTACTTTCTTTTTGCACAGCACACAGCAACAAAGGCTTTGGGTTCAATTATTGTAACATTTACATTTGCCAGAGGATAAACATAGGAACCTTAGTGCTCAACAAACTCAGTAAGAAGTGGGATACTCAGCACTGAGATAAATCACAGGGGAACAGGAAAATCAAGCAGTTTCTATCTTACTGTATGAATAAACATTTATTAGCTTGACTTTATGCATCTTATTCTGAACACGCTGGTCAAATGGAATAAAAAATGGATTAGAAGAAAAGTTTCTGTGTTCACTTGAAAAATTTGATCTTTGAGTCAAATTAGAAACAATAAAACATTTTGAACTTTTTTTTCAGCTAACAGTTTGTAGGCTAATTTTGAATTTGAATTCGTTCCAAGCATGATAGCTTAGATTTGCCCCAGATGGACTTTCAGTTCTGTTCAAATCGCTTGACAGCACCATAACAGCCATTTGTAACTAAGTCTGCAGAAATGGGCTGGCACTTGCAGCCTACTAGTGTTGCTGATCTTTTTGTATGGGAAAAGCACCCATAAATCACAGTGCATTAAAAAGGCATACACATCTCAAGCAAACATCATGGAGAATCCATTGTCCTGTAGATAAGTATACAAATAAGTGCAAAGCATCACTTAAATTTTATATAGGGCACATATTTTTTTGGAAGGCAACCAATGCAGTTTCACATGCTGTACTTTTTCTAATCTGACTGACTCACAGTCTTGTGATAGTGAGATAAGCTAGGTAGGCAAATTTTTACAGAGTTGCAATTACTGAAATTGTCATTACGCTGCTCACTGTAAAATAAATATAGATAGAAGTGAAATTATGCACAGGCTAGAAGTAGAAAGTGTTTTGCTTCTGTTTGCTAAATTAATCTCTTCCTAAATGGCTGCAGGCCAGGTAGGTTAGCATTTGTGGTTTCAAAGGTTTTCAGCGCTTGCAATGAGCCATGAAATTACTGCATGCTGCTGAAAATGGCAGCTGATGAAAGGAAAAGAGCGAATCCCAAAGGCAGAAAGACAGGAGGAAGCAAAATTACAGGCAGAAAGTCTGATTTTTGATGTTGCTCATTGTGAAATGTACACCCAAACTTTTAATAAAACATAAAACATTAATAAACCTGCTAACAATTCCTTACAATTTCTTTTGAAGTCTCAGTATAATTTCTGAATACTTATTAAAACAGGCAATGATTCAATGGTGGCTGAGCAGTTTCTGTCTGCTGGATATGGTATATTGGTATACTAGTGACTTTTGAAATTAGATTTTTATTGATGTTTTTTAATTGAATTATCCAAAGGATTGATGTTTTCTGTTAATAATGTGACCCTAAACTCTTGAATTGTTGATCAAGTTTAACTAATATTAAATTAGATATTCAATGGCAAAACACACAGTAAGATCAATGCTGCTTCACTATTCCAAATCCTCTCTACTTGGTTGGGAAAACAAATGTGGCTTCAGCTAATAATATTGCTGAGAGCTAGTTTATTATATTACATGTATATGCCACAAGAATGACAGTGTTACTTCTGGGGAGGGATGAAACAATGATTTTAAGCACTAAGAAAAAGAGGATATTGGAAGAGGAATCATACACAGCAGTAACTGGGATACTTTAATTTAGTACCATTTTAGTTTAAAAGAAACATGCAAATGACAAGTCCTTTGGGTCAGTATCATGTGATCAATTCTTTGGCTGCATTATCTACTACTTTCAAGGACTCAAAGTGTGTAGAATCATTTGTAATTTCTTTGTAATTATTGAAACACAGTTTTTCTAGAAGAAGCTTGTTGACAAAAAAAGAAAACAAAACCATTTTCAAGGACATAACATTAAGAAATTGTGTTTCTATTAAAAAAATACTGAACAGATTAATGAATTATCCTAGAATATGGTTATATTCTCAAGGGATCTGTGCAGGCAGATAACTAGCTCACTGTGATCAACCCCAATGTACTTTGGGGTACTTCCTAGCAGAAATAAGCCTGCATCTAACATCTTTGGGGACTGAACAAGCTTATACCTTTCTGACATGATTGGTTGTGTAAAGCTGTGAGTGGTTTTGTGGGCCCCTTAAACAGACAGATTTGAATCAGGCGAGGCAAGGAGGCAAGAACTGGACTCACTACTATGTCTACAAGGCATAGAAATTATGGTCACATTCTAAAATTTTATTGATAGCAATGAGTGACTTTGAAGGTTTCTTTACCTTAACACAGTATTTCTGACCTGAATTGTCTCCAAAACTTTATTTAGGTGTTCTGTAAGACACTGAAATTGTCTACAGGTAAAGATGGCCACTGGGAGTGCAGTATGGGATGTGGAGTGGGGAGAAGGTATTTTGGCAAAGGGGCCTGGTCAAAGACACTTCAGGAGTGCCACAGCCTTCTCAGGGTCTGTTGGCTTTTAAGGTATCATCCACCTAAGAAAGAAGCACACAGAAAATTGCATCCAGGCAATCACACTGTAATTTGAATGGAGACTTAGGAAAATCACAGCCTGCCTGGACTGTGTTGCTGCTGTATCCCACACAGCAGAGCTACCCTAGCCAAATATAAACAGAAGAATGCAGTGGGCAGGTAAAACTGCAGGAGGAATGTCACGGGTAAGAAGAAAGCAACTGCTAAACTGGAATCACAAGCATGTACATACACACAAATTGGGATTTTGTGTGCATAAGTTCAGTATGTGGTAATGCATGTGCAAAATGTTATGCCCTTATCTATTCAGTTGCTCATTCATACCACACTAATCACTGTCTCAGCACCTAATTTTGAAGACTATAAATATTTTATTATCCACACAAAAATCAGAGGTGGTAACTGAGCTCAAGCTGTGCCCTGAGGAAAATAAAGCAAATTGTGCCACATAATAAAAGATAGATATACAAAACCATTGCATGGACATAATTCATATTCATATTGAGGAGTCCTGTATTAGATCTAGAGTAATCACATTACTCATTATATACTGTACACTATAGAAATAGAAAGTGTATGCTACATACATATATTGTAGCATAAGAAGCATTTTTAATTATGCTTTTATTAAAACTTGAAACATAGAACATGCTTACCTCCAATGTGATAGGAAGAGTTTACTGCTTCACTACAGAAAAAGATAGCACAGCACATGTCCAACATTTAAAACCAAATTGTGTATACTCAATCTGTGTTCTCCCTTACCAGACTGAAGGAATCTTATAACCCTGAAAGAGAAGACAAACAATGTCAGCATATACCAAGTCACACATGCACAAAGAATAGCATTGAATTCAGTGGAAAAACACAGTAATTTTGAATCTGTCTTAAAACCCAGAGACATTTCTGATTTTTTAAAGCTTAATAGTTAAGGAAAGAAAGAAAAGAAAGAAAAGAAAGAAAAGAGAAAGAAAGAAAAGAAAGGAAAGAAAAGAAAAGAAAAGGAAAAGAAAAGAAAAGGAAAAGAAAAGAAAAGAAAAGAAAAGAAAAAAGAAAAGAAAAGAAAAGAAAAGAAAAGAAAAGAAAAGAAAAGAAAAGAAAAGAAAAGAAAAGAAAAGAAAAGAAAAGNAGAAAGGAAGGAAGGAAGAAAGAAAGAAAGAAAGAAAGAAAGAAAGAAAGAAAGAAAGAAAGAAAGAAAGAAAGAAAGAAAGAAAGAAAGAAAGAAAGAAAGAAAGAAAGAAAGAAAGAAAGAAAGAAAGAAAGAAAGAAAGAAAGAAAGAAAGAATTCCAGGAATAAAAGTCTTTAAAAATACATGAAAAAAACTAGTTGAGAATAAAAAGATACTCATGAGTTTTGGTCTGAATTCTGCTGAAGTCCCATTTAAAAAAATAAAAATACTCTTAGAAATGAAGGTAAAGAAATCTACAGCTGAGGCAAACTAAATGCTTGCAATGTCACTCTTTCTTCCTAGTCATGCAGAAGAGAATTTTTGGGTGGATGTTCCATAAGGAAACAATGTTATGAGTGATAAGTAAAGCTATAGAGGCATGCATTATTTGATGGAATAATCTGTAATGAATGCATGGGGAATACCTAAGTGAATTTGGGCAGAGACATAAATTAACTCCATATGTAGAGTTCTGCACATACTGGAAACACAATGCAGCCAGGACCTGTAGAGGAAGTTACAATTTACATACAGTTTCTGTGAGGAAGAAAAGGGGCAGAAGGAAAGAAGGCACCCAAATCACTCAGTAGGGTATGCACTGTCTCCCTGAATCAAGAGAAAATAGTTCTAGCCACCTAAACTGCCACGCTTTGCTACTGAGAGAGCATTAGCTGAAGTCAGTTACTTCATCAGATTAAGTGTGAATTAAAATTGTGTAGGAGTTACATGTTGCATGTGTGAGCTGAATAGTAGAGTTTACCCTCAAGTGTTTTGCTACTGAAGATTTGATTCTGATCCTATGCATTCTTTACTACCACCAAGTAAAGATTTAAATATAGTGATTACACCATGGACATACACACTGTGCAAAAGTAAATAGGTCTACACTGCTGTGAATCAAAGCAGTCTGCAATTCTGCCAAAATGATAGGAAGCATTTTCCAACTAGATTGCCACTTTTCTTTGTGGTGCTGTGGGCTCACACGCTCTCTCAGCAGGATTCATTTTGAAGATGGAGAGGTTTGACTAAGTGATTTCATTAAAAGTGATTAAAATCAAAGCTATTTCTTCCTCTGTAGCAGGTGGAGTTTCATAGCAAATGGCTTCATAGAAACACAGGTTTGTTTCATTTCATTTGACCTTCTCTCTCTCATGCACTGGATTAGAAATGAAAATGAATCTCAAAACAAATCTCCAAAGAACTGCCATGACCTGTACAGTTTCACCTCACAGAATGCCCAAGGAAGTTGTAAGATCTCCATTTTGCCCTATTGTAGTTATCTTTGAAAACTGATTCTTTCCTGTGGGAAGCAGATTTTATTTACTCCCTGTAGGATTCAACCATCTTCCTTCATCTATTGTTACCAACACAACCCAACTCAATTTGTTTAATTGCAGATATTTTGCAGCAGAAATTGCAATGAAATGTAGGAACTTTAAGTGATATGATACAGCTTTTCCCCAAATGAATAGATAAAGTTCAGAAGTTTTTGGCATCGCAGAATTTGAAGCTGAACCATTGTTTTACTATTGCACAAGATTGATAATATGTGCCCAGATGATATCTTCATCTACCTGTGTATGTGAATATTCTTAAAACTAAGGTATTATAGGATTGGTGCCACTATAACTGAGACACTGAACCTCAAAAAGCTTCAAGGAGTTTGGTAAAGGGCCACAGAAATGACTGATAATGTGTCAGATCTCGCCTGGTAGAGAGATACAAAGCTTTATTTCTTTAGTTTGTCAAAGAGAAGGTGAAAGAAGCAACTTGATCAGAGCCTGTAAGTAAGTGCTGAGGCAGAAGGTCTCTGCTTGCAGAGAGCTCTGTCTAACATCAAAGAGTGAACAAAATTCAGTATATGGCAGGTAAAGCCAGAAAAATTCCAAGCAGAAACGGCATAATGTTCTAAACACTGGAAAGAGTTACCTACAATAAGTTTTTACCTAAGGAGGTGATAGACATCACTGGGAAGGCTACACTTGGTATCTTTCTAAAAGCTATACTTCATCACAAATCCATTGGAAGCAGTGAAGTTATAGCTTCTCTTTTATGAAGAAAGTCAAGTTAAATTATCATTATGTGTCTTCTAGCA
>VZTZ01040926.1:111337-230586 GCA_013400955.1 Drymodes brunneopygia | reverse complement strand
AAAAAAAAAAAAAAGAAGCAGATCTACAGGCAAATAAAAGAACAGGTGGCAGTTATACGAACAGACAAATCAGAGAAAAAAATTAGGCAAGCCAAGCCAAACCATTGTGAATTCCTCTTGTTGATTATTCAGGCCACATGTTCTCTTTTCAAAATTTGCCAAATCATTTGTGCTCACATAGGAGCCCATCATATTCAAATAGATCACATTTTTCCACTTACAACTTTGTGGCCTTTTGAACTGTTCAAGTGATATTTAGTCAATGGAAAACACAAAAGTACCTCCCCAGCAGAGAAGTGCATCAGGCTGAAAAAAGGGTAAGACCCCCCTGTTTCTGAAAGAAGTAGCACACCTGGAAATGACATAGCCAAGGCACATCCAACTTCAGCCCAAAGAGCCAACACCTGCTTCCTGATGTGCTGGATGGAGTCAGACCTTAAAACAAGACACAAGCAAAACTTCAGCTCAAATCTCCATGCTCCTTGTGAGATTCCTTGGCACTGTCACCTTAGTCCACCAAGGCTCTATGAGGAAAGAAAGATGAAAAAGGCTGGAGATGTTTCAAGTTGTCACCTTCAACACAGTTTTCTGCTCCCAGTGCATGCTGCCTCTGCTGCGGAGCTGCTTGGCAAAATTGCTACTCTGAGGAACAGTACTAGTTACTACTGGTAAAGCCTCAACTGGCAAAGGTCTGCCTCCATCTGAAACACAAGCATGAAGACATTCTTCAGATCCTAGAAGCAAAGAAATAACCTAACCTCATGACTCCACTGACAACATCCCCCTGCCCCGTGCACACTAGTGACAATATTATGTCAAAGGGAATTTTTTTAAATTTTTTTTTTATTTAATTTTTTAATACATTTCCTCCAAATACTGACTTTGGTGCTGCTCTCTCTGCTTGCAGCTGCAAGCAGTAGCACAGTAGGTTAAAGCTGCCCCACTGCCTCTGGTGAGTGAGCAGGGGCTCCAGGAGGCTGAGAACTGCAGTCTGCTTGCTCAGGGCTCTGCTAATTGCCAAGCAAGGGATGGTTTTATCTTGATTTGTGTTTGCAAAGTCCCTCTCCTACTGAACAGACCTTACTACCTTTTGTTGCATTTATTTCTACTCAGTTATTTTACCAACCTCTGTTTTACCACCTGCCCGAGTCACAGCCAGTGGATGAATGAGTGGAAAGTGACAGACTCATGTATGCATTCAACATGTGAGAAAAAGTGACAAACCCCAAACAGGACTCAGGAAAAGGCATATTCAAAAAGCATTCAGAATGGTTAAACACAGGCAAATGGGAAAATCTACATTTGCTTTTGTCCAGCTAAAAGAACGTGTATATAAATTGTCGTCTACTTTCAGGACCCAGTTCTGCTTTCCCTAAAATCATAAATTAAAAAAGTCAAGCACATATTTATATGCATTTATAAAATATATTTAAAAAAAAATAAAAATCAATCCTTCAAGTGGTCACCCCTCCACATGCTGCAATGTATCCTTGAGTATGATATTATGTCCAGATAAATGAAATCTGTTTTGTATAATGGTGCAAAATTCCTGCTGGTTTGCAGATGTCGTCATGTGTATTCTGAGCTTTTACATCTTTACCAAATGGTTGTTTTTCATCAATACATTTCTCCAACGTTTTCAGACTAAGAAAATAATAATAATTACGTGGAAATAGAGAGAATGGAGGGACTTCAAGGAATAGAATATCTGAAAGCTCTGTAACACAGAGAATGTCTTCTTATGAATAGCCTCAGTAGAGATCAATTTGTCAAAACCCAAGAACGACATTCCAGGTATTTAGAAAGACTATAAAGATGTTTCATGAAGATGGTACAGGGAAAAAAATACCCCTTTCTTATGAGCAGGGAGTTCAACTTAGAATTTCAAATTAACTTATTGTATGATGCATTATTTAATAAATGTTAGCATTAAATTTTGAAGAGTTCAATTTGCATAGTATTACTGGGCCAAATGGTTGATGAGGATCACAATTAAAGAAAGATGCACCATTCTTTTAGCTAAAAAAGAAATATCAAATGAAGTCAAACCCTCATCATTACACAGAATAAAAGTGGCCTCTAACTGCCAAAAATATTGAGCTCTGTGACAGAGGTATTCAAAGTTCTGATAATATTTAAATCACATTTCTTATAGTCTGACCCTATACAAAAGCTCAAGATCCTCTCCTAGACTCAGTTAAAATATTTTAAGAGCAAAAGTTTCTAGCCTAGGAAAAAGATCCAGTGAAAGAGAAGTAAGTTAGAACTGCTTTTAGGTCAATGTCTGAGGTAAATTTTCATCACATCATCTATTACTCACTTTCTGATTTTTTCATGAAAAATATTTGAGCAAAAGTTTTAGCATTTACTTACCCTGCCAGCTATATATGTTACACTAAATAATATTACAGCTGCAAATAAACATTGGCCTTTAGAGGAAATGAACCATAAAAGATGGTCTTACAGATTCATGGATTATTATGCTGAAAGAGATGATTGTGACCCTCTGGTCTGACCTTCTGTATAATGCAGGCCACAGGACTTCTTTGGATTAATTTCTTATTGAACTGGGGCATCTCCAATAGACTTGGAGTTCAAAGGCTCCCATAGCCTACCACCTTTTCCATGGTACACAGCAGTCCTCAATGCAGATCCTAGTTTGCCACATCACCTTTGTTTTTGGATCCAGAGAACAAGATTAAATATTTTTCAAAATATTTTTCATACCCCTAAAGATTCTTTAGTGAAAAGAAACTGCAAACAAAACACCCTTAAGTGAAAAATGTTGAGAATTTCCATCAAAAACTGGAAAATGTATGCCAAAATATATTTTGATGAGAGGGTGAATGGAGGAGTTGGAAAAAATGATGCAGTAAAAGACTTCAGCTATTCTCTTTTAACCTCAGCACAATTGCCTTCAGGGACAAAAATTAGTTTCTTTTCTGATGTGCCATTTTGGAGAGACCCAAAACCTCAGGTGCCCTGGCCTGACATCACTGCAGGGGACAGAGGGTTTCTCCCTCATCTTCATGCCTCTTGAATCCTGTCTGCTTTGTCACAGCCGTGAAAAGGCACTTCAGATGCTCTTAAGAGAAATCGATGCTGAGTACAATATTGATGAAGCATCTGCCATTTCTCGCTTTGGACCAGGACTGTATTGTATTTGGGACTGCACAAAATGTAGCAGACGGAAAACCATGTCATAAAGACAGTGTTTTGGAGACAAAAAGAGGATAATGTGTAGTTTCAATGTCAACCTCCATCTACTGGAGGTCCAGTAGAGAAGAAAGCAAAAAAACTTGAAAGTTGGCCTGCTGGAAGTCAACATCCACCTTTTAGCTATTGAATCAGTGCTGAGTGGACACTGGCTGGGCCTTGTACATGAAGACAAGTAGGGGTTCTTTTCTGAGGTGATAAAGAGTAGAGAATCACTTTAAGACTTGTATAGAGAGGATTCTCTTGAAAACCTGCCATTCCTGAAAGGATCTGTAAAATAGTTGTTTCAATGACCAGTATTTTCTCATTATTTTCTTGAGCTTCTCTGGCTGCCTGCACCATCCATAATTTTTTGGAGTTTCTATGCCATAATATGTAAATCTGAGTCATGACTTGGACATGAAAACTAAAAATCAAAGGCATAGGCAAAGATCATGTCCATGTTGATGGTGTGAATAGCAGGCAGAATGGACAGAAAAGAATGAGATTTTTCTTAGTCATGTTGCACTTGATTTGAAAGCTGCATCCATGAAGAGATATAGAGGTTTAGCTTTTCAACACAAAGACCAGTTTCAGGACAGAGCATTAGAGATACATGTATATGATTCATCTGCACAGAGAAGGTAACTGAAGTTGAGTTATTTAACTAAATTGCCAAGGTATCAGATGCTGAGGAAATGTTACAGCATTAATATCTTCCAAGAGTAGAGCTGACACACAACATAACATTGGGAGGCCAATGTCCATGGAAGCTTTATCTGGTATTGAATGTTATGGTTCATTTTATCAGAATGGTACACTGTACTCATAGTCTGTGCTTTTCCCTGGCTTCCCATCTACTGCCAGGTCAAAGTGTTGGTTATAATCTTTAAATCCCTACAAAGCTTTAGGGTCTGCAGTTCTGGAGACTGTCTCTCGATTTCATATTCTCACACAACAGTTAATCCTAGTTATGGCAGTTTCAGGTAAATGGGAAAAAAGAAGTAAAGGATGCTGTTTAATGAAGCCACAACTCAATTTATTTGAGTAATATTATCTGCACCACAAAGCCATTTGTAAATCTTTCCCAACTGAAGAAGACTGCCACTGACTCCACCCTAATGAGCCACTGGATTTGTTTGTGTGTTAGATATTAGAAATTGGAATCTATACCACTATTTGGTTAAGAGATACCTTTCCCTGAAGCCATTTCCAATGTACATTCATGAGGAAATATTTTCCACCAAGGACCAAATAGCCTCTTTAGAGAACTCTCTAAGATAAATGGTGATTAATAGTAAATAGGTAACTTCATGACTAATTAACCAGCCAGGGTAAAACAACATACCCCATACTGAGCAGTATGAAAGTGAGAGGAACAATATTTTGAAAGTATCTAATGTATAATATCTCCAGCTGAATATGTTGAAGTTCAGCAAGGCCAAGTGCATGCAGGGCAGGGTAATCCCAAGCACAAATATAGGCTGGGCAGAGAATGGATTGAGATCAGCACTCAGGAGGATTTTAGGACATTGGTTGATAAGAAACTCAACACAAGCCATCCATGTGCACTTGTAGCCCAGAAAACCAACTGTATCCTGAGCTGTGTGGCCAGCAGATCAATGGAGGCGATTCTCCCCCTCCACTCCTTCCCCATGAAAGCCCACCTGGAGTTCTGTGTCCAGCTCTGGGGACTCTGGCATAAGAGGGACATGGACTTCCTGGAGTGAGTCCAGAGAAGGGTCATGAAGATGATTAGAGGATTGGAGCACTTATTCCATGAAAGGAAGCTGAGAGAGTTGTGGTTTTCAGCCTGAAGAAGAAAAGGCTCTGTGCAGACATTATGGCAGCCTTTCAGGACCTGAAGGGAACTACAGGAGTGTTGGAGAGGGACTGATTACAAGAGCACACAGTGAGAGGACAAGGTGGAGAGTGGCTTCTTATTACAAGGGAGTAGGTTTTGATTAGATATTAGGAAGCAATTCTTTATTATGAGGGTGGTGAGGCACTGGAACTGGTTGCCTGGAGAAGCTGTGGCTGCCCCACCCCTGGAAGTGTTCAAGGCCAGGTTGAATGGGGCTTTGGGCAATCTGGTCCAGTGGAAGGTGTCCTAGCCCATGGAGGGGAGGTTGGAAATAGGTGATATTTAAGGTCCATTCCAACTCCATCCATTTCCATGTTTCTGTGATTCAGTGATGATTCTGTGAAGAAGCTTTGATACCTCCCTTGAAAAGTGCTACACTGATGTTAAAAAACTGTGTTAATCTATTTGCATTTTGAAAATGCAAGCTAAAGTAGCAATAATCTTACCGTAATTTTTTGTACCTTGACTTGCTCTTGCTATAACTGCAAAATCTGATAGATGCCTCATTTCTAGTGAAGAAAAGTTGGGGATATATTTAGGAAGTTTTGAGCACATTTAAGCAGTAAGTACCTGAAAGTGTATTTTATGGAATATGTATTTCACAGCAGATTATGCTAAGAAAGAATCCACATGAATACATCTGTGTTGAGAACCTTTTTCCAACTCAAATATCTTGATAATTTGAAAAAACCCTTTATATATAATGCTAAAAGTAATTAAAACATATTATGAACAACTTCCTTGCCAAATTATCCTGCTTACGTTGGCAACACTTTTCAAATTACACAACCACTAAAAAAATCCTTAATAGAAAAAAAAAAAACAAACAGCAGAGCCATTATCTTGAAAACTTATTTCATAATTTCACAACAATCTCAAACTAAATCCTTGAATCTCTGTATGCCAAGTTTCAAACTACTATTTATTTGGAGGTTTTTTTACTGTTGGGCTTTAAAACTCAGAAATGAAAGTTTGTAAGGCAGGTTTTTATCCAATCTGATTATGATGATGCCCCTGGATGCTGCTGTAGCTTATAATATATTCTTAGTATATGAATAGAAAAAAATAACAAAAAATATGAAATAAAGTAATGAAGGTAAAAAGTGAACATTATTTCATGGGTTAAACCACCATGATACTAGAGACTGATTTTTTCTGTTTAAATGTACTCTACTGACCCTTTATAGATCTGCACTTCCAAAGACCCTTGTTACTTACAGTAATATTAATCTATTCACATATCATTCTTCAAAAAGAGCCATTAACACACAACACTGCAATGTAATCTAAAGCAATCTAGTTAAAACATCCTTCGGTCAGGTTAAGATTTTTTTATCTGTCACTAATAAACTAATGTGAATTCTGACAGATGTTATTAAACTGTTAAATGTATGATCCTTGGTACCATCTGAGGCACTTTTCTTTTTGCCTGAAGAACAGTATTTAGTAGTTTAGAGGAAAATATTATTTTGGTTTTCTTCTGTTAAAACAATGTGATTTGGAAGTCCCATTAATAAAAGATATCTGTTGAGAAAAAATAATCCAGGTAGGGTGCTGTTAGCTGAAAGATGCTGTCACCCAATAAATAGCATGATTTGCATTGTCCACCGGTGATTCAGAGAATTCTGGACGCAGCAGCCTTTGGCGGTTAACCTCTTACAGCTATAGTAAGAGGGATAAAATGTATCATCTCTAAGAAAAGTGGAAAATCTCCAGAGTTTATCTGAAAATCTTCAGAGTTCAGCTATGTTTAGTATTTTTAAAATCTCTGGTGTATTTAGAAGTTTTAACTGTCTATGCATGGTATTGTCAAATGAAGTATCAAGTGTTTAGGCTGATATCAAAGCTGCACTTGTTACAGAGAAGGTATTTAAACATATGGCTCTTTCTGTTTGCTCCAAGATGCACTCCCAGGTACCCAGCCAAGTGCTTTCCTCTCACAGGACTTGCTTCCTTCAGAGGAGGTCAGCCACCTCTGCAGTGCAGAACTCTTGGCTCACGATGTCTCACGGCCCCACCTGGAAGCTGGGAGTTCTGGAACTTTTTTCTTTGTGGTGGGTTTCCACTGGAAAGTGCCTGATGTACTGACAGTTGTGTCAGAGCCCACCAGAGAAGTTTTCAATTGCAAGAAAGTAAAAGCACCTGTTGCATGCCTTGGAGCATGAACAAAGTTTGAAGGTACTGGAGATATGGACAAGAACTTTGAGGCTATTTGAGACATAAAGGATGTTCTTGTATTTCTTTTTATATCTAGCCTGAGTTGTTCATCATAGGGGCTCCAGACTCTCTGGAAAGTTCCAAGAGAAGAACACTGGCTCAGCTTGAATCACTGACAGCACAGCCATTTCCAGTAACACTGATGGGATGTAACCCTATATCTTTATTTCTTAAGTGTATCATATTATTCAGAAAGCTAATAATCAGGAAAGAAACTAAATAGTAAATGAGATTTCTTTGCAAATACTGGAAACCAAAAAGGAAAGGTCAGTAAACTGAGTTCACCTAACTTAAACATTATTTAACAGCATACTAAGAAAGTGAAACAGTTTGGAGAAATGAGCAAGTCTTTTGTACTATTGTGTTGGCAGGCCCTAACTGGAGGAACAAACCACACATTTTCCAAGAAATTTGTTTCTTTGCCATAGGAAAGGCAAAAAGCCCTTGACAATCCAAGGTGTATCTGGTATAAGTATTAACATGTGACTTACATGAATTTGAATACCCATCTCCACTATTAGTGTTCCACATTACTGCTTTGACTGTATTCTATGATCCAAGTCCTGCCTTTCAATATCTGTGCAAATCATTGCATATCTCAGACGATCTCTGCTGCGTGTGTGCAGAAGGAACATTGTTCTTATGCTGAATGGAAGAATAGAAAATCACAACAATTTGCATACTAATATAGTTGCATGAGTGATGTCTGATATATTTTAATAAAGTAATTCCTGTTTTTAACATAAATCATAAGCTGAGTAAATTATTTATCATCCTTTTTTCAGTATCTTTATTTAAAAGATTAGTTAAAATATTTTAGTAACTTGTATTAAACCTTAATAAGAGCCTATAGAAATTAAAAACAGGGGATGTGAGATATCAATTAACATAAGAATCAATTTAATGGTAATTTAAATAGCTAACTTATAATTTTTGCATAATGAAGTGGCCTGTGGGCTTGAAGTCCTAATCATGACTAA
Source organism: Drymodes brunneopygia (assembly GCA_013400955.1). NCBI lineage: Eukaryota > Metazoa > Chordata > Aves > Passeriformes > Petroicidae > Drymodes > Drymodes brunneopygia. The sequence goes on along the minus strand of VZTZ01040926.1, from coordinate 222,330 downwards.
TTAATTTAAAGGATGTTACTTTTTATTATCATTGAAATGTCTGACAGGTGATAAAACATTTAGGGTTGCAGTCACAAACTTTTTACATCAGCTATAATATAAGGCGACAGGTTATATAAACCCTTTCCCTGAAAAATGAATATTTAAGGAAAATAGTGTTAAGCAATTTGGATCAAATTCAGCTGTGGTATAAATGGGTGAGAGTCCCATGAAAAAATGATATTTGCCTATGTGAAGGTTCAGTTTTATCCTATCTTTCAGCAGGAACAAGATTGTGAAATTCTGGATTTCTTTGCTATGTGTACAGACTCTTATTGAAATAAATGTTATGTATCATGCAAGGAAGTCTTCACCAGGTGACATTTTCAGTCAAAGATTTCTTTCATTTTCTGTCCCTGAATCAGAAAAAAATTGAAAGATTACTTAGTCAAATCTTAATATGTGGTATCTTCTTTTAAAGGAAATAATGAGTCAGGGTGAAGACAACTCTAGTTCCCTCCCCCAAGTAATTGCAACCTGCAGATGTTCATATCTTCAATAGTTGTACAAGAGGTCTGTATATGCCCTGTGGATCCAGCATCATGGAATTCTGTGCCAGCTGTCTGCCGGAATCTGCTCTCTCCTCCACCTCCCACTTGATTCCTGCCCTGATGGCCCTGAGGTTAAGAAGGTTCATCACATCTTTCAGTTCTTTCACTTGTAGGTAATCCAGGTTGTAGGAATCTCTAACAGCAGGGGAAGAGGGCAGGCCATAGACTACATGAGGATAACACAACTCAGAGGCCTGAAGACAGTGTCAGGTGGGAAATGGAGTGAGCCTTCAAAGGGCTGCCTAAGGTGTGCCACTAGAGGTGAATCCAGAGGCCTCTCCCAGTGGTCAGGAGCTTGTTCTTATGGGCTTTTTGAACAGTCTGTGAAGGTAGCTTTTCCAAAGCAGGAATCAAATCTCAAAGCCCAGAGAATGGAATAAAGCTGTATGGAAATTGAGACTAGGCTATCTCCAGAAGCTGCAAGAGCAGGGCTCTAAGGAGCACCTGTAATCTGAGCAACTCATGTAACCAGATGAGCTGACAGGAAATTTTCAAGATTTTTCAGCTGTCACCCAGCTCACAGACCATGGGAGCAGCTTTCAGGAGTTGCAGCAATGCTTCCCTCCATTCTGTGAGTGACACCCCATGGGGAAACCTCTCAGGAACTTGCATGCAATTTTTTATGTTAATCTAAAGGAGGAAAATTATTACTCAAGTGAAATCCAATATTAGACCTCTGCACATAGACTAAGGAGTTACTGGGCTGTCATGTTTCACCAGGACTAGGAAGGTTAACCTAGATTTTCACCTATACCTTCCAGGTGACTGAAGAAATGATGGTTTTTGCTACCCTCAGTGAAGAAATTCCTGATGGCTAGCCTGTCACTCACCAAAGAATTGAAAATCCATAATTTTCATACTGATAGGAAGATAAATGTATTTAGAAATTAGATTTTGCAGATGAACTACTCAATCTTTTGTAGAATACCTTAATTTCAGCAATCCATATTAAAGGTTTTGAAAAGTTCCATAAGATGAGACACTCTTTCATTAAGACATTATTTCATATCACAGGATCCAATAACAGTAATAAAGAAGAAATTATTTAAATGGCTGGAAATCTGAGAGAAAAACTGAAAAAAATAGACAACAGTAAATGCAGGACCAGTAATGAAGTGTATTCTAAAATTATTAGGACTACACAGATGAGCAGAGGAAACCTGTGTAGGAACCATGAGCACAAAACTGGCTATTAGTTAATAGTAGACGGATGGGCCATTGGTACATCAGAAAAAGCACAAAGAAACTACCATACAGACAATAATGTATGGGTGAGCAGGAGGCAAGATCTATATGAAAATCTTTACATCATGTCACATGATGCTACATGAAATTACCTTATGTGCTGGTTTTGGCTAGGGTAAAATTAATTGTTTTCACAGTGGCTGACATGGGGCTGTGTTTTGGATTTGTGCTGAACATGGGATTAATACAGAGATTTTTTTTTAATTGCTGAGCAGAGCTTACACAGAGCCAAGGCCTTTTCTGCTTTTCATACTGCCACACTGGTGTGGAGACTCACTGTGCATGAGAAAGTGGGGGGACACAAATCTGGGACAGCTGAGCCCAACTGACCAAAGGGATATTCCAGATCATATGATGTCATGTTCAGTATATAAAGTGAGGGGAAACAAGGAGGAAGGAGGGGATGTTTGGAATGATTCCATTTGTCTTCCCTTGTAACCACTGCATGTGATGGGGCACTGCTCTCCTGGAGATGGCCAAACACCTGCCTGCCCATGGGAAGAGGTGAATCAATTCTTTGTTTTACTTTGCTTGTGTGCATGTTTTTTGCTTTCCCTGTTAAACAGTCTTTATCTCAATCCACAAGTTTTCCAGCTTTTATCCTCTGATTCTCTCTCCAGTCTTGCTGGTGGGGAAGTGAGTGAGCAGCTGTGAGATACTTCGTTGACTGGAGTTAAATCATGACAGTGTAAATAAACACTTTTAGCATTGTAAATTCCAAAATATAAAATGCCATAAAAACCCCACAGTGAAGAGGGAGCATGCCAGAATCCTTTACATTGCCCTAAATGCAACAAATACAAGGGAGGAATCCAAAAGAAAACCACATTTTGTTTATGGAAAGATATTCAGCTAATTGTGTTCAATTATTATCACAGAAATTACATGTTTTCTGCTTTAGCTATATTCTGCCACAGTTAATAATTAAAACATAAACACGTGAAACACTAATTTAATGGCAGACTTTGTAATTACACAAGTACCACAAATGTTTGTTTTGTAAACATATGTGAAATTCTTTTGTACATACTGTAATTAGGAGATCATAAAAATCAGAGACTATCTCAAAAGGAAAAACTGGCCCACTTTTTTCTTCTGAAACAACTGTAATTGTAAAGGAGCCGTCATCAGAACAGGTTTTTCAGAAGGCCTCAAAGTATCTAAGTGCAGAAGTTAGTCAATACATGACTATTCTACAGTTTCTTTTTTAGAAAATTATAGCTGTGGGATAAACCCTGCACAAGTGTGGCAGTGCTTGGGGGCCCGCTGAGGAAAAGGCAGGGCTGCCAAACCTGTTTTGAAGTCTGAAGAAAAGTGACAGTGACTCCAAGGGCAAAGATCCTTATTTGAGCAGTCACAGGGAAGGATTTGGATTTACATCTTATGGTGGGTTTGTCAGTAAAATACTTCAGGGGTTGTAAATCTTTGTTTTCAAAGAACTTGCCCAGATTGTGCTTTTTTGTTGTTACCTGGCTCAGTGTCTCGTCTTCTGTGTTTAGCTCATGGCAAAGAGCAGTTGGGGAAACAAGTAAGGCAGAAGAGAGGTCTAAAAGGAAGTAACTTGCAGAAAGAAGGGAAGAAATGTTACAGAAATAAATGGACTGTGCCACAGGAGAGCAGGACTCAAGCTAAGGAAAGCACTGAGGCCAGAAAGGAGAATGATCCACAAAGGCAGGTGTTAAGGCAGAGGACAAGGAAGAAACATCTGAAGATTTGAGACAGAAAGGAAAAGAGAGAATGTCTTCAGTAAGACAGAAGGAAAATGAGGCAGGCTTCCAATTTGTTGCCAGCCCCTCTTTGCCTTCAATACTCTTGTCATCCTTCTCAGCTGCCTACTGCAAAGCTGGCAGCTTGGGTGACCAGACAATCTTCCCTTCACACACCTCAGCCGCCTTCCTCCCAGGCAGGTACTTTCATTTTCTTTAGTCACTCAGTTGTTTGGTTTTTTGTTTGTTTGTTTTTGAACCTTTGTATTCTTGCAGCTGGACTTTTTCATTTTATTTTACAACAGGGATGTTGTTCAACAACACTTTTTAAAAGGAAATGCAAGATGAAAAAGCTGGAATTCCAGCCCCTGGAATTCCTATAGACACCGGTTGTTGTCTACAGCTTCTCAGTTTCTCATCATGCTCAACATTTTCTTTTCATCTGAGAGTAAAATCTCTGTAAAGCACAGATGCTGTGCTGACTTTTCCCTCTCACCTATTACACACCTCCCCAGAGTACATTACTGCTAAGTCTTTTTTTGCCATCAAGGCTCTTTGGGCTCTAGAAACAGCCTTCTCTGGGTGAAGAAGAAGAATATCCACCCGGGCCTCCAGAGCTCAACCATCGCCCACCCTCTGGTTATTTTAAAACATTAGCCTAGTTTGCTATTCAGAAGGGACAACTTTTGGACACTGTTCTAATGCATAATTAGGCTTGAGTGAACAATTTTAGGTATTTTTCATGATTTTTTTTCATTCAGGTCACCCTGCCTTCAACTAGAACCATCACCTCCCCTTCAAAGACTGTTTGAAAGCCAACTCTGTCAACACACTTCTCAAATCAGCATCCGAACAACCAGACAAGCTGCTTCTATTGACTTCTGCTGCTGTTTCAGCACATAAAACATCTTCTAATTTTGTATCCCATCTTCACCTGCCCTTGTAGTCATGTAGCCTCATTTCAATGTTTCCTTTGAAATCCACTCAATCATCAGTGGCTGAAATCTTTTCTGAAATCCATCCATGCACAGTTCATGTGTCCTGGTGAGCCTGCTCATTGATGCTTATCTTTGCAGTGCTTTCATTGAACCAGGCTTCTGCATTCACACCAAGGCTGCTCTGAAGGTTTACATACGTTCATGCAAGCAGTCCTGCACAGTGAAAATAATTCAAAAGGAAGTACTGCAAAAACTTCTGATTCTCTAAGGTCCAGACACTGCAACAGAGGATCTGTGTTCAGATCTACATAGATAAAAGGAGAATATCAAATGCATGCAAATTTCTCAATTCTTATTTAGATGAGCATCAAAACTGTACAGAGGACACTTGGATTTACTGATATATTTTGTTTGCGGCCCAGTCTTCTCCTAAATATTCCCTGCTTTTTGTTTTGGATTTGTTAATTTGTTTGTTTTCAACAGCTACTGTGTGCTATGTTTTCTTAGAATTATCTAATATGACTTTGGGATTTCTTTACTGTGTGGTAACAGCTCAGAGCCTAATACCATATTTGTAAAATTAAGCTTGTTTTCCTCCAACTGCATTACTCTGCATTTATTAGCACTGAATTTCATCTCCTGTTTTACTGCCCAATTACTCAACACTGTGAGATCCTTCCACAGCTCCTCATAACCAGCTTTCATTTTTACTACACTGAATAATTTAACATCATCAAGCTTTATCAGTCTCAACCACCTTTTCTAGATCCTGTACAAATATGCTGAATAGGAGAAGCCTTAGCACAGGTCTCTGTAGGGTGCACTGTTTTCCCTCTCTTAATGACCATTTACTCCTACCTTTCTCTTGCTATCTTTTAAGAAGACATTTATCTGTTCTAGATATTTATCTGTTCTCGCTAAACTGATCACAAGTAAGGTGAAGACTGGTGAAGCCTCTGAAATGTCAGAACACTGTATCTGTTGTCTCATCCTTGTGCACATGCTCAATGAGTCTTTCAAATAGATTACCTGAGACATAAATTCCCTGTGCAAAAACCATATTAACACCTCTGTCTATACTGGTCAAATGGTTTGCTGATTAGTTTCTTTTATGATAATTTCCACAAAGCTTCCCAGCTGGGACATCAGGGAGCATTCAGGAGACTGTTTCAAAAATTAGCATCTTATTTGCAACCTTGTATTTCAAAGACATGTAAGAAGATCCATGTGACAAGTCATTCTCTGTAAACAGAAGGTCAAAACTTTCGTGGTACAGTTTCACCATAATATGTACCCATATACGTACAATCCCCATCTGAAGATTTATTATTATAGAATATATATATTAGAGAATACCAATATATATATTATATAATATCAACACATCAACACATTTTCTGATATTTTGGGTTCAAGCAAACTCTCTAAGGTGTTCTCCACAAAGGTTCTGGTATTGAAGCCTCTTTACAGTGAACATAAATGCAAATAATTTCTTCAGCTCTCCAGCTACAGACAGGTTTCTTGTAAGTATTTGCAGCACATTCTGATCAACCATTGGTCCCAGAGATCTTTGAGAACATCAGAAAGGTTTTTTTTGTCCTGAAATATTCATAAAAAATACTGGTGATTAAAATTTATAAGTTTAGCAAACCTCCCACATGTGATGCTTTACTTTTCCAGCCCTTTCTACATCTCTCTGGTGTTTCATTGTATGCTGTGTGCCCCAGACACAGTGTTAATCTGTGACACTTGCAAGCATTACTTTTTGATTATCTTTGTCACTTCATGACTGGAACCAAAGGCATTGATGCCTCCAGAAGAGTTAACAGCTAAGAATGGATCTAAGATCTCCTCTGGCAGATTTCAGGATCTGCTGCATGATTAAGGCTGTCCCATGGGTCTGTCTGAAGAGAGTCCTACATGTTTAGTTGATGATGTGCTTCCCCCTCATCCCCTTTTCTTTCCTGAGCTGTATCCCTGCTAATCCTTTTCTATCTTTTTTTTCAGTAGGTTGTTTTAATAGAGGAGCCAATAAAAATAAAGGGGTTCTCCCAACGCAGAGAGAAAATAAAGCAGAAAAATTTATTTTTAAAAAAATGAGCTAAAGAGAACATATAGCTCAGGTCACCCTCACCATATGCTGCAGGCTGAGAGGACATAGGGCAGACCCCACATGTGCACATATATTCTACTGACATCCTCTTCTATGATTTACACCATACACTATGGTCAGACCTAGCCCCATTTGCTTAATAGTCAAAACATTATGTCAAAGCATTATGAATTTAAATTCTTACCTTTTTTAAAATATCCACTACTATTTCTTTAAGTATGAACTTAAAGAACTCCCTAAAGTCTATTTCAGACACTGTGGGGAAACAAGAATTTTGCTACCCACCATTTCCTGCATATGCCTTTCCAGTATAAGGTAAAATTGCAGCAATTGTATTTAAATTGTATTGATATTAGTAAGTTCCACACAATCTTTTTGGTAGGTGTTTTTAGACATTTATCAGAGAATCAGCAAGGGATAAAAAGTAAAAGAAGTTAGTGAGAATATTATTAGAAAGACTTGTTCTGAGACTTTTTTCATTCCTATCTTTCACCCCAAAGAACATAGCATAGCCTTGGAAGTAAAAAAGGAGAACAGTAAGGGTTAAAAATACCTGCCTACAGCAGAAGAAGGAAATGAAATAAAGAATTACAATTTGCCACCTGCATTGTCTGCTTTTGACAAAAAGAAAAAGTCCTCCTGTGGATATCTGGTAGGTCAAAGAAGCCAGTAAAAATTCAACCAGAGTCAGGAAGGTTTAAGGTATTCAAAAAGAAGACACAAGAATAGAAAGGAGTGTCTGCTTTCTGCATATCTCAGCTATATCACCTGTTTTTTTCACTGGCTCTGCTTGAGTCTTCTTCTCTACAGCTTTTATTCAGCTACCTTTCCTTTTGCTGAATACTGCCTTTGCCTTTCCATTTCCTCAGAAACTGGGCTCACTGTCCAAGTTCCAAGGCATCAGACACAAATTTCTCTTTCACTGAATATTTTGTCTCACGTATATCAACTCCATTTTTGTACAAGATGAATTGGCTCAACACTGTCATATTTTCAGAAGCAATAATCCAGGGAATAAAAGTATTTCTTTTACTATTATGGGACTTTTTAATCTTTATTATATTAATGAAAATTTTCATGGAAAAAAGCCTCACAGTGATGTTAGTAAAATACCTTTTAACTGAATATGCCAGGCCTCTCTACAGGGGATTTGTTTAGAAATCAGAGCTGTCTATAGCCCTTCATGTCAGATGATACTCAGCTAAGGTGCACTACATGAAACAGGAGTTCAGTTTTTCTCTCATGAGCAACATACACAGGAATTGATAGCTGAGGCAGTTTGTGAACATAATAGAGCCCCAAGAGTGTTTTTAAGCTTGCATTGACTACATGGCCATCTGCTGTTATTTTGAATAGAAGTTTTATTAACTTTTCCATTTTAGGCATAGTATTTCTACAAAGGTCACAATTAAATATTAACACTTCAACTTGCAAAAAAATAATCATTCCTTTTCTACTAATAACACTTGGTCTTTGCTTCTGAACATGTTATAAATGTGATAAAGAAAGTGCTAGAGTGCAAGGGAGGTTTCATCAGCAATCTGGTCAGTGAGGTTAGAAAATTTGTGTGTCATTTCTTTCTCTCAAGCAAAGAGCAATTAGGTTGTTTTGTGATGAGAAGGAAAATCATGCACATTTTAATCTTAATGTGCATATTCTATTTTGGAAATACAGAGCAGGTCTCTTTCTGAGCACATCACAAACTAGAATTAAGATGTTTGAACTACTAAAGTTGACATATCCACAAATGGTTCACTTTAAACTGAAATGCTAAATAGGATAAACCCCTGATGGTTTTGTTGGAATCAGTTTTGAAGCACTGATCACATCTGCAGCACTTATTAGCTAATGTAATTTAAAGTATACAATGTTTGGGAATCAGTGTAGCAAGTAGGCAACAAGAATCTGGAAAGAAGCACTCATAACTTTGAAGATACCAATCTTGAATGCCCAGTTTAAGTTTTCTTGTATGTGATTTAAATGTCTGAAATTACTGCCCAGTGATTTTGTTTTGCTTTTTAGATAGAAACCATAGAGCATAAACAGTTCCAATTCTGAAAAGGCTGAGATGAGTATATTATGAAACCATGGATTTTTTTTGCTTCTTGAACTAGTGTTCTTGAAATAACTCCTGATTCACAAAACATAGGTTAAGAGATTCCATGAAACAGAGAAGATATTCTAAAAACATGAAGCCAATGAAACAGTGACAGGGCCTGGCAATAACTCTTGGATATCAGAAGATAACTTTATCAGCATAAGTCATCTGGGAAAAACACCAGCAAAAGACAGAATTTACAGCAACCATATCGCCAGGAAGGCAACATCTCTGATGTTTAAAGTCATAGTCTTGCAGCACTAACACATCTTTCAGCATTGAAGACAAAAACAAACTGGCAAGAACCTGTAATCAGTCTCCCAAAGGCAAACTAAGTGTAAGGAGAAATTAAAGGACATAATATTGAGTGGGAAACATGAGTCTTGCATCTTAGGTTCAATACATAATACATGGAACTGTGAAAAATGTTTGGAACGCTCTTAGTATTATCCTTATCAAAGAGAGCTGAGTTAAGCCAGTAAAGAGTTTTTAGAAATCCATCTTCACATGCATGTCTTACTTTAAAAAAAAAGGAAAAAGCCAACCAACAAAACTAAAAACATCCTAACCATCTTTGAAACATTCAGAAAATGTGGAGCTGGTAGTATGACAATTAAACAAAACCAAACACCACATTTACTATAACATGGTGCAAGAGATAGGGCTTGGTATGGATGTAATTTTCAGAAAAAATAGTCCACTAAAGTTAGTTTTATATATTACAGCCACCTGAACTGTAGGATATAATGATACTCTGAAGAGAGTTATACTGAGTTCAGATAAATCCTGGTAGGGACCTGGAGAATACAGAAAAGCCCTGTGGTACTAAATGAAACCTACTGTTTACCAGAGCAAATTATTTTACCACCAATGGAAAACCCACAACCTCCAGGTATTGTCTGTGGAGTGTTTCCTTATTGGTAAAATCTTTTGCTTTCTGAAACAAAAATGTCTTGTCAGGAAGATTTCGAGCAGTCTAAAGTTTGAAAATGTAACCCAGTACCTCTCATTATTTCATCATAGCTTGGTCCTACTTCCAAGATATTTTCTGAAGAGGAAGTGAATCATATCAATATGCCAGGAAAGAGAAAAAAGATCAGATAAAGGAGATTGTACTGCTGTGCTGCTCTAAATACTACACAACTGTAACTCTTGGCAAGGAAGCACCAAAGCCAGGGCAATGAATGCACTAACTAAGGTTATTTCCTGAGCATGGAGGGACTCCCTGGTAGCTGTCAGCAGCAACAAGTTTTGTACAAACAGTGCCCTGAAGTACTGAGTGGGTATTCCCACACAGGGCAGCCATGATCCCAACATGGATCTGGCTGTGCTGTGGCACATGCCTTTCCACGTTAATTGTCTCCTCGATCTGATGTTTTGAACAGGCACAGCACTGCCAAAGTGTTTTTGCTTCAGATTCTGTAGTTAATTCATCTGATGCTATCTCAGATAAATATGCAGATAAGGAAGAGATCTCTCCTTTGTTGTTACATTTCAAATTAAAATAACAGTAATACACAAATGATTTTCAGGCCAACACCAAGATGTACACAAAAGCGCAGTTCCATGGAGGATACATTTTGCAAACTCTTGTCTCCTGCTGAGATGAATAATAAAAAGCCACTTTATATGGAAAGGTGATACTAGGAAAATAATGAAACATTCTCCAAAATGGGGACTCCGTCACATGGTTTTATCATTGTCATTGGATACTGTGTGAGATCTACAGAAAGGCAAATGTGACTGACATCCATCCTTATTTCTATGGTTTATATCAACTCACGTAGGTTTTCACTAAGGTTGCAGAAACTACAGTCAGTCTAAGGTGTCTTTGCATTCACTGGAGAAACACAGTCCTAGGTCATTTTCTGGATCACCTAGCCTTATTCTCTGACTTCACAGAATGTCAAGGGCTCTAATGTAGACACCACATTCAGGTACCCAAGATTAGATAGCTGAGTATAGTCTCTGATGTTAACAAACCACAGATTATGTGAACCATAAATTTAATAAAAGTACTGGGAAAAATACATGGAGCTTTACCATTTAAACATAAGTATTAAGAAGCCAGATTGGTGGACACATTCTTTTGCTTTATATAGAAAATATTCAATTACTGTAAAGCATGCTGTTCTACACATAACTTCTTTAAGTCCCATATGCAAAACGTTGTTTAACACACACACCCTTGAGCATATGTGTGCATCACCACTGCTTCTGCAGCCTTCCTGCATGAGCGCTTGTTCTGCAGTGCTCCCAATGTTCAACAGCACATGGTCTCCAAACCCAGGTTCTCCTGCATGATTGCACTCTAAACCTTCGTAGATTATAGTAAACTAAGCATAAGTTTTCACATTTTAAGGAAACTTTGATGAATTTTCTATACAAGGCTTCTAATATATAAATGACCATGACAGAGGGACTTTTGTTGGCAGAGCTCTCAGAGCACTTTGCAGTTTTACACTTTTTCTATCCCTCTGGCTCTTCCATCACCTTTGCCCAGTGGTTCTACTGACCTTGACTACAGATTTTTCCCTGTGGACCACCAGTGGTCTGTCTAAAAAGATAGGGCCTTCAGGCTAAACTACTGCTATCTCTGAAATCCTGAGGATACTGTAGCTTTGGGATTGGGAACATTTGGAAGTCTTAAAGGTCTGGTTTAGTCAGTTTTTTTTTCCCTCTAATGATAAGTTCATAGTCATAATAGTCTGATGTAAATTCATGTTGCCATTAAGGTCCTTCCCTCTATCCTCAGCCATTCCTTTCTCCTAACTTCACAGGGCTGGCACCAGCCTTTGCACAGCTCTTCAGAGAGCTAGGTACTGCTGAGAACTAACTTAAATGATAACCTGATCATCTCTGAGTCCATTGTCCTGAGCAGTCCTTTCACAGAAGGCACACATTTATGGCAGATATAAGTAATGTAACTACAACCTCTGCAAACTTATACTTCAACTAAAATGTGCTTTAAAACACCATTGCACAATTCAGGCGTTAGGGAATTCTGGTAGAGGAGGGAAAGGAGCCTTAACACCACCATTTAAACTCTTCCCTCCCCTAATCCTTTTTCTTTCCATTTGGAAAACAACACCAGTATTTAAATACAAATTACATAAATTGGATAGTGTCTTATAGTTGTTGTCAGACCTATTATAGAGACTAACCTGAACATCTAAATAAGCTTCATCTTTGGATTCATGCACAACTGCTCACAGAATGTAAATACTAAAGCAAAAAGGACATAAAATGCAAGGGGTTTCCTTTTGTTTACTAATTCCTGCCTTCACAACACATGCATACATTTCCTTCACTGTTAAACATGCAGCATTCATTCTATTCCTGAATCATGGATTTGAATGGTGCAGCCTTTTATAATTGGGATTTCCTTAAAAATATTGAACATTTTTACTATTAACTGCTATCTTCAAAATCCTAGGGCAACATTCCAAGAGCTTTGATTTTCCCCCAAATGATTTGGTTCCCAGAATGTTTCAATTTTTGGATTTAGCAACTCTGAGCTGTGGTGCAGAAAAATACGTTTTAAAAAATCTTTGAAGCTAAGTGCAGAGAAGAGCCCAGTAGCTAGCTAGAAATTGCAGCACACATTATTTTATTTTTTCCAGCATGAGGATTCCAGCCCAGCAGGCATACAAACATCCAGTGTGTGCCAGAAAACACAACAAATGAACTCCATATCAGGATTTGACTTTTTCTAATAATGAAAAGGCAGAAAAAAATGTGGCTGCTGATATTAGTTTAATAATTATCTGTCATTTTTTCTTTCATTGCTGATGGACACAGCCTACAGAACTGTACTTTCAAGTTTTTACTCCTAGCCATAGGTAAACTCATGCTAGTACTAGAATGGCTTAAATAAAGGTAATTTTCTTTCTATCCCCATCTCCTCATCTTCAGCAAAGGAAGTAAAACTTTAAACTAACAGTAGCTGTGTGCCAAGGATCTCAGCTTTCAAGCCTGATTTTTGCTAGTTTATGAGCTGGCAAGAAACTCAAGGCGATGAGAGAGATTATCCTTAGTCCTGGCAGAATCTGGATGACAATCCATATACTCCCACCAACTAAGTAAAGAGGGGATGTCAATATTTCCTGAAAAGTCTTTCTGGGAAGAGAGTGACCGTATTATAGAAATTGGAAACATTATCTGGTGGATTTCTAGGAAGGTACTTTAGGTCCAGTCTTATTTAACATTTTCATTAATGAGTTGGAAATGGAAGTAACTAGCCTGTAATTACATTTGCTGATACTAAATGGAAAGGAGTTTCAAACTTCACTAGGGACAGAGAAATAATGCAGGGGACTTATGGTATAGATACAGGCAGAAAAATCACAAAATGAATGGGAAGGATGGGAGTGAAGGAATGAAGAAAGAACATAGAATACCATTTTAATTCTTTTTTAAATTGATTTGTGTTCCCATCCATTAATTTGCTTTGTATCACATACAGACAAACACTAGTTTCAGGTATTGAATAGTCATTCAAATACTATAATTAGGTATTTGGAAGACATCTAGTAGGAATATAAAGCAATTGCAGGGTAGGAATCAAGGGTCTGTTACTACGAGGACAGTTGTGGGTTCACTGTATCTGGGAAGCAGCTTCACAAGCAGCAGATGTGCTTTGCTCTTGATATGTTTTGAGAAGACCTTGCCTTCAGTCTCTAGACAGAGAGGTGCTTTCATAAAAGTGCATGGACCTGTGCTGGTAAATCTGGGGACTAAGTAACTGATTGTCTCTTTACAGGGAAGTGAAACCATTTTGCTCACTTCATTAATGCAGAAATAGAAACTGGGTTTTTTAATACTCCCTTAGCCACTTCATAAAATGACCTTTATTCAGTGGTGAGATGAGTTGTTTTCTCTTATTAAATAGGAATTTTTGGTGACTTAAGTGGCAGAAAAATATACACTTGTATGTGCACATTCACACCCAAAGAAATGAACTGGTTTAAAAGAATGAAAACCAAAAAAAGGATCTTTGGCAGAAAGCAAAAACTGCAGAAAGCCTTCACCATGTTACTAATAAAGGCACAAGATGTTAGAAGGCAGAGCAAGTACTGTATGTTAAAATATTAATGTTAGTAAACATTGATTTGTTTAGATTTCATAGAGAGGATTAAGGAACAAGGAATGAAGAAATGGGCATTAGGTTGTGGCCCAAGGTAAAATGCAGCTTCGTAGTTATGAAAATTTAATTTGACTGCATTGGGAATAATTGCTCCGATTTGATAGCAGGCCTATGCCAGCAAGATAACCGTCACTCAAATGGACATCGCCCTGTGTACACTCTCAAGCAACAGCATATTCTCAGTTGGAGAATGATGTTGTATCCCATTGCTACAGGAGAACTATGCACCTAAAAAACGACACTAAATCAGCCTGAATAATACTCAAGTGAAATATTATTTCTGTAATGGAGTTTCCTTTTGTTGTCATACAAAAGTCTTCTTAAGACCCAAAAACTTTTTATTCTGAAAGTGGAAAATCCATTGCAACATTAAAAACCCAAACACTTTTCAGTTTATTTTCAGTGAAATTCTTCTTTTTTCTCTCCTCTCCTCTCCTCTCCTCTCCTCTCCTCTCCTCTCCGAACCTCTCCGAACCTCTCCGAACCTCTCCTCTTGTCTATAATAATGAAAAAGCTCTTTAAAAGTGTGTTGATTATATATTAAACAAATAAATTCTATTTATGTTTAATGTAGGATGTTTTGACATTTCCAGGACAGGATAGAAGTGTCTTGTAAAGGCACTTATGCTTATGTTTAATCTGTCAGATTCTGTTTTTTAAAATTTGCTGCTAGATCCCCAAAAATGTGAGGGAGGGTGGAAAGAAAAACACAATCTCATATTTCTTTCAGATCACTCTGAGTAGAGCAGAGAATAAGTGAGCAAGGAACCAGCACCCCAGCTGAGGATTTACAGTAGCAAATATACTCATTCCCTGTCTGAATTTCCTATAACACTTTTTCCATTCATCCTTTTCCTCTTCTGTTTTCCACAACACTTCATGAGTGCTGAGAAAATGTCATTAATAACTGATACAAAGAATCACACATGAGCATATAGATAAACTGGGGATGACAAAATATCAACTTGCAGCTGCTCAATTGGAAGCCGTATCTACACAACGGGTAATTACTTTTAATTTAATTAGGACTCCTGGTATTGTTTCTATCTCATAGATTACATTAAAACATGCAATGTGTTAAAACAGGAAGACGAACTGTGAGAAGACTCTGAAAATATTACCTATTTTGTCTGGAAGTACCATACTTCAATGCCTCTAAGCAATTACTGCTCATGGGCAATGATCAGTGCTTTCATGCTGCTCTGTTTTAGCACTTTGGTATAGTCAAAATACTCAAGTAATATGATTTGAAAATATACAGTTCAGCTTTGTAGAAGTAAGACAAATATATATATGTGTGTGGCAAAATTTTCACCAGTTTTATCCTCCAAAAATTGCAAATTATTAAAATAAACTTCAGCTAATGAGCTGCAAAGTATAATCACTAAGTGCAAAGAACAAAATATTTCACTTACAGAAATCTGTTCCAACATTAAGTCATGTTTTGTAAAATCCAATGGGGCAAACTTCCTACTGGTGTAAGTGGGAACAGTTCCTTCTTTTTCACTCATGCCACCAGAGAATATATCAGCTCTTAGGAGAGCAGTAAACTGAATGAAAAAAAGACCCCTTAAAACCTGATAAAATCTTGAATTATTCATGTAAATAGACAAATTTCTGTACTGTAACAGGCGTTACACAGTATGATGATCATTCAATCTATCATGATGCACAATTTTTTGATAGAACCTGATTCTGTACTCAGAAAGCAGCCTCTCATTTTAGCATTTAGCAGAGTCCATAACTTTTGATGATTCCCCTTTATGTGGCTGTTTGCTTTCTATTTATCAGCAAATCCCAATAAACATACTCAGACAGAACTGCAAATATTTTTGCTTTATTATTTTATTGGGTTGGTCAAACAGATCTATTGAAATAACTCCTGAAGGTTCAAGTTAGCATCTAGCCCATCTCTTTCTCATCTTCCTGCATTGTCAGTGCAGGACAAATAGGGGAGGAGAGACTATGTACATGGTAGATTGTCAGATCAGTATAATGTCTGCTTTATATTATATCTCATTTGCACTCTCCCTAAGAGCATGCAAAAGAAAATATTTTCTTTTTATGTTGCTCAATATTGGTGGCATTGGCTTCCAAAGTCCCTTTGTCTTCACTGCTAATGCTAGAAATTACTTTGGGGCTGGTTTTAGCCATATAACAACCTGAAATTTCCTCAATTTGTGCAATCAAATAAAAGCAAACCTCAGAGCAGTGTTCTCATTGTACAACAAGTAATAAACATATTCCCTATAATAAGGACAAATTCTGCCCTTGAAACAGAAGTTTTTCATATGACTTCAACTGAAAATGAGGGTAACCTGTAATTTAGACATGAAGAACCATAGCCAAACCACTAGGGTTTCACTGATGGCTCTTTCAGTAAATTGTTCTGTGTATTGAGCATGTTCAGTTCTCCAAGGCTGGTGCATATGAGTAATGCTAAATAAAAGCCTTCATAGCATATATACAGCAAACATTACGTGTTACCTAAATAATGAAAGTATGAAAACATCAGTCTTTCACACTGAAGTGAATAACATTCATAAATCCTCACTGCCCCTGCTCAAAAAATAAAGAAAATTACTTGGGAAACCAACTATACAAACAAAAAACCCCAGCTGTCAGCTGCTGCACTTCATATACTTTCTACTAAAATGATTAATCCTCTGAGAATTCCTTTGTGAATTTTCTCTGAACTTAAGTATATGATTCATGCACCTTGGCAATCCTATCCTGAATCTGACATTTTGTTCCTGGAGTCACTCATACCACTTGCACCATAATACCTAATAATATTCCTGGTAAAGAAGCAATATTTTTTTTATACACTTGTAAAAATATAAGTGATTAATTCTTTCCAGTTGGACACTTTAAAAATAAACAAATAGCAGGACACTGAGGGACATGGATTCCAGAACAGCCTGATGAAGGATGCTATCCTTCCCTGAGATGAGTGTGTTGGAGGACTGATAAACTCCCTGCTAACAGGAGATAACTGACAAACTTAGACCTTTCAGAGCTGTGCTGGCATCACAAGACATCATAATTCTTCAGAGACTAAGACTAATTAACAGAAAGAGATGAAGACCCAGGGCCCAGGTTTAATATAAAGTTCAGAGCCACTTCGCTGAGTCTGAACCCAAATGTCATCAATGAAAGTCTTAAAAGCTGGTCTTGGCAAGAGTTATGGCACACAGTTTTGGAGACATTTTCCATCTCTTATAGTTTAATTTCTGTTTAAATCCTGGCTAGCAAAGGTATTCTAAAAGGTGACAGTAGGTCTCTCTCTTAAGCCTGACTGTTTTTGCCAAAACCAAGATTAACTTTAAGACAACATTGACATTTTATGAAAATAATGACTGCTTTGCTTAAGAGGAGGAAAATAAGCAAGATTTGAAAGGACTGATTAGGACACCTCTTGGTAATCCCCTTGGTGGTAAGCATTTATTTATGTCAAGGGAGAACACCATGCATATAATAACTGTACAAAATTTCAACTCAGTATGAATAGACTGAAACAATTTTCATAGAATCTCAGAATATCTTGAGTTGAAGGGACCTGTAAGGACCATTGAGTCCAACTCCCTGCTCCTCAGAGGGCTACCTAAAACAAGACACATATGTTGCATAGATAACAACCTTTGCTATCTTGGTAGAAATAACATGTTCTCCTCTTGGGGAGAGGTCTGCTCTGCAGCAGAAGGTGTATCTGCTTCTCTCAACTCATTTATTTATTTCTCTCAGGTCCTGTTCCACTGGTTGTTCAAAGTACGTGCACTCTGAACTGCTATTTGGCATTTTCCTCACAATTATTTCCCTCTGAGGTGAAACTCAGATGTGACCTTGTGTGTTTTTGCTCTAAGATGAAAGGAAACTGTGCTGAAGTCCTATGACTGTGAGCTTTATACCTAGAAGTATATATACACACCTGCCTATTTCATGTATTGCCACTGCCCATGGTATGCATCACATTTGCAGCATGATGCTATAAATACACCAAGTCATAAGCCATGACAGAACTGTCACATCTGAGTCACTTTAAATTGAAAATAAAGTCATATTTTAAATTGCATTTCAGAAGGGGGCCTATGACCTGAAGCAAGCATTGCATATCCTGTCTGGGGCAGTGGGTCTATGTCAGTGTGGGATATAGTTTTTTCCTTTTGGTCTGTAGGTCAGGGACTATTCCTACAGCACTGTAGATACAGCCAGGAGTTATGAAACACCAAAGCAAATCCATCTTGTCTTTTATTTGACTTGTCTCTATTCTTTAGCTTTAATGCAAACAACCTTCGAGGAGGCCATTGGCTTTGTCTACATTAGCAGGGACCACTAGAGGACTGGAACTGCATAGCCAGAAGGGCTTTGGTCAGTCCCAATGTCCATGCCATGTTTCAGGATGAGCTAGCTCCAGCCTTCCCTGCTTAGAATACCCCTTAGTGGCTGGATCATTCCAGGAGCAGCCCTTTTAGAATTTTGCCTCCAAAGGAAATCCAGCCTTTATGTTGGGGTCTGATCAGGGGATTCTTTCAAAAACCACACTCACCAAACATGAATGGAAAAATGCAGCTATGCAGGAGCCTCAGCAAAAAGGACAGTGAACTAGACTATGATGAAATACGGTCAGTTAACCTTGGCTAACAGTTAAGCCACAGTGTGTCATGGGAAGAAAATAGGATGAAAAAGCATGTGGGTTGAGATAAAGACAAGAAGATCACTTACCACTTATTGTCATGAGCAAAATGAGACTGGACTTGGGGAAAATAAATTTAGTTCACTGCCAATTAAAATATATTTGGGAAATAATCACATCAGCTTTTACCTTTGCTACTTGGCCATGCTCATTTTGAAAAGTTATGGTGACCCCTTTCCTGTAACATATAATTTCTTCCTATCCATATTTCAAGTCTTTCCAAGCAGACTATTGAAATGAATGAGGAAGAGATGTATCTAGCTGAAATGATAGCTAATCTTATAGACGTGATCCAGGTGTCACAAACATTACCGATCAAAGCAGACATTAATACCATCCTTTTTGTCAATTGCTTTTTGCTACCATGAATCACAAAGTTCTGAGGCTGCTCTCTCCCTGAATAAATGAACACTCTGCTGACTTTACCCCAGCTCTCTGAAAGACTCCAGAGATATCAATAGGTACTTGTTCTTCATACCTGATGTTTTAATCCTTTAACCTTTCTTATTCAATTCCTGTGTAAAACTGGTGAGATGACCACACTTTCATCTGTGGATTATACACAAGAGCATATCTTCTTCAACAAATGGAGTCCAGGTAATAGTATTTCTACAGAATAAGAATGAAAAAACAAACAAACACCAAGATAAAATCATTCAGAGATAAGTTTAGGTAAGATGAAGGAAATACATGGAGAAAGAGGAAAACCGCTAACAAAAAAATACACATTTCCAACAAAGTCAGTCACAGTTTCAGAAGCCATATAATTTATAAATGCTCAAGCATATAAAAAAATGTGGTTACAAAAAAATATTCTCTCTTTTCATTTGTTATACACAGGTTATTATTAATATTTATCAATTATCCAGCCCTGATCAAGTGAACTCCTTACCTGCAGACTAAAAGACATGAAAATACAAGCCATGCAGACTGAAAGACCTTTCAACTTAAAACAAAAGACTTTATTAGGAGGAATCTCTAGAAACCTTCCAAAGTCCATAAAGTTGTGCAACAAAATTCCAAACAACCTTATTAAACAGGAAAAAAATACCAGGTAGATTAAAGATCGTGAAAGAGGGGCTTGATAAAAAATAAAACTAAAATCAGCAGCAGAAGCAGTCAAGAGATCCCTTAACAACAACAACAACAACAACAACAACAACAAAATGGCAGAACCAAATGTTGTCCAGACTTTTTGGGTTCAGTCTCTTGTATTTTTGCACCCATGACCACCTCAAAATTCCAGTGAGTTTTCTCAGGAGCAATCATTAAGATGCATGTCCGACTAGTGTTAACTATGGAAAACAAAAGCACTGGCCATCAATTACTTCCCAGCTCCTAAATAATCACATCTCTCGACCATTTGCAAACTGTTGACAATGATCATATCAGAAAAAATCTGCTCCAATGAGGTTATCAATGCAAATCTCACATGGGAATGAAAATGATGCAAAAGGAAATACTAGTACTTCTGGGGCTTGGTTTCTGATTGACCTGTAGAGTACAAAGACTGCCAAAACCAGAAAATCACAGGACAACATGCAAAGACTATGAGGTCTTTGATTTTGTCCCTCATACATGAATAAAGAAAGAATTAAGAATGTATAGTACTACAATAACATAATTCTTGAGAATTTACATAAAGCTCTCTTGAAGACAGAGACCTTCCCCTACAAGACTGCAGCTTATACCCAGTCCATAACCCCTTGAGAAGTTTCTGGGGGAACTTGTTATTATCCTAATTTTCATAATTTACAACTTGTCATTATTCAGCTTTAAAAGGAAAACTTGAATGGAAATTCAATGCATCTTGCAAAACATTACTAATAACCATCCCACAAATAAATTATCTTAGATGATTACTAAGTCAGGCAAAATTATCTTAACATCCTGAAGATCATCAAGTCTTTCCAGAAATCACACAGCTCAACCAAGTTGCAACAAATTATTTACTTTTAATTACAGAAGAAGCCATTGAACCATTACGCCTCAGAGAAAACTCACTCCTTAAACACAAAATTATCAGAAGCAGACTCTCTTCACAACAAATAATTCCGTGCTCTATTTTGAATATAAGTTGCAGGGATTCATTTCAGTAGAACTGAGGCTATTGGAAGGATAACCAAAAAAATTACTTACTCCATAAAGAGTATTGCATCCAAAACCAGACACCGAGATATAAAATATGCCTAGAAGGAAAGCTGGAAGAAGTCTGAAAAACTTCTGTCTAGAGAGTTGTTTCTTAGACAAGCTTTAAAGTTATCGGCTAAGGGAGTAATTGTGGAAAAGCAGGGAAGAAATCCAATCGTGGAAAGAAAATCAGTTTTAGAGGCAGAAAGCCTTGATATAGGAAATGTGTGAAGAGACATTAAAATGTCAATAAAGACTCTTCTGGGTAAGAGAGCTCAGCTAAAATCATTCACTGCAGTCCTGGCTGCAGTTGCACACTGCCTCTTGACACACAAAGGGAGGACGGATAACACACGTGAAAGGCTATAAAACATAATGCCATAATACATTTGGCACAATGTGTAAACCACAGATAGCATCAACATTGCCCTTCACTATGATCTGTGTGGCCAATATTCCTCTCCTAGACATCACACAATGAGATCAGAAGCCTGATCTACTGGCAGATGAAAGAAAAAAGGGAAGAACCTTTGGGATCTTGTATCTGGATAGATCAGTTAAAGGCAGAAAAACAGATTCCAGAAACTTCAAGATCATCATCACTATTATCAACACTGCCTGCCCATAATCCTAACATATGACAGAGAGGGAAGTAAAATTCCAGTATTTCATCACTACCACTTTGAATATAAGCCTTCAGGAGAGCACTGAAAAGGACAGGAAGGAGAATGATCAGAGGAGTAATGATTTTTACGACTTCTATGGCTCAGCCTAAAATCCCTGGGCAACCTCTTAACAACTTGAACAATGATCTGAACATTTTCATCAGATCCTAGAGCTCCTGAAGACATGGCTGTTTCTTTCCCTGACATCTCTGATATTTTTCCTAAAGATCTTGGGGTTTAGCTGGAGGTGAAACATTGCCAATTTATAAGCAATTACACCAATATATTAGAATGTGATATGAAAAAATAATAACAAAAAAAAATTGGCAACTTTATTATTCCAAGAAGCTAGACAATAAACAAGACAGTATCACAAGGATAAAATAATCACATAAACCCAGAGTGGTAATTGCAAGTTCTGCAGCATAGTGTTCAAAGGTGATAACTTCTTTCTTAAAAAAAAAATTAATGCTAAAATTGCTATCTGTTCTTTGTTGGCAAAATCGACTGCCCTGAACCACAATCTGTGATTTAAGAAGGGTATCAAGCTGAATGCAACTTCATACAGCACAAGAATAGCTACCATTATGTGATAGAAGAGGGTGGAGCAAGCCAGGACAAGGAGGAATGAGTTGCCCAGAATGTTACTTAAAAAACCGAATAAATTTCTGACTTTGGAACTGCTTAGCATAGTCAAAATTTTTTAAAAAAAGGCTGTAAAATGGTCAATAAAAAACATTACCAAACTGCTGCCCAGCCCTTTGGGATTGATTGATGTGCGCTGTTACTGTCACAGTGGTGAAACTCATTTGCCCGCTGGACGTATGTTGTCACATGTTACATTTCTAGTAAACAACCAATAAAGAACTTTCAATGAAAAGCAATCTTAATCTTTGTTTCACAGGGTGGACAATATGCTTCTTTATAGACAGAAAAATGGGATTGACTTCAGCAATTGGTCTGGATTTGCACAGAGAGGACCTGGCACAATGAGCTGAGATATGGCCATGTTAGTGTGGAGCGCAGCATGCGAAATCAAATGTGACTTCTTGCCCCTGTTCCTGTTTTTTCCAGTTTTGTATCATAGCACTCACATCCCTCTGTATGTATCTTCTAGAGCTGTTTCATTGCCAGCACACTTAGTCTATGCCACTGCCAGAGTGAATTTTGCTAACACAAGCAGTGATCTCAACAGTACACAGTACTTGATCAATTGTGGTTACTGTTCTCATTTCTCTTCTCCAGCATCATTATCAGATGGTCCTGTCTCTTATACAACTTGAGAAGAAATTATTTCATCTAGAAGAAAATGATACAGTTGGTCATGGTTCTGTGTCTTCCTACATGCTGTTTAGCTACTGCAGAGAGCTGAAGCTGTTCCCATCCACTGAGGCACACAAACACACCTGGCTGAGAGCACAGGGTGGCATAAAGCAGCTGACTATGAGTTTCTGTGAGAGAAATGACCCAGTAGAGCAGCATAAAATGGTATGAGCTGCAGACATTCTTTCTGGGCCCTGCGGTGAGCAATCAATATGGATTCAAGACTCACTGAATCATTATTTTATGGTTAACAAAACTTGCAGTAAAGAAAGCAGTTAATTTATAACTATTGATATGTATGACCTGCAATTAAAAAACTTTCTATCATCTTTTTCAATTTAAGAAATATGTAGAAGTGAGGTGCTGCAGTACATTTTCCTTTTATTAAAACTTCATTATTTCTGCTGAACATATTCCATGCAGTGTTATTATAAATAATTAAAATTAAGCGAGAAAAGAATCCCCAAACCAACACATCTTGAAATACAGCTTTTTGGACTTCAAATTGTGATTCTTTTTGTTTTGCTTTTTTACTCACATTCAAAACTCACTAAGTTATAATGAGTCTCCAATGTCCATAGTGCAAATCAAAACATTTCCTCTATATTGCTGAACATTAATTCTCTTTCAATCTAACAGATTTCACACATGATAAGTAATAGTTTATGCTTAGCATAGTAAATAGAATATACCAAGCAGGATATTGATGTTATTATCTTCAGTTGTCTGAAAATTGTTGTCTACCTTGAGGGCTCTGACAGAAGAGGAACAATGTTTAAAAATTCAACAGCAGAAGGGAAGTCTGCTTTGTATCTGTGATATGAACAGCCAACCTAAGGCCAGAACACCTGATCCACACACAAATTTACCTCTGATCCTCTGCTGTGTCCTACACAGGTTTAAAGGCTGCAGTGCTTCAGGAGCTGATTAATATGAGATGTTTCTAAAGGGCAGAAATATTTTACAGAAATTTGGGCAGATGGCTGGGGGGCAGAAAAAAACCCAGTCAAACATTTGAATGCTCTACAGTATTTTATGAGAGCTTATGCTTGTCATCTAGGGTGCCCCTGTAGACAGTGGACTGATGCTCTTCACAGTGTGATGAATCACTCTCTGGAATTTCCTCTCTCTTTACTAACCACAGAAGAAATCTGCCTGACTAGCTTGGATTATATTTCTAACTCTTATATAGTCAATTTTAAGTACGATGAATACCACCTCAAGTTCTTTATAGCTGTCATCACATTGACCTTCTTTGATTTGATACACGACTGTGCTTCTTTTCTTGGTGCTTAATGCTAACTAACTGTGTTTTAACTTGTACCTTTCACCGCTTTAAAATTTTGGTAAACTTGATTAGGGACAGAAAAATCTTAGAAGCCTGACTGCAATGCAAGTTTAATTGTTTAATTGTTAGAATTCATTAAAAGATCTATGCCGATCCAATTTTCTTGAGTTCATTTTGAGCAGAAATGACATTTTCATATAGCAAAGGGTAAAAAGCCTAATTTCAAAGCAGGAAACACATTTATAAATCAAAACTAACAGGGAAGAAAATGAAGACATGCAGTTTCATAGTCTAAGCAGTACATCTTATTGAGCATATTTCCTTTTCTGGGAAGGACTTCATTATGGGTTTGTCTCACATTTATATTTGGTGGTTTTTTTCTTGTTGTTAAATACTAGCTAGAGCTTTTCTAAAATGCCTTGTGTTTTCTATTTTCTCTTTCTATTTGAAAGGCCTTAATTTGTGAAGGATTTTTTTCATTTGTTTGTCATGTAAGAGAACAGAATATTCCAAAGATTTGTTAAGGCTGAATCTTATAGATAAACAGATAAACACAGTGAGAGTTTTGACTAATATTCCATGCCTGGGTAAATCTGCATTCAAGTATTAACTGGATTGCAGTTTTAAGTGTTTGTCACAATGGGTTTTTTTTTGTTTTTTTTTTTTTTTTTAAGAGTGCAAAATCTCCCTGTGCCTCTGCAATGATTTACTGGCAACTTAATTTTCTAAAATATTTGCCAACTATGTACAGTACACTTAAATATGCTTATAGTCAATTGTAGAGAGTGTGTGTGACTTCATTGTACCTGTGACTGATTGGGCATTTAGAATATTTTACTCAATATCTTCTTAGTCTTGGCAGCTTTGAGGGTTCTGCTATCAAAACCGGACTTCAGTTTTTCTGAAGCATTCAGTGTCCTGGATGTTGACTTTTTAAAATATTGTCTCTCTGGAAGGCAGCAGAAGAACCTGTCATTTGAGTGGTTGTGCTTTCACCATGGTTTCCACTTATTTTCTTCTGTGTTTGAGTAATATTTGAACAGTTTTGATTCAAAGAATTTGCACAACCATCTTGTGAGTCTCCCTATTCTGGCATTATTGCTGGCATTCATGACACTTTATAGCAAGAGTTTGCTTGGAGTTCCCTTCATTGACATCTGATTAGTTTCAGGTACAATAAAATGCTGCTGGCTCATGCTTAAAAGCTCTAATAATACAAATTCCTTCCTCCCTTTCCTGTAATTCTATCCCACTATTCTATCTCTGTTTTTCCTCTTCTCTTCCCCCCAGTCCTCTATAGTTTACCTGTGGATGAACAAGCGTATACACGTGCACAGGTGCAGTCTCCCCATAAATAATACCCTACCCCCCTTTTGGGTTTTGACAGATTTCTGCCTGTTTGGTGGCTCTGTCAGCATCGCAGCTCCAGTCAGACTTGCTCTTCACTGGAATCCTAATGGGCAATTTTAGGCTCATGATGAAGAGTAAGACAAACAGGCAAATGGCTGTAAGCACGCAAGCTTGAAGGGGTTTCATTGCCAGCTCATTATAGCTCCACTAATGAGATTTTCATCCAATTTGTGGGATAGCAGAGCTCAACTCAAAAGAGGGACAGAGCTACCAATACAGTGGGATTAGTATGCCTTATTAAAAAAAATAACCTTTGTTAAATCAGGACTCAGTGTTTAGGGCAGTGACCTTATACACTGGCACAATACAAAAACAATTGCTGGATTATTTACATTACACTCACCAGCTTGGCATAATTGCTGGAGCGATGTAAAACTCATACAAGTCACTCAGGCAATAACAAATACATACTTTATGTACAATCTGGAGTAAAGTACAGTTAGTAAGATTTTTGCTAGCAAGTAAAAGTAATTGTTGTTCATGAAACTGCTTTTGCAGTGAATCTTGGGATGCATAAAGAAAATGGCAAAAAGAAACAGAGATTCTTTGACTAAAATAGAAAACTGTGAAGAAATATAAAAGCATTCCCGAATTCTGTGGTAGCCCATAAGGAAGTGAAATTCATAAAGAAGTGAGCAGGTTCTAGAAAATTAGCAGAAGTTTCTTTTTAATTTACCCAGAGATCTGCCATTTGCCCTCCATGGTTACTAACCTTCAAGTCTAAAATGATTTGGTATTTGTTACTTGCCTAGGTAAAATTATTTCTTTTGATTAACCCAGTCCCTACGTAAACCTCCTCGAAACACAGACCTACCTCTTTAAATTCTAAACACAGTAACAAAAGGTGATCACTTTGTTATTCAAGTATGCATTTATAATACATTTCAATAGGCCTTTTATAAGGACAGATCTAGTATGGAGCCTTGCTGAAAATAGTTATAAATTTACTTCATATCTACCAGAAGTAGATCTTAGTTCCCTAAACTGTACTGCCTTTGCCATTACCACAAAGGATGTGATGTAGTTCCCTGTGTTCTGAGGGCCTCACTATCCTGGACTTCTGGAAGTAGCAAGTAATATTCAAACTAAGAACTAACATTTGTCCTCTCTGAACATTGCTCTGTCTCCATGGAGGCAGATATTTCTGTCTAAATCCACGTGACTTTTTTTTCACTGCAAAGCACTGTAACAGGATTTTTTTTCACAGTAGCAAAACCTCAGTTCTGTAACCAAATGGAGTCAGCCTGGTTTAATCAGGCTATCAATCACCCTGCAGAAGCTAGAGGGGAGGCAAATAATTTTTTCCATCTCCTGCAAGGCAGAGAATACACCATCAAAATGTCTTAGGGTTGCAGTGGATCAAATTTGGCATGGGACTTCCACCAGAAGGTAGAAATATCAGGCTCTGCTAACTTAGAACACAGTAAGTAATTTTAAAGCCATGCTGTAAAAAGGGAAAGCTACATTTAGGAACATTCTTAAAAATGCTAGAGGGTAGAAAGATCATTAGAAGATGCTATCAGACTGCTAATCAATCAGCCATCAGCCAATATTTATTGCAACACACAGGTGGTTCAAAATACCTGCTGGTCTTGTAAGGCAGGTTCTCAAAGTGGTACACACATGCATCAGTCTGTCAGTTTTCACTCAGTGCACACCACCAAGACCAGCTGCCAGCTGAAGTGTCTTGGTAAGAACCAGAGCCAGCAAGGAATCCTTCATGCTATGGACTCTCAGGGAACAGGAGAGCTGAGCAGGGCTGGCTTGGGCTGCTATCCCATGTACAAACCATGGCCTGCTCTGCAGTTACTGCTTGATCTTAGGAGGCTTTAGAGTTGAGCATGACATGCCAGAGATCTAACAACTCTCATAAACAGCAGAAATTGAAGACTTTATTAAAATGTCAGTGTTCTTAAGTGCTCTATTGACACAAACTGAAACAATTCTACACTGGTGTCTAAAATAAAATAGTTTAACTGCAGAAAAATCTTGCAGGAGCTGCTTGTGTCATTAGCCTTTTCCTCAGGGCAAACCACTGTTGTTTAATCCATAGATATAGTGGGAGATATACTGAATATCATAACTTGTCTCTTTTAAAGCCTCATTAGTTGTATTTCTACCCTGGTGTGGGGGGCGTCAGCTTTCCCAAGTCAGATATTGACATGTTCTGGCATAATGATATTCAAAGGAAATTGGAGGAATGTGCTGTTTCTTCAGGAGTCTGAAAGTAGCTCTAACATTTTTGTACAGATAAATGCAACAGTTTTATAGTTTGATGAGGAAAGAAACCACCACAATCTGCTTTGGCAGCATGTTCACTGTGATTTCTGCAGTGTGTGAACACAGCAAGGAGAGTGACAGGGTTTGGGGGATTTCTCAGCCAAGCAACATAAGTCAGAAACAACCACAACTCTCAGGAAAATTTCTCTTAGTCTTTAATTATCATTTCTTTGTACATTTGTAAAATCTACTTGCTTTAGGACAAGTGTTAATATAGACCTGTTTTGGTTTTTTTAAGTCAATTCTTTCTCATGTATTTATTATTTGTTTTTCATCTCAACATAAATGAGATGAGAGCTTTGGCATGTTCATTGTGGAGTCTAAAGAGAAAGGAATGATTTACAATGGCTTTGTGAACATGTTGCTTTGGAATTGCAGTCTAAGTACTCTCAAGATAAAAATATTCAGACATGGAAATCCTCCTGATTCTACACCATTTCAGAACATTTCCCACCAAGTACTCATGCCACTAAATACTTCAGGAGTTTGATTGGATTAATAGTCTCAAAACTATTTTGGATCAATGCACATCAGACACCATTGCTATCCTGTTTTTCAATAGTACATTATGGAAGGAAGCCTTACAGAACTGCAGGTGTAGAAATTAAGCAAAACTTTGAGGGAATTCTTGCTTTCTCTGGGAAAAACATTAGTATCCATACACCTTCCAGAAAGCTTAGTTCATTAACTCACTTTACAAATGTCCTGTTTTTCACAGAGCCTTGTGGTAGCAGACTTGGCCATAGCTGGTAAATATGAAGCAATTTCAGACCATAGCTTTTCTAATGGAGCTCAAAGAAAGACACTGTTTCAAGGCACTCCTTAAGGAACAGGTTGCAGTGACTAACACTATTTCACCTGAAACACCTTGTTCACGTCTTTTCCTGGTCTCAAATCAGAGGTGGTGCAGAATTTAGAGCACTAATTTGCCTCTATGACAAACATAGCTCTGGAAATCTCTTCTGCCGAGGACATTCTGCTTTATTTTTCATGTAATTGTTCCTGAAGGAAGGGAGTTTTCCACTGAATGAATGTAAGGAATACGAATCAGCATTAAATCAAGTGTCTTAGTGCTGTGGGACTTAGACTTTTAAGTGCCTTCCTGCAAACAAAGAATTTGCTCCATGGCTACAAAATTAAGGACAAAAAGTTCTGATGAGTTCTAGCTCACATCTATGTGGTAAAATAAGCCTCTAAACTGCTTGTCAACTTGTCAACAGACTATGAAACAAGCCTTTAAAATAAGTATCCTTTCCTTCTTTTCTCTACACCTGCTTTATGACCATTTTTTGCGTTCAGATCTTGCACATAAATACCTTACTTGGTTTTATGTTAGTGTGGCTTGTACCATGACTGATTTTGGCTCAGCTGGCTGACAGCAGGGTCCCTGAATCTTTGGATGTATTACTCCTTCAACCCAGGGCTGAAAATCACTCCCATGAGGCCCAGAGCTATGGCAGTGCTCTGAGGAGCTCTGTCTGCTCTTGGGAGGGCTGGGGAACTGCTGGGAAAGGAAGGAGCCTGTGCTGGGAAGGGAAGCAGCCCTGGCTGTGCCCAGGCATTGGCAGCAGCCTGGATGGGGGCTGCTGAACTGAAACTGGGTGCACTACCACAGCCAGGCTCACTAAAGAGCATGTGGCAGTCTGGTCTTTTAGTTAAACACCAGAGTCTAAGAATTAAGGAGTCTGTTCCTTATTCTACCACAGGTTTCCTGTGTGAACGTGCTAATAATACTCTTTTTTTCCTGGAATGAGAACTGTTTCAAGGATATGTGACACTGCAGACAGCAGTGCACTAGAGAGATAACTGAGCTAGTTTTAACCAGGAAGGATAACTACTACATGGTGTGTACTATCACACCATGAACCTACACACAAATATCTGTACTCCTGGTAGTCAGGCTACCTTGGATGTCTTTGCATGTGCTTGGTTTACACTGAAACCCTGTCCTTAGTATGGCAACATCTACCACAGATAAATCCCAACCCAAGATGGGGCTTGCAGCTGTAAACATTGAACAGCTGCTGAGATGTACAATGGCAGATTCCTGAGTGTACTTCTAATTTAGGCACCATTGTCTGGACCAGGCAGTGACACTCCTACTCATGGCAGAACCATACTTTTTCTCCCTGATTTCAGTGATCCTATTTGTTTTAGACTGAGCTACTGCTTAGTTATGATGGTCACAGTTTGGCCAATTAAGGGAAACAGACAGAAATTTTTGGAAATGTAAATGAAATTTTAAATTTCCAGCTGTTTTCTTAATTTGCTGTTGGGACATCTCATTTATCTGTCTCTAACCAGACATCTTCAGTGTGCTATAGTTTTTGGAGATGTGCACAGAACTGTATTTTAGAAGTTGCCTTGGGCTGAGATGGGGACAGACAATGGAATTTCAAGACCTCTGAACAACAAGCAAGAACACAGATAAAATATAGTAGATGGCTGGAGTTGTGGAACAGTCACAAAAATATCCTTCCACTTAATCAGCTCTTAAATAGTTAACAATTGTTGCACTCCTATTATCTTTAAGTTTCACAATGGACAACCAAACTGAATGAAGCAGTTTGGTTACATCTCTGTTACAGATAAAATTTCAGGCTCCCTGAAGATTCAGAAAAGAGTGTTTTTTATCATCTCGTACCTGGTGCACATTTTAAAAGATCACAGTGATGAACATATGGTAGCTGTTTTCATTTTTTATAGTTTTTTGATTCCACATCAAGGAGATGATTCTGCAGCCAGTGATAACTATGAAGAGAAATCCTGGGGGTTTAGTTTTAAACATAAAACAATGCAATAATCCCTATCGGCTTGGTGACTGAAAAAATCTGGGTTAACCAGACCCACTCATCCCAACCAGTACTAATTCTGTGGTCTTAGTTTGTAGGCTTTCATGGGTTTTATTTTCCAAAACCTGACATCTCTGCCTATAGCTATCTCAAGTAGCTGACTCCTTTCAAGTGAATGGCATGGATAAAGCTTTGCTGCTCTATGAGAAGCTGCCTAGAAACCATCGTATACCATGGTTGAATCATAGCTGCAATTTTGTTGCTGTCACTGTGGTTTTGATGCTTCATCCCTCCTTGTGTGTGATATACTGAGGAAGTTCCTGCTCTGTCACAGACAGAAGGAGGCCATTGTAGTCCTCTAGTAGATTCCACCACAAACAAGTTTGTGATATTTATTGGTATTCTATGATGCTGAACAATGTGTGAAGCAGTGACCAGATGTAATTTCAGCCTCTGAAGTCTTAGCAGCTATCATTTTCCAAAACATATTCTCAGCGACAATGAAAAAGCATAATTGTTCAAATATCCCCATACACTTTCAGGATAATTCACCTGGCCAACATATTTAAACTCCATGTCTGAGCCAGTCAGGCTGTCTTTAGATTCAGTGGAGTGCAACTGGCAACTAGTTCATGCCATCTAAAATAGACATCTAAAGTGATATTCCCAAGATCCTGCTCTTTTCCGCTAAGTGAAAGACATTCAACTGCGGATATGTCAGGTGTGGGGTTACTTTTACTGTGCATCCCTCAAAGTCTTAAGGCAAAATAAAGGCTATGAAGTGACTTTATAAGAATTTGTTGTGAGGAACATAAAAAAAAGCAGAGGATATTAATGGGATAGTCTTATCCTAGCAATAGATTAAGATAAGTGAACATAAAGAATGTAAACTAGGACTGTTTCCTAAAATATAACAATGATGGGCAGAAAGGGTGAAAAACAATGCAACAAAATGTTCAGTGACATAACATCATTCAGAATAACCAGCACACACAAAATAAGGAGGTGCTCCATGCAAGTCTGTGTTAAAGGGCATCTTAAAAAAAGTTGGGTCATTGTTGGCTAAAGACAGAAGTAATGTATAAGATTGAATAAAGACTAGGATAGAAAATTACCCTGACAAGTTATACCAGGTTATAAACAAGCAGTTCATTCTCAACTGGAACGCTATGTTCAGCTGTGGTTTGATCTTAAAGACTGTAGGTAGAGAAGAGATTTACTGACAACTGATTACTATTGTTAGAGTCATGAGAGAACTAATTTAAAATTATTCTGAAAAAAAATGTGTTTGGCTGTTTGAATAAGTAAAAAATTAGCGTCAAATCATAAAAACAGTGTGTAATACAGGATAGTGGGTTTTGCTAGTTTGTTCATGTTTCATTCATGCTTCTAGGTAACAGATACAAAATGTTCTGACTAAGGAACTGTGTATAATGGGAAAATAGGGTTGTGAGTAGACCATCTAATATCCCCCTGCTCTGACAGAGGATCTAACAAGCAGTACAAAAATGTTTGGTATACTTGATACGAAAAAACATCAACTGAAATTGCATAGGTTTCTTCATTTGGGTGCTCCATTACTTAAATATCTCATTTACAAAGTCATGTCTAATACATAACTCAAATTTTTACAAAGTTCTGATTGTTTCTGAACCTGCCTATAGTCAAAAAGGAATTTTAGTCCTTTTGTAACAAATTTTTACATATTCAAAGGCTGCTACCATGTCTCTCTCCCAGTCTGTTTTCTCCTAGACTAAACAAAGCAAATTCTTACAACCTTTCTTCATAGACCATGCTTTCTAAACCTCTAATCACTCTTGTCACTCTATCCTGGACTCCCGCCAAACTCAGTTTTTCTTAAAGCATGGTGCCCAAATCTGGATAAAATATTCCACCAGTAGTAGATAGATCAGACTAATTACCTCCCAAATCTCGCATCCTTCCTCTGCATCTTTGACTAAGATTTTCTTTTTGAAACAACATCACATTTCACATTCAATCTTTGGTGTTGAAGATATTTTCTGCAGTACATAATTCTTTCTAGTTACTGTCCACTTTGCAGTTTTGTGTTTGACTTCTCCTTTCTGCATGTATCACTTTATACTTTTTCCCCCTTGGGTTTACTCTCATTAATTGCAGATTTCAATGTTTTTTTTTATTTTATTCTTCAAAGTGTGTGTAATTCTCCCTCCCAGTTTTGACATTCACCAATTATGCTTTCCAGGTCTTAATCCAGGTCACAAAAAATATTGTGCATGGTTCAATTTGACCTCCAGTTTTATAGAGTGCTATTGATACATCCTCTTTGAGTATTGTTTTCTAACCAATTGTTCATCTAAAGTGTAATTATTTAATGTAGTTCATATTTGATTTTCTTGGAAATGTAATATGACAGCATAAAAATCTTTACAAATAGCAAGATAAATCATCATTATCTTTTTCCAGTTTATTCCAGTCACTTTGACAAAAAAAGAAAATATATAGGGTTGAGATCATTTTGTCTGGACAAAACCATGTTTATCTTCTATGTACTTCATATCATTGGCTAATAATTAGATTCAAGGTTTTAAAAAAAATGTGTACAGTGTCCTGTGTAGTTTTTGTAGGGTTTTTTTTTCCCATTTTTGTGAGTCAAGTACTTTGTTTTCCATTCCTTGGTCTTGTGAAACTCCTCCACATTGTAGGAGTTCCTAAACATATTAATTTACTGGTTTGTTTTGACTGGTGAAAATACATCTCATTCGTTAATGTTAATATCTTGCCTTTTTCCCTTGCCTTGCCTTGCCTTGCCTTGCCTTCCCTTTCCCTGCTCCTTTTTTTCAGAAATATCTGGGGTTAGCCACTGTCAAGATAAGAAAAGTGAACTCCTGAGCTGATCCAGTTCTTCTACTTTCATGGATAATCTTGGCATTTAGCTTGTCTGCAAATTCTTTCTAGTCTAAACACTAGTAAGTAAATTCAAACCATAAATAAAAAATTACTGGCCGACCAAAAATGAATTTGAGGAACAACTTTCTAACAGCATAAAAAGCTAATAAAAAACCATCTTTAGACCCATAAAAAAACCAGAAGTCTGCCAGGGAATCTGTAGAGCTGATGGATGGTTAAGGTGCAAGAGGGAAGCTCAATGAAAATAAAACTTTAGCAGTTAGAAAACCTCAGAGAATTCCTTGCATTAATGTTCACTCTTGGGTAGCATAAAGGGACTCCAACACTTGCCTCTTTCTATGAAAAGAACAAGTTAGAAGAACTGTCTCAGACAAAAGCATAAATTAAAGAGGTTTTAGAGCCTATGGCTGAAATTAACAAGAACAAATCTCTAGAACCAGAGAAACTAGAGCCAGAAAGATCTCAGTGTGCTGCTGGACGCTGGTCTGATACTCACTGCTATGCTCCAGCTCAGTCTCAGCAGCATGAGAACAGGCAAATGTGACTTCAGTTTCTAAAAAGAGCTCCAGGAGACACTCTTGACACTGTGGATCTCTAAGCCTCATTTCAGTACCAGAAAAGCTGGTAACAACAGACTCGAGTTAATCTCTGAGCATAAAGGAGGGGAAACAAAGAATGGG
The DNA here is from genome assembly GCA_013400955.1 of Drymodes brunneopygia. Taxonomy (NCBI): domain Eukaryota; kingdom Metazoa; phylum Chordata; class Aves; order Passeriformes; family Petroicidae; genus Drymodes; species Drymodes brunneopygia. The sequence continues at coordinate 188,344 of VZTZ01040926.1, read as the reverse complement.
GTTACACTGACAGTGGACAAAGGCTACAAGAAGGCACTCACGCCTCTTTGTGCTGATGCAATTGACTATCAATGAATCCAGAGTAAGGTACATGTGGAAAATGATCCTGAAGGTAAATGAAATAGCAGCAATAGAATAACAGATAGCTGTTGCTCTTCAAAAGGAGATTCTGGAGATGGTCTGGCTATTTTTTTTTTTTTTGCAAACCTCAGGCCAGTGCTGTACTGAAACCACTAAGTGCTGACAGCATGTTAAGGAGCTGTTACATGGGCAGCCTCTGTCTCCGGAAATCCCTAATCCATGATGAGAGTAACACGATATTCCAGGAAAAACACTGTTCTCTTCTTGCCCTGGGTTTATTTGCTTGGTTTGGGGTTTTTTTCTGAATCTGCTACTGGCAGCTGTTGGACACTGGACAACAGTCTAGATGGATGTTTCATCTTCTCCAGTACAAACATTCTAATGTTCACATGAATTATAGCTGGATTTGCAAGTTAGCCCCAAATTCACACTGAAGGAGCAGCCACCAAATTCCCCAAATCATACAGTGATGTATTCCCCCCTGGAACCTTTTCTGGTTTTGGTTGAATATTTCTTGAGTTACCTGAAAATTTATGGCCAGATTTTTAAAACTGCACATAAACACATTTTTTTAATCAGTTAATGCAGCAGATAAATTCATGTTTAGGCACCTAAAACTAGAGATAAAAACATGCTTAGGTGCCTAAATACCTTTAAAATATGGCCCTACACATCTTTGAAGATGATGCCAAGACTTCTGTGGACATCGTTAACATAGGGCTGAACTTCAAATATAATCAGCAGGATTCAGATAATGCACAGAGCCCATCTTGGCACGAGCTCCTCTTAAAGGTTAAGAACTAAAAAAGGAAATTCTCCTACAGAGATGGAGTGTACAAAAAAACTTTTGGGAAATAGGCAGTTTTGGGGCCCTCTTTTATCTTGATGAATAACATAAGAGCAATGAAAAATAATGACAGACAGATAAGGAAACAGAGATAAGAAAATAGATAAGTAAAGAACGCCAACATTTTTAGTATTTACTGCCATTAGAAAGCAATATGCCAACTGGAGAAGTGAAAAGACTATAAGTTTCAAAACAGCACCTTGGATTTTTTTTTTTTTACATGATAGAAGCACCTGAAGAACTTCTCACATATATGAAAGAGTTTTAACCTACACAGGATAGACTCTACAGAAGAAAACTTGGAAGTCTATCCCTTTTTAGGAAAAAAAAACAACAGAAGAAATAAAATGCAATAAATACTATCTTGCAGATCTGAATTGAAACAATCTTTGAGAAAAAAAATTGACATGGCCAAATTCTCTCCCTTTTTTTTCCCAAGATACATACCTTTTTGGAACAGAACATCAATACTAAGCAATATTTCAAATAATTTGTTCGAATGCTAATTTATGACAAGAAATCCATTGTCTTCCCAGGATCCAGTTTCATTCTGCATTATGAAAGGGGATTACATCTCTCACTGAAGACTGTGGCTTTCGGGCACTAATTTTCTGATTAGTCTGACTTTGGTCTTGAGTCAGGATGATTGGTGACCAAATGACTTTTAAGAATCCTTCTACTCCCTACGTCTTGCAGTGAAATTGTTGTGATGAATACCTCCATGCCTATGGCCCTAAATTCTGCAGCAAATTTACTTTTTAAAGATTTCAGTAATAGCTTTTTACAAATACTATTGTTTCTCTGGTGGATTAAGTCTGGTCTGTGATTGTCCTCTTTCACTTTTGACTTGCACTTTTTGTTGCTATTTATGACTGAGAAAACCATATTCTATTGTCCTGACATAGAAACATTCCTCATGTAAACTATGGAGATGTAAATGAATTCACATGGGGTTTAGATAATAAAATACACTGTACATGTATTGTTCCAGATGATGGGCATTTTTCTTACATTAAAAGTCAGCAAATATACTTCTCCAGAGACCACTCTGGTGATGGAGAATATTCTGATAAAATGGACTAAAACAACACCAGGAGGCACAAAGGTATCTCTCTGTAAATCAGAATTTGCTAATAAACCTGAATAACTTGAAAGATTTGTACAAGTGAAATCAAGAGCAATCACAATATGCAGTCGTGGTTAATGTAGTCAATCATTTCTGCAGCTACACCTCTGTATATATTTGACTGACTAACAGCAATTCTGCTGCTGTGACTTTCTTGATATTGAAACTGGGTTTTATTTTGCATTTTATTAGTCTTAAAGCAGCTACGTAGTTACAGTTAAATAATGATTATCAGTTCCATGTTATTAGACTGAGCAAAATATATTGTGATAATTGTAATGTTATTTTGCTTATCAGCTGCACCATTTTAGTAGTTTTCCACATCTGTATATGTGACACTAGTTATGCTCAGAAGTGTTAATTAAAGAGAATTTAAAATAATACACAATCTCCATAGCATGTGCAGCAACAAAATATGTGAACTATCTTCATTTCATATTTCTTTACATAGTGATGACCTCAGTTATATATTCAAATAAAATTTAGTTTAAATTAATTTTATATTTCTAATAAAAGACTTAATTCCTTTGTCTCTTTGTCAATGTTGATTTTATTAACCTCAATTTTCAAACATGCTTGTTAAATAGTCAGCAGTTATCATGAGGTTATGTAAATGAAAAATAAACACAATGCTTCCTTATATTCCAGACTGGAAAATAGTACAGTATCTCAGAGCCCACCACTGGTAAATGCTTTCCTTGAGTTCCTGACTTGAAGTTTTATACCCAATTTTTATATAATGTAATTAAAATGAGTGCTGAAGTTAAAATATAGTGTTTATTTAATAAGGTTGATTGGCCTCAGGAGAGTATCTAAATAGATTTGGTATTTTAATACTGGGGGGAAATTCATTCTTGGCTTAACTCTTGATAAATACACTCAGGGATGAGTTTTGTCCTTTTATTTTGCAGAAAAAGATTGCACTGATTTATCCCTTTATTCGGTTTGGCATCATCCAAGACTTAGAAGGATGTAGGAACATTATGGACTATCACTTTAAATCCCATTCCACTCAAAAATCCTTTGAGTAAAGTAAGGCAACTAAATTTAAAGTTTAAAATAAGACAATCCTTGCAGTAAAAATCAGCCACTTATCAGTATACTTCCATGCAGCTCATTCGGAATTCAGAATTTGGAACACAAATTTAGAATATTGAACATGGCATTATTCATTACCTGGCACACAGTCATTCAAGGCAGTTAGCCAAACAAGCTATCTCTCTACTTACAGGTGAAACAACGTCTTTGAGATTCTTAAAAATTTGAAAACATTCATAAATCAAAATATGAGGGTTTCTAAGAGGGAAGCTAACATCATGCCAATTTTAAGTACACTGGATATGGAAACAAGTCAGCAGTTTAAAAGGATTCTCTGACAGGCACTTCCACTTATTCAGACAATATCAATTAGTGTCTGGAGAGCGGACTTACCCACGATGATATTTCAATTGGTGTGTTTTCCAGATGCAAAGAAACTCTATTTTTCCAGTCTTTGTTTTATACTGCTTCAAAAGGAACAATTAATAGTGAAGGTTAGGACATGAATTGGGGTATAGAATTGGTGTTTAAACATAAGTTTGAAAATCTGTCAGGTCCAGAAACTTTTCCAGTGATCATCACCACTCTTCACAATGATTTTTCTCTACCAGCAAGCTATTTTACTCTTTTTTCCATGGCTGTACACAGTGAAGTGTGTGGCAGGAAGTGGGAAGGGCTGATGGAAACTGGTCCAGGAGGGGACAGTACAGCAAAGTAACCTGGGGGAAGAGCTGGCTGCCTGTGCCTCAGCCACTGCTCTGCTTCCAACCCCTTCAGCCCTGCCATCCTGGGAAATGAAATCAGGATGGTGAGTGGGGTGGCTTGCTGTACCCAGGAGGAGCAGTCCCACCCCACCAAGGTGTTGCACACCCAGGACCTTCTTCTCCCCCTGTCAGCTTCCCCCAGCACCACAGTTTTGATAAAAGGAAGGGAACTTGGGAATTTGAGGTGAACATTTACTTAGTCACAAGATTGATGGCTGAGCAATAAGAATAAAGCCCAGATGGACTTACAGCCAGTAAGTTGTGATTTCCAGGTGGCCTCATGTCCATGCGGACAAGGAGATCCAGAAACAAACTGGCTGTGATGTGTCCTTCTGTTATGGTGCTGGTGCTCACCTGCATCATCTCTCTTCACTCTCAGCAGCTTTGTCCTGGCTGAGAGTGAAGAGAGACCTCCAGGACAATTTGGACAATTGCAGTGGTTGAACAAATACAAGAACTGACTAGTTTAAAAAAATAAGCTGTTAACACTGTTCAACTCTTTATTTCTGCCACTATAGGTGTTTTAGACATGCTGAAAATTTCCACCTCACTTATAATGTCATGATTTCAAAGACTTTAAGTATTTTCAGCATGAATATTTATATGAAAACAGTGTTTCGGTGTCCATTTTTCCTCCTTTGGTGCTCCATTCAATAAAGGAGGTGCAGGGCCTTAAAGAGTAATCATCCATCAGGAATACAGAGCAATAGCATGAGGTTTAGATGATCAGCTATACCCTATGGAGAACAAATATTAATTATGATGAGCCTCCATCAGTGCTTAAAAAATATATTGATTGTAATATCTTTATGAGAAAGTCAGAAGCAAACACTGGTGAATAAAATATATCTACATTAATATTACCCTTAGTGGATGATACAGTTTATGATACAACAACGAGATTCAGAAAAATAGCCCTAAATTCAGGACTAAACGGGGGAAAATAATTCATAACAAGTAATTTAATCAAATCTGCAAATATTATTCTGTCTGCTTGGAACCCCTTGGAATTTCGGCTGGATTAGTTCTCCTTCACTTCCTGTCCTGAACATTTTTGTGTTTCTGTCTCCTGTTAAACAGAAATTGCCTTTCACTTCAATGGATGCCAGCATTTCAGTGATGCAGGAAGAGTTTCATGTGTGTATCCTATAGAAAATTAGACAGAAACATAAGGATAGATAAATGGGTAAGTGTGTGATATGTTCATTAGTATAAAAGTCAACATATCCGTGCAATACTTGTAACCTGAGTTGGATTTATATCAGTAGAAAGGGGAATAGCTGGTGCAATTTCAATAGAGCTAGACTGGTGTAAACCCTTCTATCCATAGAACTCAGTATTTATGTAGGTCCTTCAATTCAAAAGGATCCTAAAGTGCTTGGTGTTTTAGTAAAAATCTCTTATCTGTATTATGTCTGGATGAATAGTACTTAAGGAATACATTACCTGAGAAATTTACCATTTTTCATCAAATAATGTGTCAACAAGTAATTTTATGAAGTGTTAGAGTAATTCTGTGTAGTTGAATACTATACATGCTTGAATAAAGAATTCAATAAACAATGGTAATATTTACCAAAAATGTGTTCAATTATTTTATTCCTTTAAAAATATCAATTTAATGTCCGTGTTAAGAAATAATAATACAGCTCTAATGCTGACCATCTTTAATATTCTATCTGGATTTCCCTACCCCTGCCCTACAAAGGAATAAACATCTAAATGAAGTCTATTCTCATCTCACAGACCAGAGATCCAGGGATGTGAAATATAGACCTTGACTCCGATTCTTTTTTCATGTACACAAAGAGAGACTAAGTCCCTTCTAGGAACTTCTGGTTGTTTGCAGTCAATAAATGACAGTAAATGCAATCTACATCTACCTCTTATTCACTGGTTCTGTTGAGGTGCTGACAAAGGGTGGGTGCTTCATATCCTGCTGATCGTTCCCCCACTCCGAGATCCTCTGGTGCACCTTTGTCCACCCAGGGTGCACAGCCTGCCTCTCTTTCTTTCCAATAGCTCATCTCCCCTTTTCTTTTAAAACACGTTAACCTCCACTGGTGTAACCTACCTTTTGTAAAATGCTATAGTGATTATCCCTTCAAACAACAAAATATCAGACATCTGTTAACACCCAGCTCACTCTGAAGTGTTTAAACATTCATCTGACCAGCACAGGGAGTAGAGTGGTTGACTTAGAAAAGGTGGGGTCGAATTTTTAGACACTGCTTAAGAAAAAATTCTGTACTTAAGAGTGAGCAAAATATAAAAATAAATCTTGAATAAGGTCTTGGAAGGCAGTTCTCCCACTTCTGTGTTCTCCCTCCCTTCTTGTCTTCTCCTTTGCTCTCTCTCCCTCCCTTTCCCTCTCACCAGAGAAGTCATGTTTTATTTTGTTCATCTGCTACACCCTCAGCAACAGACTAGATCAAATCCAGGCCTCCAGTTATGTACTCATTTCTGGATCAGCCATCTTCCCTACTTACTGATACAAACTGTGCAGAACATCTCAATAAAAATGTGCCTCTGATACGGACATAGCTCTTTTATGAAAAGCATAGCTCTTCAATGAAGAAGCAGGACACATGGTTGCTAACCTCTTTGGGATCCTACACAATGAAAGGTGCCTTATAAGCTACTGTTAGTGGTACTATGATTGGTACAAAAGCCTTTGTAGTGTCTTATCCTGGACAGATTCTTATAGTTCAGGATATATTCAATGTTTTGATATATTCAAGGATATATTCAGTGTTTTAAAAATTGTGATCTACCATGATCATACCTCATTTTATCTCATTGGGAGTCTTCTGCATACATTTAAATAATGATCAGATCTTCCTTCATCTTTATCTTTTCAGAGTGCTCATGCAGTCAGAATGATATCAAGGTATTAAAATTCAAGTGTTATTCTTTTAAAAACCAATTTTTCTTTTTCTGTAAGTGTATGGTTTAATTCCATGTAAATTAATTTTATTCGGGAAAGTATTTTTTCACTTCAAGTATCTTTTAAATGCTTCTTTTTACACCCAACCTGCTGGCAAAAAAATGAGAAAGCAAACAAATGAGAAGATTTGCAGTGAAGAGCCGGGATGCCGAAAGAGCACAGTATATAATTGGAAGAGCACAGGAGAATGTTTAAAATAAGTTCAAGAACAGCGATAAGGCTAAAGATGATGTTATCTGTTGGACAGAAGAAGCCATTAACATACACCAGAGTGTTTTCAATCACTTAATCAGAAAACCCTTTTCCTGAGCACTGCTTCTTGTCCGCGTGCCATGAACAAACATAAATATTTTGGATTTCCTGCATCCTTCACTCTGATAATGGGCTCTTAACTATAAGCCCTTCCCACCTCAAAGAAAGACCTAAAAACAAATGATAAAACGTGAACCCTGGAGATGATTTCTAGACCAGAGGAGTGACAGAATTCAACTGCATGTTCAAAACATCTTTTGCACTACACTGTTAGTCCTAGTTTAGTATGAATGTAATTTAATATGAGACAAAAGGAGAATGCAGGGGGATGAGGATGAAACTGTTTTCAACGAGCTAAAACAACCAAATTATCACTGACTGCAGTGGTGTATGTTCAGCAGCACAGGAAAAAAAGCTTAACTGTTATATTTTTACAACAAATACAAAATTTTACTGTTCAGTGAAATCATGTTTAATTTCCTAGAAGTAAAATTAGAGAAAGAAAATCTTGTAGGGGTTTTTTCCTCTCAATACACATTTTGTTTGTGGGGGAAATGTTCAGGAGCTCAGATATGCATTTATTCAAAAGGAGATCTTTGAGAGGTCTTGAGGATTTTCTTGTTTCTGCAGCTGGAGGTTTAGCCACTAATTTCTGATGATTCAAGGAAAAAAATTTAGGTGATGTTACCTATTCTACAGCAACAATGACTGTATGATTTCTGTAGTTGGAGAACTCCATCAAAGCTTCATTCACATATTCACTCTTCTTCCTTACCATTTCATGGCAGTCAAGTCCTTACAGCATTGCAAATCCAAATATTGCACCAGTAAAGGGCAAAACAGCATTCACTCTATATCACAATATATTATCAAAACCATCCCAACTTTGGCAACAGCAGTAAGGCTTTAGGGGCTGTTTTCAGATAATTCTGACACTGCTGATGCAATGTTTTCCTTGGTCCAAATGAGCTGTATCAGTCATTTGAATTATAATGAACTAGAAACTGCACAGTGTGTTTCAACAAATAAATCACAGTGGAATACTTGGGCATCAGGTGAAACTAACTTTAAGTAATCATTACATGGAAAAAAAGTAGATGCATTTTAAAATGGTTTTGTAATGCTTCAAATGACCAGGAGACAAATTTGTTTGCTATGTTACAATACATAAGAGGAAAAACACACCATACAGTAGATTGATCACTAGTCAAGATTCAACTTCTCAGAAGTTATGTGACAATAAATAGTGCCAAATTGTCAGCTGGTGTAAGCAGCAGCTCTGCATTGAACAATACCAGCTTACATCTGGTAAGGATCTGGCTGTTGCACTAGTTCAGGAACTTGAAAGTGGCAATTTGCATGGCTTTAAAGTAAACACTTTAAAAATAAAAGTTATTTTAAATTCTGAATTAGATTACAGGAAAATAAAAGACATATAAATTGCATAAACAAACAAAACAAAGGGGTATTCTGGCCCTGAAAGTCACAGAAAATAATTGCTTAGTTCCATTAAAATATTTGAAAATATTATACCATTGAATAAATGTGCAAAATCTACATTTTTCAGATGGCATGAAATAGTTATCAGTTTTATACTTAGGTATAGGAGGTCTTTATTTTTTTGCCATCACAGATTGTGTTTGTGGCCTCACACTTTTATTCTATGTAAAAAAAATAAAATCTTGCATATATGCAGAATGCTGAAAGCAGAGTTGAGTTGATTCTGGTGTATATTCCCTTTGTGTATCTGAGGTAGCAACAGGAAAATGTTTATGACATTTTCCGCTTGTTTTTCTTACAGGTGAAACGCGTTTTTTATAATAAAAAGGTGAATTTTTTTCTGTGGTAACTGCTAAGGAAATCTGATGGCTCATTAGAGACACTGTTTTCCCATCAAAAACATTTCCTCTCATTACTGAGAAAACTGCCACTAATCAAATGCATTTCTGAAGCACTACAAAAGGATTTGGCATTAAATTTCAAGATAATGGTTGTTAAGTGTGGCTTGTTTCCTTCTTAGGCTTCATTTTAGTCTGTTACTGCTTTATTCTTCTTCTGTACACTGGAAAATGTGCAGCATTGTTTGTTATAGAGTGTGGGACACAAATATGAATCAAACCTGTTTACATACGATTCTGATTTTGGGGGGAAGAATTACTTCTCAAACAATCAGACTTAATAACTGCTACAGAAACAGAATGCAAAGTTGGTTTGTTTCTTGTTTTAAAAAATGTTGGTTGAATCACATCAAAATCTCAAGACAATTCCAAGATGAACTGACTCTGAGAGTAAATGACCTCTTCATCTCAGTGATAAAGTTCCAGCCAAAATATTCACTCGGCCTGAGACGTGATTCATTAGAAATATGTGCATGGTGTGGAGCTCTACTTTCTATCTGGCAGAGTCCAGCCTGCAGACTGATAAGAAGCAAATGCAAATGTCCTGATAAGAACTGAATGCAAATATTTATGATATGATATTCCCTGGGAATTATGTGCAGATAAAACAAAGTGTATTATTTTCCCGCTTCTCTTTCAGGTTTGCCAAAATGCCCTTTTTCGCTTTCGGAATTTGCATTTCTTCAAAATTGATTCGGCTTGCGTATTATGTTAAGCTATTTGTTTGCTAAGGATGGTAATTAGTTACTGTAATTACAGCAATGACAGTTGCTAAATTGTTTTTAAAGCATTACAGTGAGCCTGTGCCAGAAGATTGCAGTATTTTTTTGGATTTAAGCAGAGGCTGGAAAAACTCCCACTCTAAGGCCAGCATGGGATTTTCAACTACAAAGCTGCTTTTCCTGATTGAAATATTTTTTTTAAGAAATCATTAATTTGCATTGATTGTAAGTACTAACTTTAAATTTTGGTTTATTCAGAGATCACAGAAATATTAGTGATAGTGGGCCCTGTGGGAAAGGAGATACAAGGGGGACTCCCATCGTAAATAAAAGTGAAAGCTGATAGCAGAGGAAAAATGGTATAACTATTACTCTGAGCCTGTTAATTAAACTCTATAGCTTAGTTTTTAGATAAATTAAAAACAATTTAAAAATGCCTGATTGAAAGTCATTCCTGAACTTTTCTGAGGTGCTCAGAGCTAAGTAAGAAACTCAGAAACAACTATATTCACCAAGTCCTTATTGTACAGCACGCTCTGCATCAAGACAGAGCAGAAAAAGGAAATGGACAGCTCTTGCAAATAAATTCACAGTCACAAAGTCAAATAAAGGGGTTTTTTTTCTGTGGTATCTTGACATTGTGGTCACTGCTTTTTCATTTTTATTTGCATGCTAACACTGGACACTTGCATCCTGAGTATGTCCAGGGTGAATATTTGGTGATAATCCCAGAAAGCTCCAAGTTTCATCCTTTCCTCCTTCCCTCTAGCATTTCCTCCCAAGGAGTTATTGTCACAGCAGGAAGAGTGTGCAGCTCAGCAGTGGAAGAGCCCCAGGCATCATAGCATGAGCTCTTCCTCTACCAAGACATGTGGTCTCGGGAGATTAGCTGGTGTGTGTGTGTGGGAACCCTAAGGCTTTCACCCATCTCTTCATTCTGTTCCTCCTTCCACTCCACCCCCGTATAATCTCATTCCCCACAGTTTATAGGAATAGACATAATCACTGCACCTTTCTTCCTTCAGAGAAAAGGCAGCTTCCTTTGAGGCTACAGTTCAGCTCTGTAACTAGGAAGAGCACCTGTAACCCACCTTCCATCACCTTCATCCCTCTGTCCGATGCCAATTCACCTAAAGCCCTGATGCCTCAAGTCCTGGGATTTATTATGGGATTCCTCCCATCCTCAAATACAGCCTTTCCTGGCTGTTTCTCACTGTATCTTGATTCCTTTTCTGCCCAGTCCCATGGTAGCTGCCCATGTGCTGCAGACAGCAGCGTGCAGTGCCCACACGCTGCCCTTGCCTGTGGGGAGTGCACACATCCACTGAGCCTGCTGACACTGGCTTTAAGCACACAGGACAGAGTGACAGCAGTGTTTGCTTCATGGTTTGCAGGCCTCTGCTTTCATTCTGACATGGAATCAGTCTTTCAAAGGTGCATTGGGCTTTGTGTTATTTATCCAGTTACCATTTAATAGTCATTTGTACACAATTAACTGAATATCCAGTTCTTGCCCCAGAACACCAGTTTGAATCAGCTTACACAAAATTCCATTATTTTGATGATATAGAGGTTTTTAATTTATTTGGAGAAAAGAAATTATCTGTTCTGTATTGTCTTTATGAAGTACCTAAAGATTCATAGAAATGCAAGTCTCATGATATCATCAGAACATTCAACACAGGGGAATCTTGCAGTTTCTAATCATGAGGGAATAGCATGCTAACAGCTCATGAGAAACACATGGTGTGACATTCTGAGGTCACTTCTCTATCCCATATATAAACTTACAATAGTGGATTTTGACTGAGCAGTTTTGGATCAAAGAACAACTTCAGGAAACATAAGTTAAGATTCAAATATCAGCTAAGTGATTGCTTAGCTACAGAAAGAAAAACATTTCTCCTGAAGTGAGAGAGTTTTCTTGTCCTGAGTTTCAAAGGCTTATTCCTTACAAAGTTTATTAGCTTATATTTGGATTATACTCTTCACTTTGAAACTCTTACAGAGGATTTACTTCCAAGGCCCTCCACTAGCTACATAGACAATATATCAGGATATAACAGCCCCATCTGCTGCTAAGCAGATTTGTATCTAATTTATACTTGTATTTGGATGATAGTGTTTTAGAGATGGATGAGAGATATCTTTAAGCATTAATTTGGATCAAACTTTATGTGTCATTTTCATCTTAAAATGGAAAATAAGTTGATAGAGTGATCTTGAACGGTATGTCAGACTATTCTCAGAATCTTTATCAAAGGAGTTATGAGAGATGAATATAAAAAACTTAATTATCATTAGGCTTTGCAACAACCTATAAGTATTGATAATTCAGTGGGTAACACATTTGGTAAACATTTAGTACCGTTTCTTGACCTTTTAAAAATCATTATATAAGATCTAATCAAGCAAATGAGAAATATTCATATATTGTGCTTCTTGTGGAAAGTGAGATGCTACCTACTTTGGGGTTCTGAGAGCAACACAGTAGCAGAATAGATTTATATTTAACTTACATAATAAACTAGCAAATATGTTTGATTACTGCAAGAGTAAGCATGACTGTAAAATTATGTTCTACCTCTATAATGACTTTCTTTTGTTTTGAGTATATATACATATACATGCAATGCTATCATTTGCATTATGCATGCAGAACCTTAAACTGTACTACTTGTGAGTTCAGCAGATATCATAGAGCTAGATGCACAGTGAGATGCATGTGAAAATACACAGTGTAAAGCACAGAACAGTGATATACATATTTGCATAAACACACAAAACATAGCAATCTACCTCTTGAAATCAGGACCAAGGCTGTGGAAACAGGCATTGGTCCAACTCAGAGGTTAGAACAGCAAGTTATAAAGACATATGCAGAGTATACATTGCCAGCTTGATTCTAGAGTAAAATCAGTCTTGCAAAACACAGATTGGTATCTGCTTTGATTTTTCCTGGGTTCCAGGAGAGTGACTTGGTCAGGGGAGAGTCCTGGAGGAAGAGGAATGGGGCACGTCTCAGCAGCTGAGGGGCTCTTGGAGAAACTGCATCTGAAATCCGTCCTGGGTGGCAATGAAAATCCAGGGATTCATAGAGATGATTTGGGAGTCTCAGGAGGAAATACTGGGAAAAGAAGAGGAGAAAAGTACCGCTAGCTGTTTGAGGTGATGGACAAAGCAAAAGCTTGAGGACAAAAGAGCAGTGTGCAGAATGGGTGCAATCCAGCTGACGGCTTCTGAGTGGCCTGAACCAAGCAGGGATGCAGAGACAGACCTGGGAGGACTCAGATTGCTGTAGCAAAGGACTTTCTTCCCTGCTTGTGACTTCTCTGCACTTTGACCCACTTATTTCGTTTTTTCTCTGGATAAGAATTTATTAATTACCCTAGTTTGGATTACAATGAAAACTGGCATTCTGAATTAAAAGCCCGTATTTTGAGTGGGGCTTGTCACTTGCAGTGAATAAAATGCAGGCAGAATGCCTGACTGCATTAGGATTCTGTTACACTCATTTCTTCGTTTTTTGTTTTGTTCTGTTTGGTGTGTTTTGGGTTTGATTTGGATTTTTGTTTTGGGTTTTGCCTTGCTTGTTTTTTCCCTGAAAATTCTCATCTCTTGGAATCAAGAAATAACAGAAATTCATTCATTAAAATGGAGTCCCAGACCATGCAGAGACTAAGGAAATCTTGAAATTCACCCAAATGAAAACAAAAAAGCTCAGAACAACAAAAAAATCACAATAAAGGAAAAAAAGCCTTAAATTATATCCTTTTAAAAATCTTGTTCTTTTTAAACTAGTCTCAGTCTTTTTGCAAACTTGAGGTTGCTAATGCTTTGACTGTTTTACTCTGTGCTGTCTAGGAACTGTGAATACAGAGCATCATAATACCGTGAGAAGAAGTTTTACACTTCCTGAATAATAAAGCAAATGATTAAATAGATTTCTCTGATGTGATGCATTGTATTAGGTGCTGTCTTCCTGCATGAATCATGGCAAATGGTAGGGATTAAAATCCCACACAACATCTAATTAACACCAGTGCTCTGGCTATAATAAAAGTTCAACAGATAGATACAATGCCTAGGAATGAGTGTTTGTTTTCTAGCTTGAAATACATTAAAAGGATGAAGTTAATAAATTATTGCAACTCTCACTTGACCAAGGGCAATAGACCCTGATTATTGTAACAATTGTTGATTTTACTCTAAATCAAAGATAGAAAAAGATTATATCAACACTTAAGTGTGAATTTCTGTGTTATTATTATATTCTGACACAAGAAAATACAGATGCCTTGACTCTGCCTAGGTGTCTAGAGTTGACTATGCTTTTTCTAATAATGTCTCTTCCTGCAGTTCTGTCACTGCCTTGCACAGATTTGCTGGAACTGACCATCTATCAGGGATGACTGAAAAAAGGGAGTTATGAAGTGTGGGTCATTATCAGTGAACAACCTGTCGTCAGCCCCATGGTGAGCCAGTGAGTGGACACAGCTGTGACGGGGACAGGGTGAGGCGCAGACATTAGAGTCACTGTGAGATCATTTCCCCAGTTAGGGCAGCTCACACTAATGGGATCTGAATGGGGAGGAAGGAGTACAGGTCCCTTTGCACTTTTTCATGCACCCACTGTAAATCCACCACCGACCTTACTCTGACTCAGTGTTGTTACATTATTGCCTGAGGTGATGTGCAAGTCCTCAACTCTTAAAATCCATCCTGTGTGCTGCATGCTGTCCATTTCAGTTTTCTGCACAGAATTTGAACAACAAATAATTTGGCAAATAATTTTCCACCTGAAGTCTTTTTTTTCCTATCATAGAATCTTCCAAATGATCAGTTTAGGTGCTTTTCTCACATACACCAAGAGGTCAAACTCAGCTTTGGTATGATTGTACTGCCATTCCTCATTCTGTGACATGGAGCTAGCCTGCTGCACTGGAAGATGCTAAGAGGGAACAGCTACAGCCTCTAACCTAAGAAATTCTTAATATCTTTTTCTTACACCAAATGCTTTGAAGGAGGATGTTGAATTTGATGAGTTCTCATCAATAACAAAAATAATTTCAGTGGAATGGACCAGGCTGTTAGGACACACAGGTCTGCAAGATTCACTGACTGGGACAGCACTTCCTTGTACTGCCTTGGCCACAGGACTGGAGAGCTTTCAGGTTCCCTGCCAGCTGACCACAACTGAGAGCTGCCTACACCAATTGCTTCTGATGAATCTTGGATCAAAGCCTGGTCAAAGTCAGGAGAATGGAAGTTCTGCAGTACTGAGTATGAATTGTGACTTTCTAGACTTGTATTCTTCCAGCTTTGAGACAGAGGACTTTCCCAAATCAGGGGACTACCCTAGAATAATAGAGACCTTTCAGACAGGTCAGGTTTCCCCAGTTAAGTCCCTTTAGTGAGAGACAGCTTCTGTGTCCTTTGACTGAGGACAGCGTGTTGAGTTTCCAGCAACTGGGATACCTGCCTTCTCATTTCTTTTCCTTGAGAAATATAATAAAACATAACAACTTATAAAAACCCCAGTGGCCATTTCCGAAACACATAGTAGATCTCTGCTTTAGATGAGAGCAGTCACTGTTCAGCCTATATTAATTAGATCCATATTAACTATAAGAAAATCTTGGGCACATTAGGGCCCATGCGGACATCTGCCTGTAGAGTCCTGAATTTAGGTGCTATATCTTAACATATAGCTGACACCTCCAAGAATAAATTATATCAGCAGTGTGTAGATATTTGTCACCAGTCCCCCTCAGTGCAACACTATTTCAAATCACATAAAGGAGAATTGACAATGTAACCCACACTTCACAGCTTCATCTAACAATTTGATAGAAGTGAAAATGTCCAATTTGCTTATTTTAAAGATTTTCAGTTGTTACTGTAAAGAAAAAAACAGCAAGAAAATAGAGTAACTTATGAATGAATTGTCTAAAGAAAATTTATGATAGATATTTTGATGGTTGTATACAGGTATAAGGAAAGTACATCTGTAACTTTAAGAATGCTAATTGCACATTGTGCATTGTCTTAATGTGCAATGAAGACATATAAATAGGATAAACCAAACAAATTTAGGTATGTGCAAAAATTCATCTGTGGGAGAGTAGGGATCAGAATTATCTGAGATGTTTCTACAATCTATAGGATGGCTATATCTTTACACTATTATAATGACTCATGATTAAAATTGTGCTGCAAATACAAATAACATTTGTATGTGTATAAAACGCAACACAGTTTAGGGAGGAAAATAACCTTTCTGATCAAATCAGTAACAAATGAGTGTATCCAAATCTAATATTTGAGGAACTCTGAAATATGTATGATGTGTTGACACAAACCAAGTGCTTGCTAGCACAAATTAGAAGATGGCTCTGTTGTGTTCCATTAAGAAGACGATTGTGTCCTAACCACAAGTCCTAAAAAAGTCTCAAACTCCATCAAAAGAAATTCATTCAGTCCAGGTGCACCTCTTTTCCAATAAAGTTTTGATGGTAGATGATAGCTGGTAAACATAAATTAGCTGTACTGGATCAAAGACCAGCTGTAATGATGGGGAGAGAAGAATGGCTGCATTCATCACATCATAAAGCAGAGAGAGACATGAAATGGTACTAGTTAGGCTGAGCTGAGTATCTGCTAAGAGGAGAAAAACTAAAGGAAAGCTGTGGTACAGAAGAGAGATAATGAATCATCATGCACAACCAGTATCTGTATCTTATAAAAAAAATTATTATAGAAAAGTGAAAAACTATTATTTTCCAAAGCACACTGCAAGTTATTTTAGATCACTTTCCTTCTGCTGAAGACTCTCTAAACATTGTGAAAAGAGATTGTAATCCTAGTTTAGTTTTGAATTCTTGCATGTTTTAATGTTAACACTAACTTTTTATCAAAATATAAAATCCATGTAGAAGCTGTCAATAATCTTAAAGGTTTTGTTAAGTAAGAAATCCAGTTGTAGATGAAAGCAATACAATTTTTACACTGTAAGGAAAACACATGGACTATGGAAATTTAAGCATTCTGTATTTTCCCACATGAAACTCTTGTGATTTGTGTGATTTTATACTGGAAGGGAAAAAAGTCAAATGGAGGGTTTTCTAATCTGACAATTATTTAGCACAGCTAAACAATCCCTTTCCCACAAAGCTCAAGATGCAGTTGAAAATAGAACACAAATTGTTTCTGGCTCTTCTCAAAAACTTCATCAATCTTTTGTCAGTAATTCACTTTTTTCAAGAATCTGTCCCTCTGGACAGAAGTTTACCTCCTCCTGACGTGCTTGATGACTCAAATTTATTGTTCAGAACTATCAGCATTAAGATCCAGCCTCTGAGTTTCATTAAGCTTACCACCACAGGCCTTAGAACTTGAAGAACATTGAGCATGTAAAGAGGAATCAAAATTGTTCAAGGCCAGTGCTCAGCTCCTTGTTGGGTATCAAAGGCTTAAAAGAACATGATGTTTTTCAGTAACGGTCAGAACTAACCAAAGAAAGTTTTTTGGTATGGTTAGGACTTGCTTGTATTTGCACTATCTAATCACAAAATATGCACCAAAAGTAGCTTATCCTAAGTACAGTAAATACATATACTCAGCATCACTGAATAATGCAGAAAGTCACCATCTCCTTTTTCCTTTTCTGTACACCTGACTGTTGCTATGATTCCCATGTTGACTGAGGCAGAGCTAGGGAAGGTTTTACTAAGTTTATGCTACATCAACCTTTGCAGCAGGGACCGTCTGTGTTTATATACCACTTGCAGAAGTGAGGTCCTGGCTTATCCTAAAATTAGATAAAATAATTAAAATAACAATAATACTCATGGCAGTGGTAATAACAGGCCATCAAGCTCACCTGAAAGCTATATTTTACCACACCTGATGATATTTCATTTGATGTTTCAAATGCTCCTTGAAGCATTTGAAAGCTTCAGTGGCTTAATGCAGTATTTATTTGGCCTTTCTTTAAGAGCTGTGCTGAATAAGGGCACACTGAATCCAAAACGAACAGATAATGCATTTTCACACTTAGGCAAAACAGTTTAACTTCTATGCACAGTAAAGCCATTGAAGGCTTTACTTGTAAATTTCTTTGTGCTTATGCCTACATTATGACAATGCTCTGCTGATGACCTACCAGTACTGAAGAACAGACTGGTTTTACCCAGGACCTTGGACCTCTAAGCTGCCTCATAGACCATCCAATAATAATTTACATGTTAAACAAGCCAGAAGTGTTTTACACTCCTTAATATGAGCGAGTGTTAAAAAAGACAAAATACATCGGTTAGTTAGAAACCTCATTTTTGACAGCAGAGAACTACTTGAAGGGTTAACTCTGCTTCTGATTACCTAGCAAATAAATAAATGTAGTGCTTCTTCTGATGAGCTATTCAAATCTAACTGGAAACAGTGCAAAACTATGTTCATGGTTTAACATACTTATGAGGTGATTGTGTTTTCCAGTTTTATGAAAGATTTCTACTATTCAATAGATTTTGCAAGATTTTACTTGCGTTTTCTTTAAAAATAATGTGGAAATTTTGCTGCATACCAAGTATTTTGTTATATTAATGTGTTTTACTGCAGTATGGCTGAGGTAACGAAACACAAAGAGGATTTTTTTTATAGCTATAAATCATTTCCCTGTACCTAGGTGCTAGAGTATTAGATATACTCTAACAAAACAGAGATAAACTTCATCTGCATAATATGATGTCAATTATTTTCTCTGTCAGGTAGTTTTTGATTGAAGTTAAATCAGTAACAACATCATTTTGATGGGTGCAGACTCAAACAGGAGAGTAATAACATGCCTAGGCTTCATGTGGCTTATGCTCTACATACCTTAGAAGACAATTTCAGTTCATGTCCTGCCTCTTCATAAAATGAATCAAGTCGTACCTGTCTGGTGGTATTTGATTTCTTTTAACCATTGCTTTTGACAACATTGATGAAACTGCTTCCTTTGAAAATAAATGTTCAGAAACTGCCTTGGCACTTGGGTGTTTCAATTGCTGTTACAGTCATGATGGTCTAAAAGAGTAACTGAAACAAAAATTTGTGAATTACTCAAAGAAAGGCTGTGCAACTGGAAGTATGCCTGTTTTTTGGCTACATTTTACCTTTTCTTAAAAGTTCTGTCTCTCAAAGAGTGCATTTATGCACATGGACATTGATTCTGCTCTCTGCTGTCATTCTCTCAGGAGCTCTGACTGTATTTTCCCATAAACTTTTATACTGATATAAGGTCTTCATCCTAATTGTCTCATTCACAGCTTTTCCCACAGGAGCATGGATGAGGAAACAGAAGACTCTTTTCCTCTGTTTGGCAGTGCTTTGCTTATAAAGAAGCATCTTGGAACTCCAGCTAATTGAATGAAATTTAGAGCCAGTTTAAGGCAATCCTAAATTATGCTGTCAGGGCTTCCAAAGGGCCGAGGTATGAGTGTTGGCAAAGAATTTTTCCCCTGCTTCTGGACCATATGAGACCTCACTTCCTCACCTAGTTATATATTCAGATACATTCTAAGCAATGAAAACCCCCACACTTTTATCTGACAAAATACTAAACCAAGTGCATGTCAGTGAGACGTGATTTTCACATAATGACTAATTTAAGAAGGCTCAATCAAAAAGTGATTCTAAAAATGTAATGACCACCTCGGATCCGATCAAATATATATTTTAAAGGTTGTGGTTTCCATTGAGAACACTTTAATTGCCTTGGATAAAACAGGTA
The DNA here is from genome assembly GCA_013400955.1 of Drymodes brunneopygia. NCBI lineage: Eukaryota > Metazoa > Chordata > Aves > Passeriformes > Petroicidae > Drymodes > Drymodes brunneopygia. The sequence continues at coordinate 168,900 of VZTZ01040926.1, read as the reverse complement.
GTTCAACAGAGGGAAATCTGCCTTACTTACTTTCTTAAACTGGCCAACATTTGCACAGTTGTCATACCAAGCTACTGTCTTTCTATTGAAGTGAAATGCACAGCTTGGAAAACATAAGTAATTCTCTTTTTTGCTTAGAAAAACATCATTCTGTTGGTTAATAGTAATCAGAAGTCATTGAAGTGTTTACTAGATGGCTAAGCAATGAGACTTACTAATAGCTCTTGCTTCAGAAAGGGTTATCAGCCTCTGCTTCACTTTCATGTTTTGTGTCTTTTATCTGAAAAGCACTTTTTAGGCCTACAATTCATGACAAACATAATGAAGGTCCATGCAGATTTCAGATTTCTAATCAACTCACTTAATTTGTCAATGAATGCCAACCTATCATATCTACTTAATGTATAGCATCCTTAAAATAAGCAGAACTGCAGTGTATATTAACACAAAGGGGGTATTTCACTGCCAAAAAAAGACTGTTGTACACAAGTTTTTAACAACGTGTTACTGATTCCCAAATGGTGTGTTACTGATAGTAAAACTGGCCTGTATAATGGTCCCTAGAACGTGCAATGCACAGCTCTCTTGCATTTGTGGAGCATTACTTAACTGTTTGTCTTATACAAAACAAAGAATTCCAGACCAGGATTCAAAATATTTGGTAGCTAAAGCCTTTTGTTGCTGAGTTAGTAGGAGCTAAATCATTTACCAAAGGATGCACAACTAAAGAAGGAATTGCAGACCTCCCAGTGCTGTAAAGACCTGCAGTTATCATAAATGAGGTTGAAGCTATACCTTTTGTATCACAAATATTTGGGGCACATGCAAATATCCTGCTTTTGCTTTGGAACTACCACATCAGCTATTGCTAAGAACCAAGTTTTCGCAATGTTTCTAAAGAACATGAAGGGCTGTTACCAAGTTGATTGTATGCTTTTAAATTCAAAATGCCTCTATCTGAGCTGCTGACTGAACAGTTGTGTCAAATACAAGTTAAAATTTTAAAACAAAAACTGGACATTCATGTAATCTCTTTGAACACTTGTGTAACTAAAAAGAATTACTGCAGGATTGTATTGGTAAAGGAAGTATAGAAAATCTCCATATGGCATTTTCTTCATGCTTTAAATGTGAACACTGCTTAGTTCATATACCATTCTTGTCAAATTGTCATGTTCAGCAATTAGTCTGAATTTCTGCAATATCATTTTGTATTGACAAATTCAAACGTCCTATGTATCTGGTCAGAAATACTGAAATGGTAACATAAGTTAAACTTTCAGAACAGTTTTCAGGAAAATATCGTTATAATTTTTCCCTTGGCTGTGAAGGTTTGAAATTCAGGATGGTTTAGACACATGCTTAAAAGTATGGTTTCAAACTTAATTTAAAAAGTAATGCAAAATCCTTTGGTCATTTAGGAAATTTCCTATTACATGAAGTTCCTTACCAATTTGGACAGGGATGCTCACATATGAAAAGTCAGTAAAAATAGTAGGACACAGGTCTGAATAAAGATTTAGGATCATTGTGGATAAGCAAAAAGCTTACACCAGACTCTTTCTACTTCAGACAATTTAGCCAAGGAGCTAAACTGTCCTCTTTCAAAAGACAAGAGCCACAAAAGACACAAGGATATGAAGGATCATGTCAGTCCAAGGCTCTATCTGAAGTTCATACACATATTTTGGCATTAAACTTACTTTTTCTATTGTCTGTGACTTGAAAGAAATTGTGTAGTGCCTTAGTACTTGAGCTTCACTTTCTGTAAATGCAGAAATAACTCCTTTTCTGCTGTGTGCTGAGATGCATGATACTTATCCTCATAGAACAATGTCAAAGTCTTAGACAAAAACAAATTTCAAAGTGCAAAATATTATTTCAAGGACAAAAGCTTTCAATAAATTATACAATAGAAATCTTAGACCACCCACCAACACAAATAATTAATGTATTAATACTTATCATAACTACGCCTTTATCATAGTTCAGTATCAGAACTGAGTTGAAAATGGAGTTTTTTAGGAAGCTATGGTAAGCCCTACCATGCACTAAAATGTCTATTCCCAACACCTGACCTTTGCAGCTAGTGTTCTTCTTGGGGTTTGTGGCCGGCCAATAAATAATTTTTTTTAAAAAAGAATAAAAGATAGGAAAACTGGGAAAATTAACAGAAATGCAAACCAAGAATATTAAGCCGATATTAGAATTATCTTCAAAGCTTGCATGTTGGTATTACTGGCCTTTAAGCATACATTTGCAAGTTACAGAAAGAAAAAAACCTCTTAAATGGCTGTTCCAAACCCTAATTGTTGTAACTTATCCATGCATTCCAGCAAAAATTTTCAGTGCTCTGCAGAAATGTTTGTTCACTTGCTGCAAACCATGTCACAAATCTTCACTGCAACAGCTAATATTTTACAATTGATCAAATAAACTGGGATATGTATTCTAAATATGTGACTTAATGAAAACAACTAAAAGATTTATGCTCCATTTAATGTACTTAGCTGAAGTCTCATGGGATTGCCAAAGCAGATAAAAACTGCAACATGGGTTAATGCTTAGTTATCTTTGGTTAACTTATATAGCTTAGTAATCAAAGGACATGAAAGGAAAACCTTTGATAAAAAATAGCCTATTTTAAAATTCCACAAAAGACAGCTGCCTTTAAATATAATACAATGTAAACTGTTATACTTCCAAACAAGAGCTCATAGCTAAACTTAATTTGCAATTTATAGACAAGAACGGTATTCTTAGTTGTTTGGTATCCTATTAAATGTAAAAATCAGTTTAAGGAGAAAAATTAAGAATGGAAATGATAAGTAGTGGTGAGAAATATACATATTTGCTTCTTGTCTTTCACTGGTTTTTGCAAGACAACAGTGGAAAGCAAGAATCTGCAATGAAGAATGTTACTAAAAAAAAAGAAATAGATCAATTATGAGTAAATAGTCATCTAGGTCTCTGTCAAATTCCCAACATTTTGCAAGCTGAAATAGAAGTAAAAAATGTCCTTGTTTAATCCAATGAAGAAGAGTGTTATTGATTTTTATTATTATATCCCCTTGTGGGTGAATATTGCTGTTGATATAAAATGGTTAAGTGGTATAACACTTCTGTTGCAAATGCTAAAACAAAAAGTACTTAATAAATAAGAATTACATAAGGCTGCTCCTGTGCTTGAAAGCAAGGTGCAAGACCTCTTAGGGTCCAAGGCAGAAAATCTATTCTAAATCTTCTTTCAGTCTCCTTAAATGCAATGCTTGTGCTCAAATCCCCAGGACATCCAAATGCTCATGTTACTAAGTACCAGTGACTGAAAGACTGCCTGAGCCTGGAAATTTTAGATACTAAGCAACAGAGAATATTATATTGCAAGAAGAAAATAACTAATTGGGACAAGACACTTAAGGTCAGAAAAAAAGAAGGGAAACCATTTCTTTATGGGTGCTTTTGCTCTTCTGGAGAAAGGATGGGCAGGTTGGTGTGCCACCTGTGTATACATCTATCTGATGTCCCTTTTCTTCTTGTTCATGCATGCCTATGGATCCTACCCCATCTTCATTTTTGCATCTCACTTTCACAGAGACGGCAGAAAATTATCACTCTGATATTACTCCACAGTTTATTTGCCTTTGTGTTTATGAGCCTGAACTCGATGCTTAATGATAATATTTTACTCCAAATCACATTAGTGACTGCTGAAATTTAGTGTTTGCTGTCTAATACAGCTTTTATAATGGAGAGATTTGGGAAATCCAAGAGGAAAAAAAACTTTGTAAGAGCTCTAGGATTGTGAATCTTGTAGTTACTATAGAACTTATAAAAGGATGGAGTGGAGGAAAAATTCTTTCTGTCTGTCCAAGCAGACAAGGAGAGACGAGAGGGCATGCTGAGAGGCTGTATGAGTAACACTAGGCTTCCCCCTTGATGGCTTAATGTCAGCAGGGCTGGTCTTGTTGAAATTAATCCAGTCACAATAATGGCATAAAGACATGCATTTATACCTCTATTGACTTTTCACGTTCACAGGATAATTGTTGTAACATTTTCTTAAAGGCCAAAGACCTTTTGATGATAAATATATCTCATTACATGGAATTTTATATGTAATCATCATATGAATCTCAGTTTAATTCAATGGATGCATTTACCATATGTTAATCCTAGTATAATAAGCCTTTAACCTATGTGACTTAATTATAGGCATATCATCAGATTTACTGTAAAAAATGCTCTTTTTTTTCACTCACGTTTGCTTTTAAAAATCCTTTCACTTCTTTAAATCTTTTGTGAATTTCCTATCAAAGAGTTCATCTTCTCTGCTCCTGACCTTGCTTGAAGGTAAATCCAGGGATGTGTGATACTGCCATTTGCTCAACTGATGTGCAGATAGGTACAGCTAGAGAAGCTTCTTAATGGAACTTTTGAGTAAACCTAGACCTGCCAAAGACTCCTACTGTGTTTCCTTTGAAATACCTCCCAATTTGTCAATGTATAACTGATCAGTTCTGATGAGATTTTTCAGCCAGCAGTGAGCGGCAAATACATTTTCATTGTATATGAACATGACATATAAGACAATGTTTAAGCATTCCTGAAAAAGAGAAATATTGATACCAAACTCTTTTAGTAGCCCAAACTTACACCTGGTGAGAAATTAATAGCAACTGCAAGGAAAAAGTGAAGAAAAGGGATTTATTTAGATTAGAAAAAAAACTCAACTGCAGGAGCCTAAACTGTGGATACATGTGAAAATATTCAAATCTTTCCCCTGACTTCTGGAAGGAGAATGGGATCATAGAATAACAGAATGGTTCAGCTAGGAAGGGAAGTCTGGAGGTCATCTGGTTCAACCCAGCTTGTCAAGAAGGGACACCTAGAGCAGTTGTGCAGGACCATGTCTAGGTGTTTTACTAATATCTCTAAGGAGGGAGACTCCACACTTTCCCCGCACAACCTTTAACAGTGCTCAGACACCCTCAAAGAAAATAAGTGCTTTCTTATGTTCAGACAGACCCTGCTGTGTTTCAGTTTGTGTCCATTACTCCTTGTCCTGTCACTGGGCATTATTGAAAAGAGCCTGGTTCCATCTTTGCACCGTCCTTTCAGATATTTATATACACCTTGAAATTGCCTTAATTTGCTTGGGGAAAAATAGAGATCTGTTAGCAAAACCATTCAATAATCAGAATTCTAAAATACTGTATTTTGATGGAAACCACACAACTAGAGATATTAAAAGCTGGATAAAACCATCAGCTGGAGCTTGTCTAGCCCCCTGTGACCTTCATTCTGTGAAAGTTGTTCTACTGCACAATTTCTTGAGGTGTCTTTTGACCTCACACTTCAGTAATTCCATTACTCTTCTCTTTTTAGTTTCCCCATCCTATTTCTTTTGACCAGTTTCAGTTCACTACTGTCACTTGATTGAGACATACTCCTGGAAGCCAAAACTTTTTAAAACTAGTTTTTGTACCATCTGGCCTTTTAAAAATGTAAACAGATTTTAGAGATTCTTTCAAACATATACTTCGCAGAAAATAAACCCCATAAAAACAATGCTTCTTTAATGAAAATGCCATATTCATATGATTCTTTGAGCAATGTATTGAAAATAGATCCAGTCTTAATTAAAGCAAGTTAAAGACCTGATATGTACATAATTTACTTGTATTCAAGTTTATAGAGCCAAATGGTATTCAGTCACTGGGCTGTAATGATCTATATGAAGTAATTTCTGGACTATCAGTCATTGTGTCCAAAATTTTGTAAAGTATGGGAGAGATTCCAAAGGACTGGGAAAGGCAAATACAGTAACTTCTTGGGGTTTTTTGTTTTTATTTAAAAAAAAAAGCAGAAGAAGAGAATCTTTGCATTGTAGTTCTAGTTAAAGACAGCCAGAAAGACACACCAACAAATCATTAAACAATCCAGCTGAAAGCACCAAAAGATAACAAGGTGAAAAGAAACAGCCAGCATAGATTTGTCAATAACAGATCACATGAATCTAATTTCTTTCTTTGACAGGATGACTGGATAACAGTGTAGCAGAAGGCAGATTTGATAAATCCTGACTTCAGCAGGTCTTTCAACACAACTCTGCATACTGTTCCCATAAGCAAGAGAAATGCGGTCTGGATGATTTAGTGAAAAGAGTGTGATGCAGTGTTTGGAAAACAGCAACCACCATAATGATTAGTACAGATTCCCTGTCAAACAGGAGGGTATTTCAAACAGAATCCTCTAAGAATCCCTACTGGTGCCTCTGTTCTACTGTGATTCCCACCGACAATCTCAGCGGTGGGATGGAGGACACAATTACAGTTTTTATACTTGGCATTTGTCCCAAGAGTAAGTGGAATAAGACAAGAACTGCAAAGCATTTTGGCAGTTCAGTCAGAATACAAGCCATTTGTCAAATTATGAACATGAAATGCAGTCAATATACATGCAGAACACTAAACTTAGAGAAGTTATATGAGCAATTGTTAAATGAAGAATAAATAGGCAAAATTATTGTAAAACAAACAAAAACAGGAGGCCATAAACTAAATTGTTTCCTGCTATTGCAAAAAACTCTTTAACTGAAGGGGAGGTTGGAAGTGTTGTGTATAAGCTATTGGAGGTGCTGTTCCTGATGTTCTGTTCTCCTTGGGTATTGCTCAGACCTCAGCTGGAGTAATGTTTCCCATTTTGGTCACCACACTTCAGAACAGATACAGGCAATTTAGAGAGAATCCAGAGGAAAGCAAAAGGAATGATAAGAGCTTTGGAAAACGTGACCTACAAGGAAAGGTTGAAAGAGTTGGATTTGTTTAGTCTGGAAAAGGGAAGACTGAAGGCAGGCATGATAATGTCTTCAAATATATGGAGCTTGTTAGAAAGAGTGCGGCGATCAATTATTCTTAGGGCCTGAGTGGGATTTGCAGGAGAAGAAAGTCAAATAATTTGAAGCAAAGGAGATTCAGGTTACAAGGTTTCCAACTGGAAGGGCAGTTAAGGGTTGAAACAGTTCACTGAAGCAGGTTGCAGGTTCCCTTTCACTGAAGGTTTTTCAGAACAAGTTAGATATGTCATGCTTGTTTTATGTACAGTGAGGATAGGGAATGAATTATCCTATGTCTGTAGATACCTTCCAGCCCTATATATCTGTGATTCCCATGACAATGAAGCATTGATTGCACAGACACACAAAAGGATATTGTGGGATGTATCTATAGACTCCTTCTTGACAGTAATTTGTATGACTGCATTGTAGATTGTACTGTGTGCTCCAGAAATTAGAGAGCTCAAATGTCCCTACTAAAGATCTCTACTAAGCTTGTTCTTCGAATAATAAATAATGTGGGTTTATATACATGGAAAAAATGAGCAAGATGTCCTATTTACTCTTCACATAAGTGAAATAAACACATTTCTCTTGGAAATAGAAAATATGGAAATATTTTGTTTCTTAGAAGAAAAATGACTACTTGTCAAACCATGAACCAGTAAGTGGCTAAAATGATCAAAAAGACAATGCCCACTGGGTTGGTAGCCTCCTATCTCATTATAGTGAATGAGATACCCATAAAAATCTGTGATTTTGCAGCTGATAACAAACACCACATAAACTGAGACCATTATCACAGTGTTTCATCAATGGCAGGAATTCACTGCAGCATCTGAACCTTGGAGACTAGCAAAACTGTGCTGCCCACATCCAGATGAGTATCTAAGCATAAACAAAGTCAGGGTGATGTGAACCAGAATATGAACTAAGTGCTGCATTGCTCCAAGTATGCATAAGTGGGTTTTTTGCATTATCATATGAAATTTGTTAATGGCAATGAGAGCTGAACTGCTCCCATGAGGATTTTCATTGGAAGAATAGCCCTACTTTGGTAAATCAGCACACAGAGATGTCAAATACTAAATACTCATAAGTCAGGCCCCTCAAACCATGCAATTGGCTTTAAAATACACCTTTACAGTGTCTTACAATGTTTGTTTCATTCGCCTTCTAGGTTTTGAGCCTGCAGTGTGGACCCAGATCACATTTTCAGCCTTTCTTCAGCAACCATTAGAGTCACTAGCTTTTTAATTTTTGTAGGAAGGAGGAAAAGAAGTAAGGAAAAAAATACACTTGCAATCAAATCTCTAGCCAATACCAGTTCTTGTGATGGTTTACTCTTCTTCCAGATGTTGGTGAACTGCTTTGCCTTGGTCAGCGTGGTGACAGCCTGGATCTGAGCACTAGAACACAGGCAGGTACATTGCATTATCATTAGTGCACTGCCTCACAAAATTTTCACTCATGCTGTGCAGTGTTCTTTGTGACAATACCTGGATAAGACTTATGTTACAGCACAAGTCAAGGACCAGCCTCAGGAATAAACAGAAGAGAAGCCAGAATACTTATGTATGACCAATAGTGCACTTTTTTCTAAGTTTTACTTCCATTTGTCTAAGAAAGAGAAAAGCACATAATGTGTGTGCATCTCCAAACAAAATTAAGTGACCAGCACCCTTCAAAATCCAGGTGCCCAGTACTTCATTTAAACTGCATGTAAATAAACAAGAAGGAAATCCTACTGCCACTAAACTCCTGATAGTATTTCAACTTTGGATTTTCAGACGAAGCTTTATTGAACAGGAGGACTACCACTGAAAGAAAGAACAGTTAGTTCAAAAAGGAAGGAAAAAGCCACTTTTGTCTTTTTCCATGCTACGCCATGCTACATCCATCTATGATGGAAAACAGGGCAAGCTGGATGCAACAGACTTCACCCAGAAAATAAGAAAATACAGTGAATAGATACAGGAATATATTTCTCTTACATATAACAATATACAACATATTAATAAGCAATATTTACACATATAGATCTAGATGGTGTCCCACTTAGATATATATTCAGGTAGAGATATAGATACACACACAAATACACAAATATGGTATATATTTATGCTCCTTGCTAATCTCCAGGACACCTCTCTCAGCAATGGCACAGTTTAAGCCTTTCTTGAAACCTGTTTGAACTTTCCCTTTACTGTGAGGACAATAAATTAACTTTAAACTAACCTCTAATTTGGGATTTCATATCATACAAAGCAAAGTCAAAAGCCAGCAGGTTACCAGTGGAGCATTAGAGAACATGGCATCTCCACTGATCCAGTGGGTGGGGAGAGGAAGCTATTAACATGTCTGTAACACCTCGCTTTATACACAACTACCCTGCTTTTAACTCCAGCCTTGGTCGCCGAGGTCAGGCAGGACAGAGCTGACTAATAGTGTCGCTTTCCTCCTGCCTTGGGCGCTCACCCCGCCCCAGCGCGACAGCCAGCGCTGGAGGGGGGCTGCGACACCTCGGCGGGGGCGAGGCAGAATCGCTCATTGCAGCTTTTCATTAATGGTGGATGTTAGGGGAAGAAGTGTCACAGCCACAGCTAAAAAGCTGCTGAAAAGAGAGCTGCTTAGCCATTCATGAAACGCTGTTATGTTAACACAATAATGAATAGGACAAGGTCCCTCATTGTCAAGCAGGTGGTGGACTTTCACTCGGCATGAAGGGACCTGAGTGCCCAAATTGCTCTAACCAAGTGTAAAGAAGCTCACGAAACATAGCTGTCAACTCATTATTTCAAGTTTAAAATAAAAGTATATGTGACTAAATGCTCCAGCAAAAATTGAATCTTCAGAAGTTTCAGTTCATAAATGTGTCCCCCAGACTGATGTATGCAGAGGGGCATTCATATAAAGTTATAAGCCAGTGGAGCATGAAGCATTCATTCAATCATGTCATTTTTAATATGAAATAACAGCAGATTTTTTTGAGAAGGTAGTTTAAGCTTTCCCCATCACTATGGTTGTATTTGTACCTGTCATTCAATAGAAAAATGAGCCCCAGAGTAAGGGGCTCTTCTCAAGACCAGTCAGTCCTCAGCTCAACAGCAAAGAAAGGTGCAGAGGAGTGAGGGCTGCAGGCAATGCCTACCACTGCCTCTTTTCTCCAGCTTCATAAAGTTCATGTGCAGCACATCAGTGTGGCTAAGAATCCAGCACTTCCTACTGAAAACCTCCAACAGGGAGGCAGTAGGAATTTTCCCCCTAAAGCTGAGTATTTTGACCATAGGTACTGCAGTAACTGAAATACGTGACTTAGAGAAATCTGGGCCAATATAGCACCACAAAAGTGAGTCCATCTCTTAGCCTCAGGAAAATACCTACACCAAGAAGGGCTATCCTTCTTCTCCAGCAGAAGAGCTTGAATCCTGAATTCGTGATGCTTTTTACTTGCATCCTGAATCCAAAATGCTTTTCCACCACTCTTCTACAGTAATTCAGATTTCAAGGATTGGAAGGTAAGCGATGTTAATTTTATAGGTGATCTTTCTGATTCATCCTATTGTACATGTTTTCAAGATTTCAAGCAACTCAAGATCCCATTTTCTCTTCCTAATACAGTTGTTTGTTTCTTTTTTTTATCAAATACAACATTGGGTCATTTTCATTCATAGAGATCTGAATACACCACCCTTAACTAATGGGATAGAATAATTTATGCTAAATGCACTTGATATAACTAAATCTGTTACCTGTGCTTATAATGCAATTCTTGATTTAATGGATAAAAAAAATAGAAGTGCAAGAAATTTTGTAGAAAATATAGCTGGGACTTCAATGGCATTCTGAAATGGGAGAATTGATGCACACTTGAATAAAATATAGCAACTAATGCAGAACCTCAAAATCTCTTTTCTAATTAATGCTCTTTACTGGAAAATGAAACATACCTTTACTCATGGTATATGTGGCATTACTTCTTTACTTTATAGAGAAATTTAAGACAATAGAATTAGAGAATCAAACTATTCAAAACATGACAAACACTTCTAAAATGCAAAAAAAAAAAAAAAAAAAAAAGATATTAATAGAATAGCTCAAAAATAATCTACCAGATCCAAAATGTTTCACTCAGGCATCCTTCCTGAAGATAGAGCTTTTTCTTACATCACTCCTGCTATTTTATTTTCTCCACAAAAATAATGTAGCAGATAATGAAAATGGTAAAAAATAACAGAATGACACTAAAAGAATTTCAGAGGTGTCACAGGTTGTCCTGTGCAAAGAAATGCCTATAAAAACAGGAAGGAATATTAAAGCAGAGGATTGAACCTTCAAACAAAACAAATTCTTTCCTGTAGACAGGGACAGGTAATTCCTCTAATGTACCCATGTGGAGCAGATTTTCCAGTTCCTTACTCCTACAGTTTCCTAGCAATTCTGTTCAGCTTGGTGAACTCACAAATAAACTGGAAAGGATGTAACAACTAGAGTGTTTGCTTAGCCTTTTTTAATTAGACCTTAATTCTGAACAATGATTCCTAGATTTAAAATCAGGCAAGAGACTTTCCATTTGTCCATAATACCAGAGGATCCATTTTACTTTCTCTAAAGAGACTATGGATTAAACAGACATTTGTTGAAGATGATACACTGAGAAGCAATTACACATTCAGTAAGGACTTCATTCAAAACACATAGGGAGAGCTGAAGCTTAGTGAGACATCTGAAATACTGCATCTGCTTTTGATAACCCAGTGTAAGGACACTTGTAAACGGGCCAGTTCAGCTTAGGGCCTCCAGCTGGACAGGAGGGAGAAGTTGCTCTGTAAGGAGAGACTGCTGGAGCTGAGTTGCTCCAACCTGAAGGGGCAATTCCAGGCATCTAAGAGCATCCTGCCAGTACCTGCTGGGAGGCTAGGCAGTTTCCATCTTTTTTGTTTTTCAAGAACAATCCAGATAAAGCCCTATACCCTGACAACATAATACAGACAATATTATAGTTGTGTACCCCAACTATCATTGCTTACACTGATGATCATATTTTCTTGGCTGAATCAGTAGGAATCTTAGGTCAGTGTAAGCCTAAGGAAATGCTTAAAAGTTTGTCCCCACTTCATTCACAATCAATAAGGAGTTACAGGCTGTGTTAGAGAGTGATGCAGTGCAGTGCTGTCTGATTTGACCCCTTGTTTCTCTCCGTGGCTAGACAGAAGACAGTATAACAGGAAGACTGATTTAAACATGAAGACTGATCTTCCTTAGTCTCTCTCATATTCCTTCTTCTATATCTCATATAGTCACCCTAGAACAGGAGGATTCTCTGTTAGTTGAACCCGAATTTCACTGTGATATTTCCTTTTCTTTAACCAGCAGCATTCTTAAAGCATAGCACACAGGTTCTTGGGACATGCTTCACTACATCAGTGTTGCAGTGGGATTTGAGAAGCTTGGAAGGTCCTGCAGAATGTCTTGTTGTGCTAGTAAAAGAAAACACACTTTTTCTTCATAGACAAGAACTATTGAATTAGGTCTAAAGACTCCTATTAGTTCTGTGAGTAAACTGTGTATTCAATGTGTCTGGAGTTGCCAGCAAGAGAGAGGAATCAGTCCTGAGTTTGAATGTATGAAGAATTTAATAATTTGTATAAATGTTTAAAAATTAAATTTTCATTTTCTTTGTGAACATTTAATTTTCAAAGTTGTCCGTGATACTCACACTCCAGAAATCAATTAATGGGAAGAGTATGTCATTTAATGGGAACTAGAGAATTAGTGCAGTGCACATCTGAATTCACTCCAGTGGAGTCAGTCAGAGTTTACAGCTGTGAAGATTAGTACCAAATCTGGCCCCTATTTTCGTTTTCATAGTTTTCAGCTAAAGAATGACAGCATGGCCATCTTCATGATTTTAATTGAAGTCTTTTCTTGCCTGTATCTCACCTCTGTACACAGTATTGGAGTCTTGAGTATCAGGTGGGGTCTTGCAAGAAATCAAAGCAGTACTTCTCACTACAGATCTAGGCTACTGATGTGAAGTGCAGAAATACAGGCTGCACACATTAGGAAACACCTGGGCTTCAAACAGCCCCCATCAGGAGATTTATCTTTCTAATAAACATTCTTTAAATGCCAGTTATTAAAATGAGAGAAATAAAATACCTTTTGTTCCTTCATTGAAAATACTGTTGATACTTGGTAAATCCTTTCTGTGGTGGAACAATTACTTGGAAAGCAATTGATTGTATTTGGTCAAAAAAAGTACATTTTTTCAACTCCAAGGCTGTTTTTAATGTGGAAAAAAAAAGCCACAAAACATAATTTTTTAGATATATTTTTGAACATGCCAACAACATGAACTCATTATTTTTTTCCTACTGGTAACAAAACAAGGAATTTCTACAATATGAATAAAGTAAATGCTACAGGCCTCAGAGAGACATGACAAGATGAATATTTTTACAAGGCTGAGCTGCTATACACCTTAAATACCACAAGCATTGTAAAAGAAAAGTCATTATAAAGAGTGATGGAGAGTTCTCCATATAGAAATGTTCTAAAATGTTTGAAACACATTTCAGAGTAGCTTGCATCAGCAATGCACCCTCACTTGGCTTCATAAATGGCTGTGTGTACTTGCGAATACATGGACATGTTCTGCTGGGTCTTCAATCTATTTAGGTTTTCTGTTGGGTCGTGTATTCAGAACTTTGTTCCAGGAATCGTATTGATTTGGAGAAGAATCTTACTTACAGACTGGCATAGATAACTTTATTTTCATTGCAGGTCTCTCTGCCACCCCTTGCTTCTCAGGCCAGCACATTTTTCATGACTTAGGTGTCAACAAGCAGTCCACTGGGGCTTGCTTTGCTGAGAAATCAGAATTCAAAGCAGGAACAGGAGAAGGTGGGAACAAAACTGGAGAGTGTGTAATGATGTAAGACATTGTACTATGAGAAAGCAGTCCCTCGTTTTCCTCGTTTCATGCACTTTAGTGGGTCCTGCAGAGTCTCAGCACTACCTCTTGGTCATTGGTTAGCAAGGTGCATGTGGCTGCAGTGGAGGAAAACTGGGTAGGCAGGGAAATGATATTATAGATGGAAGAGTCTTGATGCTGATAGTTGCCCTTGACTAACTGAAATGGGTAATAATGGAAAAGAAGTATGGGATAATCTACTGCCACACAGTCCCACACACATTAGTACAATTATGACCAAGTTACAGCACACCTGTCATGCCTAGTCCTTTCTTTTCATGATAATGTATTACAAGACTTTGCAGTAATAGCTAAAAAATAGAAAGTAATTTTCTAAACCATTATGATTTTGAATACATTACCCCATCTCAAACTCATTCCAACATCACTGCAGAATTAAAGGAAAATAGGAATTTTAACTGCACAGTGAGTACAGGAATGGGGAAAAATAAATATAAGGCAACTGACCACGGTCATGAGTGTCACAGCTGGAAACCCTTCTCCTTAACTTTTGTTACGTAAATTTGCTGCAATAGATCATGGCTTAAATTTCTCAGGCTCAACTACTCAGAGTAAATCAGTGACATTTAGTTATCATTTAGGCATATACATATTGGATACAGAATTGTGTCCCAGATTTTTCTAGAATGACTGTAGACACTTCCTGTCTATATTAAATAATTAGAGGATATGTGAACCCATGCCTTACAAGTAGAAAAGTATATCACACAAAATATATGCGAGTCAGGATAAAAGGTCCTGTGAAATAGATTGCATTCTGGTATAGCAGTTCTGTGAAAAATTATTTTGAAAGTTAGTTTAGAAAATAATTAAATGTAAAGTCATTTTAATATACAAATGTCTGACAGGAACTTGAAGTCCAACCCTTAACCCTGAAAAAAAAGATAAAATAAATTTAGATTAAAAAAGGATTTGAATTTCTCTAAAACCCACGGAAAATGTTACCATTTAGTAATGACATTCCCTTTCCATTTGACCTCAGCTTGACATGCTGAATTGCTCTGAACATCCACCACCATGTACAGAAAGTCTTACTTCTTAACTCTTGCTATTCTAATTTGCACACAAAAGTACATTAAAAGGGATGTTAAGGCTGTGACATAAAACAATAAAAGCAGAAAATTCAGAAGTAATTAGGAAATATACTATACAAAATGTTCACCAGTGCAAAAGGGCTGCCAATACATCACAGGCGATAGAGTTCTATGAGAAAACAATGGAGTTTTCTGATACATAATGCCATGTTTCCATTTCACAGGGAAAAAAAGAGTAACTGCAGCTAGTAAAGAGAGACTACAATAGCTATGTATGCTTATAAAATATTATGGCTGATTCAGAGACAAAGTTAGCACCATTCTTTCAGAGGCGTAGATATCCAAAGGAATGCCTAGAAAATATTTTAGACCTTTATTCTCCTATGCAAACTACGTTTATGAAAGCATCAAAGGCACCTTCAATACTTTCCTTCTCTTTGTTTGCTCCAAATCCCACTGAAATCAGGTGAAGAGAAACAGCAATCAAAGAGTGATGTGAACAAACACTTAGACACCTACTTCAATAAGCTGAAGAATTCCAGCTTCCCACAGGTTTCAGGCAAGGACAGAGTTAAGCACTAAAATGTTGGTGGAGGGATGGCTCAGGAAGTAGGATGGGATTTGTTATTGACCCACTGATATCACTGAGACAGAGAGCTATATCATGCACTTCTGGAAGATGCTCTTTGGAAACCTGCCCTGAAAAAGGGGAGCAGGAATTGTTTTACCTATCTGAAACACCCCGAACAATTGCTAAATAATTTAGCAGCATGTTTCAGGGGCATATAAACTCTTCTGAAAGGGGAATAAGTTGGTAATAGTATTAGGTACTTCTGGTATTATTGATCAAGAAGGTATGAGATCAAATTTCCCTGAAAATTTCAATAAATACTTTTAGGCGGTATTTTTTGTTTACATTGCCAGCCTCATTTTGCTAGTTCCCTTCCCCAAGGTCTTTCACAGATACTTTCTCAACACCAAGCTGTTAGTGTTTCTGCAGATGCAGCCCTGCCACAGTGTAAGATTCTCCGAGAGTCAGGTCTGCCATAATTACAGTCCATGTCTCCTCCAGAATCACTTTGTCCTCCATTCACAATGGTGACCCAGTAAAGGGAGCAGAGACATGAATGGTAACACAACAGTTGCATTTTTTAAAAACAGATTAGTTCAGACACAGACCAGGAACAAGCTGGTGAAGACAGATCCCACCTAGATGGGATCATGACACTGCAGAACTGGGCTGTGAGTGTCCTCTTTTCTCGCATTCCAGCTGTTTCCTGCTCTTGCACAAAAATTTCAGTATACAAAAGATATTAAAACTTCTTTGTACTTACATTTTGTTAATATATTCTGGGTAGAAACATTCTCTAATTGGAAAGCAGAATGCTAGCTATATAAAGGATTTAAACTGTTAAGCTTGTGGACTGCATGCCATTAAAGATGGTGGTTACACACGCCTTTTTCAGAGGAATCTGGCTCAATCTAAAGCAGAGCTGTCAGCATTTCTTGGTGGTATTTGGTATTTTTTTATGGAAATTGAAGAACAATGGGAAACATATCTTTTTTTTCTTTTTCCTAAATGAGTAAATCAAGCTTATGCTGATTCATACATGGTGTTCAGTTCTTGCAAGTATTTAGATGATAACCTAGTATTTGCAAAAATGTTTTCAGCTCTGAAATTTTTGTAGAAGAAGCAGTTTCCTGTGAATCAATATCAGAACTGCATTATTTTTATTTACTGTTTTTAAAATTACATTTTTCATTCACTCTTTTCAGTATATCATTTTTGTATTTTAAAAATGTCTTCCAGTGAAAGACCAGAAAAAGACCATATTAAGTCAAGTGAAAAATCTCAGTCCTTGTACCAGCTGGAAAATGCAAACAGCCATCTGCCTCAAAATGGAAGCCCAGTGAAGATACTCCTAGTACTTGCAATAGGATTTGGTGTCAGGTACCAGAAAGGATGTGGGTGTTCTAAGAGGGAAGGCAAGCCCAAAGATGATGATACCAGCACAGGCAGAGGCAGTGCTCTCACCAGTAAGATGGCAACAATTCTCTTCAGAGAATAAGAGAGCTAAGAGGAAAATTTTCCCTCTAGATGTTAATAAAAGAAATGTTTTACTGTGATTTTTAATATCTTAAGTTGTAAGATGCATTGTAAATACTAATTGCTCTAAATTTGGGAGTCAAAATTTCCTTTGTAGTTCCTTCACATTATACCCATTTAGATTTCTTCTTCCCAGTACTCCGCTTAAATTGCTTCTTTGAATTTTGACTGAACCCAGAAAAGCAGTAAAAACCTAATTCAACCACCAGCAATGAAATACACATACTTAGGCCTAGGAACACATCTCTTCATTTAATGCTTCTAGAGTCTTTTCTGTGTCCCATATGCCTGTGTGCATCTCACTTATCATCCAGTTTGCTTTCTTCTATCACTCCTACATCTCCGATAAACATAAGGTCTCTGATGCTATCACTCTGATATCTCTTGTTCTTTCACTTTAAGGTCTCTTGTTCTCTCACCCCTATCTCCTGGTATAGCAGGTTTCTCCAAGTTTCACCCACTCCTTAAGCCTGTTATTGTCTGTTGTCTGTTGTCTGCTGTGAACTGTTATTTCAAGTGTGAAACAACTAGAAAATTATGTATTTTGTCTTAAAGATAAAACAATTTTGTTATTTCTTTGCCCACATTTCTAACCTCTCTATGACCCTTTGTATCATTTCTTGTTTCTTGCAATATCTCTCATCCATTTTAGTATACAATAATATTGTTAACATGCTGGCTGCTGCTTCATCTTGAGATCATTAATTACACTATTAAAGCCTGGAGCTACTATTTAAGAGTACCACTGCCCTCCACAGGAGAGAATGACAGACATACTGGATTGTGTCCAAAATACCATCTCTGTAGAGCCACACCTTACAGAGAGTCTTCATTTCATCTGGCAGAAACCATCAATTGTCAGTGGTCTGAAAGGACAGAAACGTGACTGATGTGTTCCATGTATTGGTGAGATCACCTAGGGAATGAGGATTCTCAGCAGCCCTGCCCGTTTACTCTCACTAGCCAGTGTCAACTGGCTGTTGTTTCCTTTTCTGCTTCTGGGTAAAACACAACATATGAATACTCCCTCCTTAACTTTGCCACTTGAGCAACAGTAGAAAAGTTAATCCTTTGCTCTTCCTCTTGTGAAAGCATCATGCAAATCCTTTCTGTGTGTTCCTTCCATCTCTGTTAATCCCTATCTCCCACAGCAAGTATTCCTTCCTTCTATGAAAGCCTCCCATTTTGGAACCTCCTCACTTGTAGACTTTCCTTACTCTCTAGTCAAAAGCACTTGAGTCTTAAAGCCAATGAAGTAATTTAGTGGATTATTTCCCCTGTAAATCTAATCCAGTAATTATCCTACACTGAGAGACCTACATCATCTTCCTCTCAGATTTATCTTTACCACTGACTATGAAGTGTCCCAGTCTTCTGTAAAACTTACTTTCACAGGGTCAGTAGCTGCTACTGACCCAGATCAAATGGAACAAGAAAGCCCTCAATGCTTTCCTAATGCCACCTACTCTACTGAACTGCATCCTTATTTTGCTGGTATATGGTCCTGATTCACCACTACTTCCAGTCAATTATACCTTATTATGGTAAATGCTGAAAATCCGAATTTGAAAATAGTATGTATTTTGCACAAGGTAACATTTATTTGGGTACCTGAATGTTTTTCTCTTTATCTAGAAGCAACTGATTAACTGCATTACAAAAGATCAGCTCCCAACACAGAGAATTAGGACTGGCCACATCACTCTCATCAACATTAACAGATGTGCTCATCTATAAACTCAGTCCTTTACCTTTACCTGTGGTGAAGTATTCTGAGATAAGACAATCACAGAGGGAAAGTGAGTAATATTCACTCCCTCACTTCTGGTTTAGCCTGGAGTGATTCCAACATCAGCAGTGAGTTGTCTCTTTTTTTGTTTCCCTATAAATAAACACGAGAGTGGCCACTTTTACTTCTCATTATTTATAAATAACAATGTGAAGTGTTATCTCAAAAGGGAATTTTCGTAGTGAAGTTACATATCCTTTACAAGAAGGATTTATAATGGGAACATATATAGAAAGAAACTATACCCTTGGTATTGTAATTAAGCTTTTAAAACACCCGATAATTCAGTGTTATTTGTTTTTCCTTTCTTTGATGAACTGATAAATGTCACTTGAATATTTACATGAGCACTCAGTAGAGAAGCTAGTTTTCTTAAAAAGAAAATAGCACACACACTTATTCCTCCTCTGCTGTACATAAATTCTAAATACTACCTTGGCAGAATTATGAAATAAAAATGAATGTTTTTAAAGGCATTTGTGGAGTCTGGGGAATAAATGATAGAATTTTCTTATATTTCTCATATATGCAGATAACAGATACATTTAATGCAAGAAGGAAATAGAATTTTAATAGAATTTTTAACTAAAGATCTTGAAACAAAACTAGACATACATTTTAATTGAATTTCTGGCTCAAATTACAGCAAACCATTATAAATCATTAGGAATCAGTTTTAAAACTGCTTTCACTTTTACCCGTATTACAAACACAGAGGTAAGCTTTTACAGCTACAGATAAGTGTTAATAAATTACCCGAATTTCAAAATTAATGGCTGCCCGGCTGCTTTGGGGAGATATCATTGTGTTTCATGAATATTTTGATTTTGTGATTAGATCAAAATGCACTGAATTCCTAAACAGTCATAACTAAGGTCTGCTGATCATAAACTGTTCTTTTTTTAATAAATTATATTCCTCACAAATCTGCTGATATGGAATAATTAGAAATTGGTTGCCTGCATTTACTGTAATATTTGCATGACTTTAGATCTCCACCTACTGATCTAGTGGCTGGCAGGAAATGTACATTTTGTACATTTCTAAATATACCTTGCCTGCAGAGATAATGGTTTATATTGTGATGTTAAGAAGGTTTTTATTTGCAAAAAACAAAGAGGTGTCACTTGCCAGTTCTGGAAGACATTGATTAGGCTGTTTGTGTCATTCCTATTCAGAACTTATTATTTACAGCTTTCCTGTTTCCTTTCCTTTGTAGGAGATAATGATCTGTCTCCTGTAAACTGCTTAAAGTGTGCCTATTTTCTCTTTTTTTTTTTTTTAGGGAGCCTTGAAATACAGTTTATAGAAGGCAAGCATATTGAAATGGAATGTAAACTGTGTAAAATACAGCATATTAATCGAAAATGATATCTTTCAGTATAATCTTTAAATTAAGTGGCATACAAATATTTATAGTTAGGGAAAATGAAAATTGCAAATCCATTTTTCATTGTGGAAGGCACATGCATCTGAATGTGATGCTGTAAGACATATACATTCCACAATTAAATACACTTACATTTTGGGAGCTATTCATTTTAACAGTACTGTACATGGGCATATGTGTTTTTTGCTACAGATCTTTATTGAGGGAAGGGAGTGCTCATTGCTGTCTAGCATTCAGGTCTCAGAAAGGCCCAAGCACACATTGTCCCTGTGGATGCTTTATAACCATGTGCTTTAGGGCACATTTCAAATTTAGGAAGGTGGCTTCACTTTTTTGCCATATACAGTAGAGATTTAACATAATTGTTAATGTTTACTATATTGACATCATCCAATATTAAAATCCATGCATCAAAGGGGCATGCTGCAGCCTACTCTGTCACATATTTAGATGACAGGACAAGTGTCTTTGGGATATCCACATGCTAAAATAACCCTCCATTTCATAAAAAGCAAATAAAAATTGCTACCATTGCCATGGCTTTGTAATGTGAATAATAGATCAGGGAGAATATATTGATGGCAAGTGTAATATTCAGCCAGTTCACAAGAGTTATAATTTATTCTAATGATTTCTGAAGAAAATTCTATTTCAATTTGAAAAAAATTTGACCCCACTCCCTATTTTGCCCCCATTGCTACTATAGTTGTTTCTGCAGCTCAGTGAACAGCTCTTCCTCCCACACTGGGCAACTAGTCCTGTAAACTAGAAGATACATAAAGCAATCAAGGACAAAGCTGTTAATTGCTCACAATCATGCTCTTTTATCATTTCAGTCAAGTCTCTGTGCTGTTTATTTTATGGGCATTTATCCCATTCTCCCTGGTAGTGGGACCTACTTGCATTAAAACTTAATACTGAGTTTCATTACCGAGATATCCTATATCAATTTCAACTGTCCCCCAAATAAAATCTGTTTTGTTTTTCAAGTTGAATGCAATTAGTGTAGAACAACTCCAGTGCCTCCGCTTGTTCAATCATTTCTTGATTGATTGATGCTTCATCATTAGCCCTTAAAACCATCGCAGAAATATTAATCTCTACAGAAAATGCTCCTACAATTGTGAAAAAACAGACAATTTGGCCAAACACAGGGTAATAAATATAGTGACAAAAAAGGGAATCATATGAACCTTTCCACAGGTCATATGAGAAACCAGATTCCTGGTTTCCATGTTGGAAGCCCGGCACTGTGGCTGAAGTCCATGGTCCAGAGCCTGGTGAAGTGTTGGCCCATCTTCAGCACGTTGTTTCTAGCTCATGGATAATTTCTGGCCAAAAGCAAACCCAAATGGGAGGGTACGTCATGCGAAGGGCCTTCTCTGTGTCCATTCTCTGGGCACATTGCCTGGGCAAGGGGGAATGTGACCCACTGCCATTAGAGATGCAGGAAGCAGAAAAGAACAGGTTCTCCTAGCACCAAACAAATGCTAGATGTGCCTAAACTGCACATCTTTGGTTCTGACAAAGGTTTCTTTGGCAAATTTTCAGACAGGAAATCAACTTAGGCAGCCTAAAGTTTGCTCTAGAAGAGACTGTCTTCATTTGCTGTATTGGAAGCTGAGAAAAACCAATCTCATGACTTTGGCATGCATATAAGGCTTCTGAAGTTGGACAAGGAACATACTACTAAAAAGGAAAACTAAGTATACAAATAATAAATAACTGTAGAAAGACAGGACACAATGCAAATCATTAATAATTGAATTGAGGTGGGGTGGTTTTGTCTTGGTTTTATCAAAATTTTTTAATTAGAATCTGAAAAATAATCTGGAAAACAAACCCGAAATTGGAACAAATAAATTACCAGAACTTCTGATATGTGAGAAATATTTCTTGCTCTCTGGAACAGAGACCTGTAGAGAGAAAATTGCATGGCCTAGAGAGAGAAAAAAAATGTTTTACTTTGAAAGCTATGTTTGACCAAGATATCCTTTAAAAGTAGTATGTAGGACATGAGAGCTGCTATGGTTACAGCAGTGAAGATTGTTTTATTTGAACCTAAAGATTTCTGTGACAATCCTAATTCTTCCCTTAGCGGATATAGCTAACTCCCATTGATGTTAGTTCTTCATGGGACAAAGTTTGGGCTGGAGGATTGTTAACTGCTCTAATTCTTATGAAAAGAGAATATACATTTCTTCTTGCAAAGAAATAACAAGGGATAATCTGAAGTGCTCTAAGCCACCATCAGGAGGAAGAATTATTATCTTTTCTTTTCACAAGAAAAAAAGAACCTGCACTTAAGCTAATATTGACAGATCTCTGCAGACCAGAAGAGAAACAATCCCACAGCCTAAGCAAAGCAAAGAGATCAGTCTCCGACATCCATTCAGAGACCAGCTGCTGGTGAAAGAGAACAGAGGAGCCAGGAGCCGGAGGAACAGATGTGTCTGATGAGATGTGTGCAGAGCAGATTCCTGGAACCCAGTAAGTAGGCCCAGCTATTTAGCAGATTTTGTAAAGTACCTTTTGTGTGGAGAATAAATAGACTAAAATATGATCCTAAAGATTTCAGGATCATACATGGCATAAGAAACTTGGGGAGCATCAGTGTTCTGCTGCTGAATTATTTGTACCTGCACATGTTTGCCTCAGCGATAGTGACTTCAAAGCACTGTGGTGACAGTCATTCTGCATAATGCCAAACAGCCGAGCCTGTTTTAACAAGGGGGCAGGATTACATTTTCAACAGTTCTGGTGCTATTTGCTTTGTGAAAATGCTTAATTGTATGTTAAATTGACTGTAGACATGATCTATTAAAGATTGGTTTTTCAAGGGTACCTCAGGGAGTTAGCACCCACCTCCCCGTGACACGCCATGTGATTCGGGCAGGGAACTCCCTCAGGCTCATGTGAATATCCCAGACTCATTGTACATCTTTGAGCAGACATGATGAGCATTGTCCTGATTCATGTGGGCTAATTAGTCAATATTTATATTGTGTTCTGCAGTCTGGAAAGTAGGAGAGAAGTGCTAGCTGCTGTTGTTTTTATTACTGATTTACAACATGAGGAAGTTGTGGAAACCTCTCCTGAAGCCCTCAAGTGACACTTATGAGCCACAATCATGGTCACACAGTTTGTGTCAGAATACCCAGGCTCAGGAATACCCTTGGCAATTTTTGAACATTGTGCACTAACATGCTCATGGTTCCTGCCCCCGAGATACAGAGAACTGCACATGTGTGACATAAACTGGCAGCATCATATCCTTAACTCAGGGAAAAAAGGGCCTAATATCTTTGCCTGGGTTGCAGTGAAATGCAGTGTAAAGGACAGAGAGCCACAATCCCTAGTGTTTCCTACCAGTATCTAAACTGCAGGACTAGGTCAAAACCAGAGTCAGTCTGTGTCATGCAGACCTTGGAGATCAGGGATTTTGCTTATAATTTTCCTAAATCCATCCTCAAGATGACGACTGATCCTCTTCTTGTCTTCCATTCCTATCTGATCATCCAGAATCTTCTTTGTTTCATCACTGGTGTGACACACATCTCTTCATATCACAGCTCCCTGGATGTGGATGTGATCATGAAAAACTATGTGGTCAAGAGACTGGAAAGATTGTTTTCCACTTTTGAGTCTATTTGGTAAGGACCACAAGGGAAGGAGCAGTCAGGATTATACGAAGGGTAAGTGAATGTTTGGAGACCTGGAATTATTAAATATGTTTCTACTGCAGTTGCCTGCACATAAAGACAAAAGAGACCAATTGCCAGAGGTAACCTGTGGGACAGGTAACATTTGGCATGTCAGAAGTCTCTCTTTATTTGCCTCTATTCCATCAGAGCAGAAGATGGCATTGTTTAGAAATGAACGGTGTATATGGGACAGGCTGAAAAAAGTCGATCTCCACTCAACACCATTTATGTGGTATTAAGACTTTCCAGTTCTCATTGGAACCAATTTAGTTCCTGATGCATGTGGGAACATTGCTGTCATTATCAAGTGGAAATAATATGCCTTCTATTCAAATCCATCCTTGTGCCTGATTTTGTGCTTATTAATGCACATATTACTATTATGACACAGAAAAGCAATTTTTTTCTGCATTGTAAAACATGAATTTAGAAAACGAAACCCTAGCCTCTACATATTTAGGACTTTGTAACCAATGAAGAGTGTTCCATGAAGTGAGAGAAACACAATATTGCATCACACATGCTCGTCTTTTTAGAGTATCCACTGACAACAGTTTCTTAAAAGACTGATAAATTATAGTTCTGATGAAAAAGGCAGATGTGCAAAATATTGGTGCCTTACCTGGATTCTGTCTCACCAGAATAGCAACAGGACATGGCAAAAGCAAAAATTCAGTTGACAATGGGGAGCATTACCTATGAATATTTATTCATTCTTCATATGTGTGCTAAATTTCTTCAAACTGAAGCTGGAATTATGACTGACATGAGAAAAAGAGCCCACATATCTGAAACAGGCTGAAGTTAAGTGGAAAAAACCAAGAGAAGAGGGATATCTTTAAATATATTCAACTCAAGAGAACAAGTAAGCCCAAGAGTAGGCCCCCCAAAGCACAAGAGTGTTCATCCTAGAGGCTCCTGTATTACGTATGAGCTGGGATGTGTGCCCTGGCAACAAAGAAAGGTGCTGTGAAAAACATACTTTGGAACTCAGAGGCAATATAGATTCTTTTGAAGATCATTCCTCCTGATGTCAGGGGTAGTTCCATGCTGCTGTGTTACTGTACAGTGTTGTGCAGGTGTCTGTTGAGATGCAGTGGATATTGCAGAGGCAAGGGCATCCCTGCTAATTGTTGCCCTTGCTGCTGTCCTCCCTATGGAGTTTTTCTGCCTGCAATACAGGAGTGGGAGATCACTGTCCCTCTGACAGGATTCCTTCTCGCTTTGATTGACTGCTTAGCCTGTTTCAGGGCAAGCCCTTCAGACCAACATTTTCAAAATTAAGCACACTAACCAGACACTTCAACCCATGTAAGTCACTTCAGAGAGTGGACAGATTCCACATCATGTAAGAGCTACAGCTTACACAAGATTGATCTGGAGGTATCTGTGCTCTGTAGCTCTAAAAACTAGGCCATTTTTATTTAGATTCCTAAAGCCAAAATCAAATACTTAGCTCTAGGCAACTTCATACTGAACCTTGGTCCTAATCTCTTTTTTAATACTCTGCTAAGTAGAAAGATGCAAATAGTTACTGTGTACATAAATCAGTGTTGTTTCAAAGATTAGTTAGGGCTAATGTTATGCAACATTATGCGTTAGGGCAAACGTTAAGCAACACTTTAAAGCATTTCCATTTTTATTCAAATAAAAGACAATCACCTTTATCTAATTTTTTCTGTAACTCACATCACAGTATTATTCAAGTTGTACATTAAACTTATGTTTTTCACATGGGTTGATGAAATTATTGTGGGATGGTTGCTTTGGATTGTGGTAATTTTGTTTCAAATTTGCTAGCTTCTTTGGATTTCTGTTAGATAATTCGATGAAGAAGAAGTTTTCCACTAAGAGGGAAATTTAGTGATGTGGGGAAGATAAAGAAAACTTTTACTTGGACTGAGAAACATTGCCATGTACTTCATGAATGAATGCTAGGAAGATCAAATAAAATAATTATAAGTATTTGATTTGCAGCTGTAGCTAGACAAATTATAGATAAATCTTTATTACATTGGACTCGTGGGAATGTATCTAAAGATTTTTCACATCTCCAAAGAGTTTAGAATTAGAGATATTATGAGGGTTTTTTTAAAAAGTCAGATTGTGGAGCTTACTCTAAAAATCCTGGAATTTTGCCATTAAAAAATGAGTATATTTTGGTGGTAAGAGCACAAAATAATTCAGGATCTTGGAAGAATCTCTCTACATGTAATAGTCCATTCTTAAATTGCTCCAAGAAGAAGCTAAAAAGGTTCACTGGGCAGGCTCAGACATAAATTCTGTTGTGTGAGTAGACTGAATTTACTTCAAGAATAACTGCACATCCACAACTGTGGTGATCCATATGGAAGTACTTTTAGGAGTAATTACTTGCCAGCAAGGAGCACATAATCAGGTTCATCGTCTTCTTGTAACAGTGATTGACTCTGATTCTGCAAACTACCACCACCTCAAAATTGGAAACTCCCTTTTCATCATGGCTATACTAATACAAAACCTCATCACACTGCTAGTGTGAAGTAAAAAAGGGTGATGCAGCTTTCTCCCTAGTCATTGTTATTCATGCACACTAATTAACCCTTTCAAAAAACAGACTTATTCAAAGAAAGTAGAGAAAATTATAGATTTCACAGAACCATTCAAAGAAACATTGTCCAACAGAGGGTAAAGCATTAACTTTTGCTCAAGCTGTTTTCCAGTTAATTTGTGGTCTAAAAACTGTACTACATACAGAGGTCTCTATTTTTCCTAAAGGCTAAAAAACCTTCAGCCTCTCCAGGATTTAATCATAACCTTCCAGTGTTCTGTGGAATGATTGCTGGATGGTGTGAGGTCTTGATAAAGCTGGCCATCTCTGACAGTTGGAAACACCTCTTTCACTTAAAAGTTTCTCAAGGTCACATGTTTTAGTCCATGAATTCAGACAAATAATTTTAAATAAAGAAAAAAAAAAGGAAGATTCATCACATAACTTCATTAACCACAATAGAAAATTTGTCATAAGGGGAATAGGTGTTTGAAAGTTTGCCTATCAATTTTACATGTCCAAAGTAAGAAACAATGGTGTACATTTAAGTTTCTCAACAGGACAACCACTTTCAAAGCACTCAATATCCAAGTAGAAAAGAGTACACATATACTTTTCCAGGCACTAAGAAATTAATCTTATGCCTGAGAGCACAGGTCTCTTCAAATGTATATACCAATGAAATTGGATTCAAAGCACTTCCTGTTGTAATGAAAACACTATAGAACAATATATATTGACTGAAATTAAACACTGAAATAAATAACATATTGAAGTATTCTAAATCAAAGAAGTTGTTCAAATTTACTGGCTAATTCATGCATTACCAAGATGTAATGTTGGAAAACATAATTTGGAAATCTCACCTGACCTTCCACATAAGGCAGGTACAGGGAAGTTAATATTCTTTACAATTAGGCAGAATTGTAACAAATAATAGCCATACTGTCTATTTTCCCTTCATAGACCATCCTGCAAGACCCCTAATTTTAAGCAAAGTCACACGAGATGGTAATTATTACTTTTTGTACTGCACCATGAAATAACCAATCCTTGTGGGAATTCTCCATACTGAGACAATGCTGGTCGCAGAAATTTCGCTAGAAAAACTGTACAATTTCTGCCAGGAGAACTGAAGGACCACAATTACAGCCTGAAAGACATATCTGTTCAGATAGTCCTTCATGCACCTGAAGAGGAGGAACATCAAGTGATTTCAGTGCTACACAAGCAACTTCCTGCCTCTGTTAGAAAGCTTTTGTCTTTTTGGGCTGCACATGAAAACTTATATCAGGGTATCACTTTTGGAACCCTGAACATAACTCTGTCCATGCTCCCGATTGTTATCATTCGCTCCTTGCCTCAACAAACACCTATGGTGTAGGTCTGAAAAGAAACTGCATATCATGCCAAAATTTCTCTATCACAGGGAAATCCCCAATGACTATTATGGTAGTACCACGTACTACAGCAACATCATTCTCCTGCACTTTTAGCTTCCCAGTTGGTGAACACTTAGTGGGGAGATACTTATATTAAAAGCCCTGTAAAGTGAAGAGAATGAATTTTGAATAGGCCACAGTGTCTCAAGATGGGACTGGGATGGAGTACCTTTTCTGAGCATTTAAAATCATCCCTCTGTCTTAACAAAGTATGTCTACGCACCATAGGAAAAAATTGGAAGGATGAACAGTTTTCACAGCATGACATATTTAGAGTTTTTCAAATTACTACCTTAATTTTTTACAAAAGCTGATGATGACAAACTACCCAATAGCTGTTTGCATTTGAAGCCATGCATCAAAAAGAAATTATAGTGTTAAGATGCTGATAAGTACAAGCAGAGCATGGGGCTGACTGGGGAAACCACTGGACAGATTGTACTGCAGTGTGTCATATCCCAGGTAGGTACCACTACACTGACCTCAAAAGTAGCCACAAAGTTATGAAGAAAAACTATTTTGAAGTACATTATGCTCCAGCCATTCTCTGGTGTTGAACACCTGGCTTCTAGGTCTCTGCAATGAGAATTTCAATGTGAATTAACACCTGTCAAATGATCAGACTTTAAAAATTCTGCTCTCTAAAGCTTTTCAGAAGTATGTCTTTTAAAATACATATCTCAAGGGCAGCAGAAAAACATTTTAATGAATGCTAACATGTTTGTAAACACAATGAAAATGGTTTTTCCTACTGAGTAGTATAGGATCATTTAAATAAAATATCTGCCTTTGGACATCAGACCCTGCTGGTGATCCCAATAGGATTTGTGCTTCAATTTTCTATTGGAAAACACATCATATATGGACATGTTTTATGAGGACTGATAAAAAGAGAAATCTCTGACACATGACATCTGTATGGATTTCTACTTTTTAAATCTGTATATCTTAATAAACTTCCAAAATTCTTCCCTGAAACTGTGTTGACTTGTTCCAAATGCCTCATGCTAAGAGGTGAATATCAGCATAAGAATTCATTATTTTAATGGAACTAAAGTCTGTCAGAGGTAGGAGAGCAGCATGCAAATGTCAACATTGCTGGAGGTACCAGCAAACTGATAAAGCCCATTTATTTATATGACTATATTTCCAGTAGAACAGTGTCACTTGAATATCTTCAGTCACTTTATGTTTATCCTACTTTCTCTATAAAGTGACTTCCATCTAACACCACAACCTGATGTTCTTACTCAGTAAATACTGAGTTTTCACTCGATAAAATATTTTTTGGGCTAAATCCTGGAAAACCAATTAAAACAGAGACTAGAGACAGGTTTGCACGGTGCTGAACGCCTTTCACTCTGAGTAAGTGAGAGCTACAATTAAGAGAGCATGAGCATATGAAGGTGACCAGAGAACCTGCCAAGGTTCAGACTCCTTATTTTGGTGGGAACCAAAGCCTGAGGGCCCTGATGGGTGACCAAGACTCGCTGCCTGCTGCCATCTGTATTTTCACCCACCTGCTCTTGAAGACCTGCTTGTTCTTGTGCAGTCAGTGGCTGTTAGGTTGAACAGCATGTCTCTCTGACCCCATATAGGCAGTAGTCATAACTTCCCTAAATACTGTAGACAGAGCAAAAGGAAGATTTTTCTCCTCTGAGTTTCTTTCCCCCCCATCTTACTGCTATTCTTTCCACAGCACTTCCAGGTTGGATAATTTTTTTTTGGAGAGCAATGTCAGATTTTTGTACAGAGCAACAAAGGAAACCTTATTAGCCCAGTGTGTGATGGCCCTAGTACCCTTTTTTCCTCATAAGTTCTCTTCTGTATTTGTCTTCATCACTGCAGAATCCCAGCAACCTGCAGCCATCCTGGGGTGATCTGGTACACCAGGCCCTCCTCCACTTCAGGCTTTTTCAGACAGTGATCTCTCAGGACGAGTTTCTGAACATATTTTTTCCTCATGAAGACCAAACTAAAACTGACACATCACTTTTGAAATGGTCCTGTGGGATGTGAGCTGTATGTAGCTATCAACTAACTGTGCTTCAAACCACTGTAAATTCATGTGCTATAAACTGCCTAATCTATTCAACTCACTATGTATTTTAATTTATCTTTCTTAAAGAAAAACTTGCAGAACAGATTTTTTTCTACAATTTCAAAATATTATTTTTATTTCCTATTGAGAATAGCAGGAAGATTTAAATATATGTACTCACAGCAACCATATCTACTAGTATTTCTATAGTTCATTACTGAATCTAATGAAGGACTACTCACATTCATGTCAGTGATATATATTCAGTAGCATAATTTATGACATTTGCAACACTGGATGGATACTGACTAGGAAATTCTAGCTATGTGAGATACAGCACTGAAAAAAATCTGAAGGAACACATTTTTAAATGCAAGGTCTGAGTGCTGATTGACATGCTTTGTACGATAGTAAAATCTGGCAGGTGCATTAACTTGCATTCCTCTGATCTGTACACATCCACACTTGTCTTCTTAGGGTACTTGGTAATAAGCTTCTTTAAAGATCCCTGAGTAAGCACTGAAGATAATATCTGGAGTATGTAGCACTCAGTCCTTTTAGAATGGCTTTTTCCTGCTCCTTTCGTTTTCTTAAGAAAATGTCAGTTTAATCATATCTTAATGCTTTGATAATGCGTTTCTTTACATAGCTGTAGAACACTCACTTCAGTGTTTTAAAAGAATTAATGTAGATGTAAAAATGCCAGTTAAATGAGATTTCTTCCAACAGGCTAACAAAACTGAAGTGCAAGGCTTCAAAACTTGCAAGAAATTCACACAGCAACACAAACGTGCCATAGCAGAGGCCACTCTGTGTTTATCATTGCTGAAGAAATTCTACTCCCATTTGGTAACTTCACAGGATCTATATACAAGCTCACCTACTCTCAAATGCTGCAGTCAACTTTTTTGGAAAAGTTTATTTCTGATTTCTACCTAGCAGTCCACAAACTTCACCAACCCAGGAACTCCTATGGCAGTCCTTCAGTAATAAATATTTGTTTCCAGAACTGGCAAAACTCATTACAGTATACCCTGCTGCTGCTGAATAAAGTAAAGAATTGTACCACGTTTCCACTGACGTGCTCCATACCAGTAAACATGTTACAAACCAATAATATATCCTTTCAGAGGACTACACACCAAATTCCCTGTGCAGGCTGTCATGAAAGGGCAGGTGCACCATAGATGGGGTTGAGTGAAGAGCTGTCAGAGGCAGGCACGCATTCCTCAGCTGAGTTCTGCTTGGTTCACAGCCTCCAACAGATACATCTCAAATTGCTTGTGTCTCTTAGCAAAAGTAGCCATGACTTTACCTTTCAATGAATTTCTTCTTGCAATACATTCTCAAATACAAAACTTGCTTACTCACTTAAAGTATAAAATTAAATGTGTTGCATTGGCATAATTAGAAATGGCCCAGGCAGTATTTATGTTTGACATTTAACTTAGAGAAACTGCATACTTAAGAGATTCTACAAAATTCCTTCTTCACAATTACATTTGACTATCAAGAGACATCTACTTTTTATTATTGATTTGTAGACTCAGCTCCTCAAATAGGTATAATGGAATGGTTTTGTGATTCCTGTACATTAGTTTCTAAGATTAAAAGAGGCTTTTTCCTCCAAGAAGAGCATAATTTATGATGTACTGCAATACACATTCCATGAGATAAATTGACAACATACATGTCTTCAGCTGTAATCACTTTCTATAAGTAGAAAATGCTTCTTATTCCCTATGTGTCTAGTAAAAATTAAATATCTACTCTGCAATCCAAATGCAATTTGGCAGAATACAACATCAAGTAAGATGATCCTACCTTCAGGTATTTTGCTTGAAATGTCAGCCAACACTCTTCAGTGTTTCAATAGGCATAGAATAAAATGAAAGAAAATCTTCATCCACACCCATATGATTTTAATGAAATTAATTTAATGGATGAATGAATACATAGGTCTGGAATATTTGTGGTCTGATATTATTTTTAAAATAATTTTACTACAAATTGGTTTCATATGAATAAATGTTTGGAGGATGTGTCCTTTTTATGCCCTATGTCAGAAGCAGTATAATCAAGCCAAAATTGTAACAGAAATAATGAAGCACAATGATTCAGAGAGTTCATCTTTCTTGTATGCCCTTATCTAAAGTATGTGTAAGTTACTCAAATTTTTTCCAATGATACAGTAGTCTTTGGATAAAGTACTTACAGAGGCACAAAATCTACAAAGATATATAGTTGTGTAACAAGTAAAAAGGTGAGAGAATCAAGCCTTTCTTACCTTACAAACCTTCATCCAGAAGATTTTGAAAAATTCATTGATTATTAAAAAAAATTTAGTATCATTTTTATGGATTACTGTTTGAGCAAATTGTAATTTTTGGTTTTGCTCCAAGAGGATGTTTCGCTCCTGCACTGATGAAATCTTCTACCATTTTATTTTGAGATCTGTTGGCTTGGTTCCAGCCCTATTATTTGACATCTCTTTTTTTTGGGCTGTTTCTTTTAACTATACAGACAAATCTGTTTTTGTTTGTTGCCCCCCATCATGCCCAAGACAATGCAGGATGGATGCATTTTCACTTCACTTGGTTTACACCAGGGAGAGGCAGGGACATCAAACATCAAGAAGAGCCACTAAAGCCATTACTGCTTGGTGGGTCACAGTAGACTATTTTGAGGATTAATAATTGGACTTCCTAAGTAAAAAGTCAACATGCACAAATCCTTTTGAAACTGAGGAATGGTAACAGCATTTCAGAATTCAGAATAGAAATTGCATTAATGGGGCTTTTTGTCTTTGAACTCCAATATAGATATTCCAACAACAAATTCTTTGCCTGGAGAAGACATGCTTTATTGGCATACCCAGAAATACAACTTCACTTAGATGAGAAAGAACAAAGCTCAGAAGTGTAATGTAGAGTAGCAGACCAAAGGAAATAGAAAGAACTGCTACTGTTGAAACAAAGAAAGGACAGAATTTGACACAGAGATAAAGTGTTTCTAATAAGCAACTTACAGCTCTTAAAGCTAATTTTTAGCTGCTCTCCTCATCCTTCTCACGCCTTTAAAACTCTGTGAGACTGAGCCTGTGATTTTGTTATAAAGAGTTGTGGGTAAAATACATGAGGCAAAGATACTTAGAGTTCTTGTTTTGTTCCGCAACTAAATATTATGGTTAGTTACCATCTAAACAACAGGATGCATTATGACTGCAGACTTTAAAAGTATGTCTCGACAAGTCTGTGGGACATAAGATGCTTGGAATTAGACTTTAAAAGTTAGCATTTCCTTCTCCCAAATTATTATCTAGGGCTATAGTTGATAGGTATACCTCAAAGTAGGCTTACCACGTTCAAATAAAATAAACTCAAACTACCTAATAGAAAATATTTAATATGCTATTTCACATAAAGATGATGTCACAGTTTTGACAAAAAAGAGAAATTGATTTTTTTATCAAGTCGAATGAATGCAAAGTCTAGCCTTCCAAACTTTATTTGTACCTTCCTCTCAATCTCTTTTTGTCCTTCAATGAGGCAGAACTTGTCAATAATTGTGAAGTAGCAAATGATGCATCAGCCAAAGGATGTGACTTCTTTATCATTAAGCACCTGTACATTCATTTTCATGTATTGCATCTTGAATTGGCCTGACAATGAACAAGAGGTTTGCAGGGCATGGACCACAGCATTTGGATTGCGTGTTCTCCCAATGAAAGTCCAGTCCTGACTGGACTTACTATAGCGAATACCAAGCAATCTTAAAACTCACTAAACTATTATGGATGTTAGTCTATCTGATTAGCCAAGATTACTTCCAACTGTTTAAGCTCCTACTATTTCATGCTGCATAAAGCTGTCATTATATTTGAATGCCAGGTGTAGATTTGTCACTGTAAAAGTACCAAAAAGGAATAAAGATACGAGATAATTCAATTAACTCAGTTTTCACCTGTTTCAGTTGGAGGTCCTGGATCCTCTAAGGAAAATTTCTTAAGGACTCCACAGAGAGAACGTATGTTTCCCATGGTGAAAATGGGGGGAAAACACCTACTATTGGTAATTTTTCCTTAAGAAAAGGCAGACTGCCAGAAGCTTTCAGGCATGCATTTATTTGGTCCTTACTCAATAAATCCTCTTCTGGCAATTTTCTTGTGAAATATTGTCTGATTGATAAACCTCCTATTTCTAGGCAAGATTACTGAATAGATGATAAACAGCAAATAGTGTCTAGCAGCATCTGCTCTAAATTTTTAGACACCAATCAGTCAGGTTTCAGATCTCGGCATAGCATCTGAAGGGCATCAGTTTCAGTGACCAAAACTCTACCTATGGCACTAGGACAATGTCCAGTTCAATGTTCACTAAAAATCCAGGTCTCAGTGACTTTCTATCTTCAATTCCAGAGACTGCCATATGCTGTTTATTTGACTGTGGAACCTAACAAGTGCTAAAGAAATTAGTTTATCCTTTCTTGTTCTGGAGAGGATCCAGAGGATGGGTTATGATCATTCGCTTTTCTTCTTTAGGGGCTTTGCTGGGGCTGCCTCTGAAGTACAGCCCTGACAGCCTTAATCCTCTTTTTTTTTCTATGCTGAGGGGAAGAAAAACTAGGAAGCAGGAAAGTCATTTAAACAAAACTGGGAAAATTTGCAAATATAGAGCTGATGAAATTCCATTTGGCCTCCTTTTTTTTCCAGATCCTGGCCCTGAATTAAATACTGTCAGGTAAAGGTCTTGCTGGCATGGAGGCAAAGCTCACAAATGAAAGCCTAGTAGCAAACAAATAAAACTTGCAAGCACTCCATCAAGGAATAGTATCTTCTTTTACATTTATAAGGGGCTGTGTAGATATGTGGTCATGCCAAATGGGTCTGTTTTCCCAAATGAAAATAATCCAGGTACATGTTTCTGTTCTGCAGTTATGACAGAGGCAGATGTCACCACTCTCAACATACTTCTCTTTTGCCAGGGTTACACCAGAACATGCATCACGTATGACCTACCATGAAGTGTTTGTGACATTCACATACAAAACTCAACAGACAAAGCCCACATATTTGGAAGAAAGTTCCTTTCTCTCTCTCTTTCAAACCCACCCATCTACTGCAGTGCTGAGTGGAGCCAACCAAAGAAAGTGTGGTTTGGGCAGTTCAGAGGGCTTGTTATTGTCTTATGTGCAATCCAGGATGCAATGAAGTAAATACAGAAGCAAAGGGCTGTGTCGATTTGGTGGTGGTGGTGTATAACTCATTGAAGCTTCCTCCCGCCCTGCCTGGGAGAAAGCAGAACTATCTGTGCCTTCTCCTGGAAAACTGTTGCTTTTTTACTCAGATGAAGTAGTGTTGGATGTCTTGAATTGAGGGATGCCCCCCTCCCAAGAAAACCCAAAACAGCAACATGGTAAAATAAGGATTAATGTCAACCAATAAGATCAAAGTTAGAAGCCATGGATTTAAAATCTTAACGAGAAAAACAGATTCTGAAACAAGTTCTTAAAAAAACCTTGCACCAAAAGAATAGCTTGCTGCTGTTTCTACAATGTATCTGACGGACATTAAGCATTTGAATAATATTGTGGACACTGAATCCTGAATTTTCAAATGGCTTTCCATTTCCTTCTCCCTTTCCCCACTGAGGGTGTCCTCTGAGATGAACATTCCCCACTTCTGGGTAATTATGTAATATGCTGGTCAGCCACTCACCAGTCTGGCTGGAGTTTCCCTCCTTTCACATCTGGTACACATTAGGATTCTGGGAATCTGAATCCCACTGGAATCAGTGAATACTGCAGCCTTCCCCTTCCAGCTTCATAGATTCTAATGGTTACAGGAGACAGTTTTTATGTAACCAGAGGAAGAGCTAATAATATATGTTTAAATGCAATTATGAACCAATGCCATACATTCTTCAGAGCCAGCCATACGGCATTTCTTGCAGTACCTCAGTCTCTGCATTGCACTACCCTGAGAGATTTAAGGCACATCACATAATAAGAAGGAACCATGGCAATAAGCAAATTTGCAAAAAAATATGAAAGAGACTTCATCTAGAGTTACAGATATTGAAAAAATATAAATTACTAACAACAGAAACCAAATTTTAGTTAATTTGAATCTTGGATTCCTCTATTGATACCTCTGTTTGTATCATATCGCAAAATTATCAGGAATTTACCATAAGAAATCTGACAACCCAAAGAGAGCAGCACAGAAAAGGAGACCAAATACCACAGGGTAATACAACCTGCAAATTCACATAAGGCATTTGGACCTATAATTCAACTAGAGCCAAATCCTAAATTCATCTCTGGACAGAATAAAGTAAAAATACTCTCCTCAGATATTTTGACAAAAATATTGCTTTGCAGACATATTTTCCTAGCATTAAATTGTTCTAAAATCATTGGAAATATATGTCAGGAAGAATACTTAAAGGAGGCTAAACTGGCTGGAAATATTAATAGCATATATTTTTCCAGAATAATGAGGCGTTCTTGCAAACAAAAGATTGCATATCAGATTTACAGAATTCACATATAAATGTAACCATAATTTCATGAAAAATATTGAACATTGTTGTGTGTTATACTTTGCAATGATCTCTGAAGGGAAGTGTAGGAAGCTTCATCACTTCAATCTCTTAAGGCTGGATTAAGGAAAACACTTTGGGAGGAGAAAATCGCAACTGGTAGCTATGGAAGACTAAACATTTCTAGCAATGGATCTCTTCCATTTCCCATTCTTTTCAGTTTATTAATGCAAGAAATACAGAGATGCAGAATTATGCATCATCACAGCATAGCATTACTTTCCACAGACAGAATTTATCTGATGAGATTTTAAAAATCTTGGTGCTATACTGGGGAAAGCTGGAGCTGTCAGAAACTAGGCTGAAACCTGCACAGTATGTACACAGTTCCCTGTCTGATTACTCAGATCCACACAGTTGTTAGAAACTGAATAAGGACTTGTCTGTTGAAAGTCCTTGATTAGTGCAAACAACTGCAAGGCCACAGCCCCATTTAGCTGCTTCTCTTAAAAATACTGTTGAGCTTTTGAACTGCTATTATTAATGTGCATTTTTTTTTTGCCCTCTGCAGCAATTATCCAGTGAGTATTTCTGTTATGGAGAATTAATAATAAATACTTCCACATCCTGAAAAGCTACAGTTTCAAGCCAGTACTCAGTAATAACCCTTTCACTCTAAATAAAATTTTGTATGTATTATTGTCAGATACAGCTTTCTTTTAACAACAAGCTACTGCTGAAACAAATTATTTTATGAGAGACTTCATTACAGCATACTTTTTCTCTATTGTCACAGCTGCTGTTATTTGGTGAAAAAAATCAATCCTAATGGTTAAACTGTAACTGAAATATGTATCTTTATTCACAAATCCAGTATTTAATAATATTTTGTACCCAGCAAATCATGCAATCACTTTTTCCTTCATTCCTCAACAGAATGCATGATGTCCTCTGCCCTGCCTCATATAGCTCAGCATCAAGCTTTGAGATTTAATTAGCTAGAATCCATTAAGTGTTTTAAAATTCTCAGACAAAACATGTGGAGAAAATCTGAAATCACCCCTGCTTTTTGCAGGGGTGCCCTAAATATATACAGTTGCCCTAAATATATACAGAATATTTATTTGGTTCATTTTCTTTTTATTATTTTCTGATTCTGGCAAGGTTTGTTCTTTCTGCTATTTTAATATCTCAGGTTTAGGATGGGAAGAATAAAAAGCCCCTGTGGATGTATATTGCATGTAGCAGCTGCTAAGATACCACAAAATAAAGGTAAAGTCAAAGAAACACATTTACCTAAATAAAGAGGTGCTGGCAGGGAAAGTCAGAAAAAACCTTTACCCATTTTTTCTTAGAAATAATAAGAAAGGTATCAAAAGATTTCAACATTTCAGGATTTCAAAATAACTGGAATTCATAAGTCTTAAGAAAAAGGACTTTGCTAAAGTGAAGTAAGTTCAGTCTTCGCAATGTAATTCAAATTGCACTTGTAATTCAGGTCCTGGAATTAACCCACTGAAGCAAAGCTTGAAAAGATTTAGATTTACTCAGGCTACCAACAATACAATAATATCTTACAATTTCACAACTCCCTGTCTATTGGTGATACTGCCAAATGGTGGTAATCTGTCAGTTTGAGGCTCAGGCTTGCTAATTGTTAAAAAATGAACCTGGACATTATTTCTGAGTTTCTCTGGCTGAAAACTTGTAGAAACTCAAGCACTTTTTAATCAGGATAAGATAACAACTGACCTCTTAATTGAGATACTTAAGGAATGATTTCTACTGTGGTGCTGCAGCACCATTTCTTAAGGTAGGAATGCTCAGGAGACAATTCTTGCATTGTCCAACTCTGATGAAAAAAGACTCTCCCAGACCATTGTTCTCCTTGAGGTAAAATTCACTCACCTCAGCTATAATATATTTTCAGAGGATGAACTGCTTGGGTATTGAGCACAGGGAGATTATTTTATATTGATATTAAAATATTTTCTTTAGTAATTATATTATGTACTTATTTTATTTATTAACAATGCTATTGTCTATTATTATTGGGAGGAAAGAAGTGGGAACCTGGGGGGAGAAGAGAAAGAAGGAGGGAGAGAGGGAGGAAGGGGTGGGGGAACGGGGCCTGGGAGAAGGATTTGATTGAGGGTATCAGCACATGGCACAACCAGCATGTGGGGCTGTCTCTTGGCCTTCTACACAAGCAATTTAGGCTAACTCTGCCATTACATCTCTATCAAATTTGGCAACAGTTCATTTGGTAAACTGGGTTTAAAGCTTCATTTTTAATAGTTATTATCTTTGAGTCCCCCCTGTCCCCTCAAATAACACCGCAAAGTGAGTAACATTATTGTGATGGAAAATTTAAAATTTCATCAACATACCCAGCTATTTTTAGAAGTGTTAATGATTGTTTGGAAAACCTGTCTGAATCTCCAGGGGACACTGAATATAACTCTTCTTTGTCTTAATCTCCATCCCCAGTGGCAAGTCAACTTCAGCTAAGAGGGCCCCTCCAATGATTTCAGTGGGCTTTGGATCCAGCTCACTCGGAGCAAGAGAAAACTGCAGTAATGTACTAAAATTGGTGCTATGTAAACAGCTAAAATAATAGGAAAACATAATGAGTACAAAATTGCACACACACACAGAGATAACAAACAAAATGCTTCATATGGATGCTGCTCCTACATGAAAAGAAAAAGAATTATTGGGACTATAAGGGAAGCATTGCTGGTGAAATCAGAATTCTTTCCAGCATTTTACATGATACCCCTAAATGAAAGATATTTGTTATCACAGAATATGTATACTTTTTGTCTCATAAATAAGATACAATTTAGTGTTAGAATACTGTATTTTCTTCTAAAAATACCATATGCAAAGCAGTGCAGTTTTACATATATTTAGCTTCCTTCTTTCTCCTTTTAAAACATTTATTAACCAGAAAGACCTCACTGACATGTAAATTTCATTTTCTATGCCCAGCAGATTAAAATACATCTGTTTCAGACATCATTCAGTAAAGAAAAAATTTGAATAGTTCATTTTATTAGAAAAAGATTTATGTCAGCATTCAACTACGACAAGAGAGGGATAGTGGCATGTGCACAATAGTGGAAACAGATTTTCCATGAAAAGTATCTGTATTGAACAGAATTGTTCCAGAAATAACGTGGGCTTTTTGTGAACAGGTTAACCTAGTAGGTTGTGGACAACACCTATCTTTCCAGGTAGAGTTATTCTCTTCCTTTACTGTACCATTTACTCATGCCCCTGAATTAGCAGCTGAGTCAATGTACATTTAATGCACACTGGAAGAATGTGTATGATGAAGTAGATGGGAGTCAGTCCTGTCTCACTACATGGAGCTCCAGGAGTCCAAGAGACAAATTTCATTCTCTTGAGGATTTAATTGTACTGTCTCAGGAAAAGTTAATTTTATTTTATTTTTACTTTTCCTAGAGTTTGCAGCAAGATCAGGAGGCGAAAGATCTCTTTGATAAAGGCACCATAAATGTAAAGCATAATTAATACAGGGATGACACATCAGGATGTGGTATCCTGGGCTATATGATATAACACACAGGGCATATGAAAGGTGATAAAGTGCCTTGCATGAGTAGGTAGTTTAGGGAGTGATACTAGAATACAGATCCCATCATATCTAAGTCACTGCTCTAAAAACAAGCTGGTTTTTGGGAAGGAAAGTCATTATTATCCAATGTATTTTTAGTACTCTACATAGTTGAGATAATAGTAACTTCGTATTTTTAAGAGAAAGTATTCCCCCCTCACATTGGCTAAACTCTGGTTTCTTCCAGGACTGAACAAAAATGACTACTATGTTTTTTAAATATTTGATTCTTATAAATTTCAGGATAGTATACATACCACCATGCATTCATAATGTAAATATCAAATAATTCAATTCCGTGGAATATTCACACTAGGCTCAGAAAAATGTTTGATCCTGTCAAAGTTAAAATATGCTTTTCAAAACTTGCCTAAATATAGAAGGTGGGAAGCTTTCTTGAACTGGAGCATACAAGGAAAAGGTAAAGTGGAAGAAAGGGTATCTCTATTAAACAACTTCTTTGGGGAAGATCATTTAAATTAGGATTGTTATTAAAATATACTGGCCTGTGGATTCAGAAGAAATTAATGTCTCTGCACCTCTAATACAGTCATATCATGCTAGTAAATCTCAGCTGCTGGTTTAGGGACTGAATTACTACAAAACTTCAGATGCAAAACACACAAAAAAAAATATATGTCACACTGGTTGAGCATATTGCAGCATTGTAATGTGTTCCTGTTCATACAAATATTTGATAATGCCAAACATCCAATGCAGGCTGATGCAGAAAACCAGAGAATCAAAACAGAAACAGACAGAAAAAATCTTCAATACAAACATTATTTTTATATTATCAAGTTAAATCTTGATTAAAAAAAACACATCAAAAAATTTCTACTAAGTTGCCAATCCTTGCTTATGAAAGAGATATTTTAAAACATACAGGATGTTAAAGTACTTGCTTTATATACCTATGAGATATTGAAATAAATCTTGAGGCGTTAAAAAAATATATACAACTCAGTTTGAGATAAAATATAGCTAGAATAGAAACAAAGTTGGAGGAGAGTGGTAAGAGTTTTTTTAAATACTAGCTATATTATTCAGCAATCAGCATTTGTGTTTTTCAATGGCAAAAGTACATATAAATTGGCCATGTGAAATTTTGTAAACCTTTTAAATGTCTGCATTGCTCTGGTTCTACTCTGCTAAAAACAACTGGTAAGAAAATGAAAACCTGCTTTGCTTCAAAACCCTCAGACTAATTTTTGAATTTGGCTAGCTGTAACAAGAGATTTAGAAAACAGTTCCTCACATTGCAATACAGTTACAAATAGGACCACTGTAACTTAGTAAGGAAATCTTGATTTTGTATAACAATTAATGTCTAAATGCATTGAAATTGTCTCTTAATTAATTCTGTTCCATTCTTTAAATATTTGCACAATATATTTTCCACATGTATCAATATTCAATTCTGTGTAATTATCTCAGTACATGTACAAGCTAAAGTGAATAGTGGCTTGTGTTTACATATATGTTATGTTCTGCATACAAATAAACACAAATCAAAAAGTTTTACAGACTGAAATTACTTTTATACTGATTTTATGTCCATGTTGGAAAGCCATTACAATATATTTCTGAGATATATGAGTATTACGCTATTTTCATATTAAAAAATGGAGTAATAAATGAGGTTTTGAACACATTTTCCTGTCTGCAGTGTATTGCAACTCTCAGAGATCTCCTGAGAAGCACATTTATGATGAGAAGGTACTGTATGTCTCAATTTAAGGATCATCTCCTGGTTAAATAAAACAAATTAAACTATCCATAGCAAAATAACAAACAGGAAATTCTTTTGTACGATGCCAAACATCTCCATTACTCTTTTTGTTGTGGACATGATTTCCAACTATTTGTACCTCCTGAAGGATTAACAATAAATGAGAAGTAGAGAAGATTGCCAGTTTGTGGTGTGGGACCAGGCTTGAACCCACACACCACTTATTTTTTATTAATGAAATCAGGTATGGTAAGCCTTTTTTAACCCATTCCTGCTTTATGCAATCCCTATTTTATTCAATATAAAACAGCCTTTAAACAAAAAGCAGTATGAAGAAAATCCTTCTCAGAACCGTGTATCGAAAGCTGTTTCCTTTAATTAAATTCTTGGCAATAAAAAATTATTTATTATTACATCTCTGAACTAGATGCAGTGACATCCATCCTAAAGGACCATGAGCTATCTCACAAAGATGTGTGTGCATGTTTTTCAAGCTCACAGTTTCACAAAGAGGTGAAATTTTTCAGAACAAACAGGACAGCTGCTTTTTAATACTGGAATGGAAAAGGATGCACAAAGATGCTACTTGGCATGATTCTATGTTTCTGTTATGGGAAGAAAATTCAGAGAGCTCTCATTGACAGGAGTTTGGAAGGAAAAGTCCAGATCCAAACTGCTGGTGCAGGGAGGTGAAGAACCACAGCTGAGCTTGCAGGATTGGGCCCACGTGCCCTGCTTGGGCTCCGCTGCTCTCGCTGAGTGCCGGGGGGAGAAATTGGCTCACGAGGGTTTCATCACCCACACTTTGAGTTAAATATCGTTTAATTATTAAGGCCTTTAAAAGCAAGAAAGACGAAAAGAATGAAGAGATCTTGGAAAGATCTGAAGGGAAAATGGCATTTTTTATTAGTGTAGAGATTATTTAACTTTGGAGCTGTACTAATGATAATTTCTGTGACCAAAAATGTCCCCTTATGATTAATCAATTATGCAAACCATCCCCATTTCAAGGCTAGTAAAGACTTATTTAATGACATTTTTATGCATCTCATGTCTTTAATATGTTATTTTTTCCTTTTGCTCTGGCAGAGCAATCAGCTCTGCAGAAGCAGCACTGTGTGTCATCAAATAAAATCATTCTCCATATCGAGAAACAATTGTTTATTTATAATACATTCTAAAAATTGATCCTTTTAAAAGAACTGATTTGGTGTTCAGCTGGTTTCTCTGCAGCACAAATTATTCCTCCACCAGCGTGTTTCAGTACAGAGTGTTCCAACAATAATGGCATGAGACACTAAGAACAACAGGCCACTACAGGGTTGGTTATTTTATTTTGCCTCCTTTCTGCTGCCCGAGGAATGATCCCGTTTCACCTTGTATTTACCCTGACTCCACAGATGCCACAAGAAGTCATTCAGTCCTTTCACTAATTCCTTTCTGAGTATTTTCTGGGAAGAAACTGGCAGTAATCCCAAACTGCATGTTACATGGTGTGGGCTAGTGTGTCCCTACAAAATGAACTGAGACAGCCAAACTCACTTTAGTTAAGACCAGTCCGCAGCGGTGTCTGAAGGCATGAGGTTGGTGCCATACATGCTTCTTTAGAACGCAATTTGCAAAGCCCAATTTACTGAAGGGAGAAGAAGGAATCCTTCGAGAAAGGAACTATTTGAGACAATGGCTCCAAATATGATTCACATTTTAAGGCTGAGCTTGACATCACGTAAAAGAAAGAGGTACTTACTAAACAAAAAACAACACGGTAACAAGAGAGATTCATTTATTATCATGGATACAAGTCATATGGAGATTTGGGGAAGATTGAAGGAAAGCAGCTTTCACACTTGTATTGCTCAGGTTTAGTTAGCACACAAAGATCCCATTTATGGAAATAACAATGCTTGGGTCATTAGTACTGCTGCAAGTGAGCGACTCCGCTGCCTCTCCCCTTGTCATAATCTGTGCTACATAGCGGTAAGACAATTGTCACTGTAAGCCACATCCCGAACTGAAAAGTGAGAAAACAATTGCAATGTGCCATTGGAATTAAACAAATAATTAGGACGAAGAAGAGCATGTGCTCTACAGCTCCAGATGCATTCCCTTCTGTTTTGAAAGATGCAATGTAACCTCAATTAAACTTGCGTTTTTAAAAGTAAATATTTATTTACTGTAGATTACCCTTCCCCCCGAAAAAATCTTACTGAAAATATAAATGCCTGAAGAGCAAACTTGCATTGCATGTACTTTGTCCATGATAAAA
The DNA here is from genome assembly GCA_013400955.1 of Drymodes brunneopygia. Classification (NCBI taxonomy): domain Eukaryota; kingdom Metazoa; phylum Chordata; class Aves; order Passeriformes; family Petroicidae; genus Drymodes; species Drymodes brunneopygia. Next base: position 124,848 of record VZTZ01040926.1, on the reverse strand, counting down.
CAGATTAAAATAAAGAAAAAGCGGGATAAAGGAGTCTCTGGCATGACTGACTCAAGATCCCCATCTAGCGTCCAGATGAAGATTAACAGAACCCATTTAAAACGAGGGCTTTAAATTAAAAAACAAAACAAAACAAACCCAAAGAAAACAAAAAAAAACCAAAACCAAAACCCACAAAAAAAACCCAAACAAAAGCACCAACAAAACAAAACAAAAAAAAAATCTTAATTTCTGGCCACTGTTTGTTTTTTTTCATTTCACAAATCACTTTTAGTCTATTCCAGTCTATTCATGTCCTTATGCTGCCCTCTTCACCGTCTATTAGTATCTTTAAGGTACACTAAGTATGTAGATATGATAGACACTTTATGTATTTTTCTTCTATCTTCTCTTCAGAAGCAATTATGTTTAGGGATATGTTTAACTAGGATGTAGCATGGAGAAGAGTGGATTTGAGTCCAGCTGGCTCCTGTTAATTGCTTTTTGTTGTTGTTGTTGTCACTGCACATGCACATATTTGTCAGAATTTTTGCCATAAAAAGCAAGATCAGAATAAATTTCTGTGTGGTCACAACAGCAAGTATGATAGCTGGAGAACCTGGGCTCTGTTGCTGCCATTTGGGCCAAACACATTCCCTTCCCATAGAAATAACCACACTGAAATAGGGTGTTATAGTCATGGGATGCTCACACACCTGATCCTGCAATGGACAGCAACACAGTAACAAAAACCAGGGAAATAAAAATTCCTAATATATATTCCAAACCTATCATACACACTAACAACAGACTCTAAAAAGACCATTTAAAGTTGAAGGGAGGAATTTCCCCCTTTTCTCCTCATTTTTGTTCTACTCTTCTGTGCTTCTTTATAGTTTGGGTAAGAAAAATGGATGGGATTTTAATTTTTTTTTTCAGTATGCAGGACATACATCTCAGCCAGCATCCTTTCTCTAGCAATGTGGGAAGAAACAGCTGCACAGACTCATCAGACCATAGGAAAGTTGCTTGTTCCTCTTGGCTGCTCAAGCCTGGGACTAACTCAGCTACACCCAAAACTGCTGGCCCTGAGTGCCAGGGCTTGTTTATCCAGAGACACATGAGGCTGTCACTCTTCCATTCTGTGGTCCTGGATGAAGGGGTCTTAGGGCCCAGGGTGCCTTGATCAGAGCCTCTCTCTGGCTCTGACATCAGGTTACCTGGATCAGAGCCTCTCTCAGGTGCAAAGTTTTGGATGTATCTTCAGTGCTGGCCACAGTCAACTCAGGAGAAGGAAGAAGAACATTATGGGATGCCTGTTGTACTTAAAAACAAACCACAAAAGGCTGAGATGCTAAAAAATGTTGAAGTTTAATATTGCTTCCAACAAGTTTGTAACAAGTAAACGAAAATTTGTAAGAAAATGTCTTCTTTTGAGATATTCCTGGACTAGAGCAGTCTGGGTGAAATGAGCCTGCAGCTACCTGGGGCTTGTGCTTCTTCTCTTCCTGTGAACAGAAACACTTGATGGGCACATTTATAAAGCTGCCCATGGTTTTCACAATTTCATAGAATCATGGAAATATTTAGGTTGGAAAGGACATTTAAGATCATTGAGGTTTCCAGGCTTTTGCAATAGCCCTTACATTTACAGTGGTGAATGCCCCTAGAATTGGTAATATTTCTGAAAGTGGAATCAATTTTTCAAGATCAGGACTGTAACTAAGCACATTACAGCCATGCTGAACTCAGCGAGTGAACAAGGCTCTCTGAGCTGGCTCCTAAACCCAAGTGGATATTCTGTAAGGCAAGGATAAAACAGACTGGCTTTCATGTGTCTAAACTTTCAGAGGAGTGGGCTTTCTAACACCATGAAGACCACATACTCCTGCTGCACAGAGACATTGAGGTAGTGCCTCCCAGCTTTGCTCAGAGGCTTTGTTGCACAGCTTGCAACAAAGAAACGCGCAGGTTTTAGAGCAGTAGTTGAAATTTTAGGCAGGACCAGCTAAAAGGGGCCTGCCCTTCTTTATTCTCTTATTTTTATATGTTTCTACAGACAATCAGGGATTGGTAAAAGGGGTTAACACCTCTGTAAGTTTACAGGACAAAGACATGGTCAATCATCTTTCTCTGCCACAGGGGAAAGGAATGAAAAACAATCTACAAGTGCAAAACAATCCCAGCCAGTTGGGAAAAACAAGGACCACGTTTACAGAAAATGCATGGGAACCTGTACTACAAATTTACAACCATGGAACCCTGCAACAGCAGGGCGACAGAGGCTTGTCACAGGAGCTGCACGAATGTGAGGGGATTGAACAGGAGGGAACCCCACATGCCCTAACAGTCAGATAGATACAGACAGGCTTGAAAGAACAAGACAGTTCTTGTAAGTGATGGACAGTTATCCACAAAGCAGTCATCTCAACAATGGCAGATTGTCTTGCAGCCACCAAGGCAAAGGGGTTTTAACTATGAAGGCTAAGGAGACCATTCTCTTAGGCATCTTAGAGATGGAGGTTAAGGAAACCAGTCTTTTAGACACCTCCCAGGCCTGGGGGCAGCATGGGAGAAAAAAGTAAGATGCTTCTGGGAAAAGGTAAAGATAGGAAACAACAACTGGCACTCACAGGGCAAAAGGAGGTTGGAATCAACCACGTCAAAACCAAAGCAAGATATGGAGGATATGAGAGAGAGGATGAATACCTGAGCAGTGAAGTCACAAAAACACAAAAGCAAAAGGAGGTGAGAGGGGTAAAGTCCTTTATGGGGCAGAGCAGTGCCTTTCTTCCTCAAGACACCAAGTGCTGAGGATCAGAGACATGCTTTTGGTTACTATTAATGCTGCTATTTCTTTCTCAAAGTAAGAATCAACTACACAAAAAGAGTACATGGAAAGAGTATGGAAAATTATGAATTCACATACAATTATATACTATATGTCAACATTCTTGGATTGTTAGAAGCAAAAATATCTCCAGAAGTTTCTTTTTTCTTTAATTTTTTTTAAGCCGATTCTGCTGAATTTTCTATTGTTCTGGGTAAAGTAGTGCAATTGCATACAAATATATACAGTGCACATGTGCTTCCTTTAATTCACAAACCTTTAGCTTTTCTTTGTCTGTACTTACATAAACTGTTAAATATTTTGTTTAAAATAAACAATGGAGAAATGGCAAACTGACAAATAAAATTAGTATTAAAAAATTTCTAATTATCTTTTATGTACCTGTGAAATAATCTCTTTCTCAGTGGTCACTGCATCTTTTCCACCCATATTCATCAAGGTTCATTATCAGTTATCAGTGCGTCTTGTGCTTTTAAGAGGAGCCTTCGTATCTGAATTTTCTTCCTCTTCAGATCAGTTCTGGAGTTCCTTCTCCACCACACTTTGTTTCCCTCATTTCCTACGATTACCCAAAACAGGTTGTATGGCTTTCTGTCTGTTATGTAAACACCTTTCCATTAGTAGTTCAGTGGGGATACTTTTTGTAAGACTACGTGCTGCTGTTTGATAAGATAGCAGGAACGAAGCTATTTTCTGATTTAAAGATAGGGTATCTCTCCTGAATGCTTGTGTGGCAGTTAAGAAGTTCTAAAAACATTTGGATTCCCATTAGTACTCTGATGGCAGGGCACAGATAAAACAAGTCAAGTTTTATCAACACACAGAAATTTCCTCAGTTTTTGAGGTGTAAATGACATCCTAATATATCAAGAATTAATTCTTTAGGTAAACCAAAAATCACAGAAATTAAGGGACCTGTAGGGTGGAGAAGACTGTGCAACAAATCCTGACCCCATTTGCTAAGTTTTTATCCAAGAAAGGGCAACTTCACAGGGATTTCTTGGTGAAGCTTTCAGCTATAAAAGCTGACAAGGTTTACAGTTATAAATCAATTCTCCAGTATAATCAGTATCTGACCACCAAGCTTGCTGTCTCAGACTTTTTTGTGAAATGTACTGGGGAAGTTTTACTGACAGTATTGTCAACAGTAATTTCCTAGCATTGTGGGCTTGACACACACAAGAAGTATTTTTTTTCTACTTAAATTAATTCTTTTTATAAATAAATGCTTCTTCAGAGTGGTGCAGTAACTTTGCAAAAGTATCAGTGAATTTGAGAAGCAGTCTTCCACTGCAACTGTGAGAATGGCTTTGGTAATGTTTCCTCACAGCTAATGTTTCCCCACAGCTCATGGGTGTCCTCTTTCTTGGGCATGATGGTAGTATTTAATAGTAGGCTCCTGGCCTTTTCTGGGGCTGTCCATGCAGATTAAAAAACTTCAGTAGTTTTTGCCAGCTTGTAATCCTTCCCTCAATCCTGTCTCATCAGTCTTCTTCTGATGACTTGGTATCATAAACACAACATGGCCCTTAAGCAGTGTGCCGCCACCTGGTACCAATGCGATGATCGACAAATTGGGAAAAAAGGTGTCTCAGACTCCAAATAAAACCAGAGAACAACATGTCCAGGCCTCCACACTGCCTATCTAAATCAAGTTGGGGTGCAATCACCAAAGCTGTAGTCTCAGCTTTGGGCTGGTAAACTCTCCCTTTGTGCTCTTTGTATCCCAGGGAAATCAACACTCATCTCTGGCTATGAGTAGTCAGAAACTGAACTGCAGTTTAATACTTAAACCAGACATTGTTTATTCAGAGTGGGAGAGAGAGAAGATACTGACAAAGCCAAGAAATAAAACACAAGCCTGACCAGAACCTTCCTAGAGGAATCTAAATATCAAATATCATTGTGAAATAGTGGTAGCATTAACCTTCCATGCTGCTGACTCCTTCTCTGATATCAGCAATCCTTAACAGGTCACCAAAAACTTTTCTTCAGCTTCCAAAACATTTAGTACTCACTTCCAAGAGAAGCCTGTAGCAATACCATCCCATTCTCCCAGAGGCTCCAGACAAGGAAGCACCTCTGAACTGTGCTCATCTCAGCCACAGCAGTGACTGCTGCTTGAGAACTGCTGTAAATCAACACATTTACCAGATGCTCAGCCCCGCCAGCTTGGCAGCTGCACCATCTGTCTCAGTCCCCGTGATGAAGTAGACTTGGTTGCCTGCTTGTAACTCCCATGGGACCCTCTGGACAGACCATGCTCTGCTGGGAATGGCAATGTACCCGGGCTCTGCGAGCAAAACACAAGGAATTAATCCATCTGAATGCCCCAGGGCAACAACGAGGGTAGTATCTGCTACAAACTGTTTCCCTCAATCTGCATCCCAGAGGAGGTAATCTGTATTTTCATGTAGAAGTTCCAGTTTCAGAAGAGATGACAGCCTTGGATTTTAAATCTACAAAGGCTTTTTAAAGTTCTACAAATTCCTTCTTTCTTGTATCTTTTGGCTGAAGTCTGGAGAAATTGTTATCACTTGCCCTTGGAATTCAATGCTTCTCTCTTTCCTGGCTGCCTGAAGGATCTTCTCCTTATCTCTCAATTCCACTAAAGTCAGAAGCATTGTGTTCTTGGAAGGAGTACCCTTGAGTTGGTTGTGGGTGAGTATTTTATAGCATCAATCAATGCAGGAAACATCCTCAATCTCTGGCAGCTCCCAAATAGCAGACTGTAATTTTTCTAGGAAATCCACTAGATCTTTTCTGTCATTTCCAGCTGAAGATACTGAGATTTATTCAGAACAAGGGTCTGGTTTAAATACTAGCTTTTTTTCCTGAGAATGTCAGCACTCTGACCATGGATTACATGGTTCATTTTAACAGATCTCTGTTTAGTCTGCATGCAGAAGGCTTTTGTGTCAAGCCATTGATCTGTGCAGTCAGTCTGATTTCCCCTGCATCCATGTCGAGCAATAGTACTCACTAACTTTGCTAGAAGCTAAACAACATCGATAAGACAAATCCAAAATCTGCATTAGTAATTAGGATTTGAAGAAGCAATGTTACCATTCCCTTCCCATTCTTTTTCTCTCCCTTACTTTGGAAATCAGTAATTGGCAGGGGTGTAGAATAGAGTGTTGGCACAAAAGACTTCAGATGAAATGTCATTAAATAAAATTGATTCAACCCTATGAAGTACTTTTATGATCCAGAGTAAAAGCCCAGAGCTATAATGGCTTAACAATACGCAGGAAGATAAACTTTGCTTTATTGGGGGACAATCTCAGTAAGAAGACAGAGGAGGGCAGGAGAACTGCATTCTGCTTCTGCCTCCACCACTGAACTGTGCTGGGCAAATCATCCCAGCTGTTGCTGCCTCCTGGCCCCCTCCACATATTGTGCATTTAGATTGGAGTGGAGGGGTATAGTATGAGATTAAAAGGAGGTTTCAATCTCTCGAGATTTCTTACAGTACCAATTATATTAATCATAAAATCCAAGGCAAAGAGTGTGTGCGACAGGCTGCAGTGGCTCTTGGATATGCACCTAAGGGATGCTCATGATTTCCCAGTATATGGGGTGTGGTGGGGAGCACTGATGACTTTCCCCACCTCTGCCTCTGAAAAAGTTGCAGCCAAAAGGGGTAACTGCCAGAGATGGAAGAAGGGCCTCTACTTCAGCAGGACTCGGGGAGTGACAAGGGAGTGACAGCCATCCTTCTGCTCTCTTCATTATCACCTCTGAGAAACAGAGAGGCAAGACTGCTGGGTGCAGAAGGCCTGGCTGGGCAAGCTGTGCCTCTGCACAAGCTCTAGTGATGGCAAAAGAAGTAGAAAAGGGGCTGTGAGGGTATAGCAGAGAAGAGGACAGGAGACAAAAGCCCCAGAGAACTGAATGACAGCATGGTTGAGGCCCTCGAGGATGAGAAACAAGGTGATGCAAGGGCAGAACAACAGCAGATATCCAATGACAAAATCTTTTCTAGGAGACTTTAATCACAAAAGCTGACATTCTCTACTGAATGCTATAGCCTTATGCTGATGACCACAGTGCCATTATATTCATTAATATCTTCAAGTCATACTTAATTATAGTTATCAATTGTCTCCTTTTCCTCTGTTATTTTCCTCCTGGATTTCATTTCTTCATTTCTCTTTCTGGTTTTGCTTTTTGTTGCTCACTTTCTCATCTCTTTAAAATTCCATTAATTGTCTGAGATTGCAAATATTTTATTAAAGAGTTTATACAAAAATAAAACATCCCTCACTGAGTGCCTGATAAAATGAAATTACATGTTAGTCCATATTAGATGCATTACAGGAATGATCTTGACTGTAAAGTTCCAGATCTCACTGTGCTGAAGGGGTGGAGTGCGGAGAAATCCACAGATCCCAATTCAGTGACCATTAGATGCTCAAAAAAAAAAGACATGGGTACAATTACATTTTGCTGTATCACCTCTGTGCCATGTTGCGGTTACACCCAACCTTCTATCACTGGATGTGCTGAGGAGCAGCAACCTAGGGTGTGATGGAAATAACTGCACAAAATCTATAACAGCTAGAGCTCCTCCACTCTAGCCACCTCCACCTCTGGGCACTTTCTGAGCAAGCCGTCTCTGGCACCTTGTTTCAGGTTAGATCTTCATGAGGACTAAATCAGATTAGCTCCACTGACTGCGGGGAAATCATAACAGTGTAAATCAATTCAGACTGTGATAAAATCTTCTTGAAACTAATTGAAGTGATCTTCATTAGAAAACTTTCAAGAGTCTAAATTGATTAAAATTAGGAGGTTATTATTTGACATAAACTGCAAGAATCATATATATGGCAATTTTTACCTTTTTCCTTTTACAAATTAACAACAAATGAGTTATAGATTTGTCATATACACTTATTATCTGAAGTCAGTGGAAACTATGAATAATTTAATCCTTAAACTGTGTATCTTCAGGACTTATTAAGAATTTGGTATTCACAGTGTCTGATATTTATTTTTGTTTTGACTGAACACACAGATCAGTGATGGATTTCTGCTCATTAGTATGAATTTTATGTTGTTGCACATAAGATTTACTATCCCATAAATAATATCAGCAAACTCATTTGTTAGTATAGCCTGACAAAATGAACACAAAACGAGTATAAGCACAGCTGCATATAATGTAGCTAGAAACTGAATATTCACAGAATTTGACCTTTTCAAAGCCTCTTTGTATGAGTCCAGTTTTAGTATGCTGCAAAGCAGTCAAATCTCTAATGTACTTGGGAGAAAACTGAATTTATGTTCCTTTACACCTTTATAAATAGTCTCAAAGAGAATTGAAAGTATGTGCTGATGAGATGCTGAAAAGATAACAGCTGGGGGAAAGGTAGAGACAAAGAGCTGGGCAGGAGGTGGACCTTGGGCACATGATGAGAAAATAATAAAGGAAATTCAATCTGCAAGTCTGTTGGGAGCAGAGGGAGGCAGCACCTGCTCTGGGGCCACATGGTGAGCCAACAGTCAAAACAGCCATGGCTGGTTAGAGAGCCAATTACAGAGGTTAGAGAGGTTAGGCATTGTCTTTTTTTTCCATCCTCACCCCCAAGCTCCGCCTATTTCTTGCCATGGCTCCTTTTCCTTGAGGAAGTTTGTAGCAACCATAAGACCTTTCTGCTGTTTTTTCAGAGCTGAAGCAGCTCTGGGGTACCTCTGCTGTCAAGCCTCACCCACAGCCTCAGGGCTGTGGCCTGAACCTCCCAAGAGAGTCTATGGGGATCTGTAGCTCTCTACAGGAGGCCTGTGACACTCTGGAGACAGGAGTATTTCACTTCTCCTGGGTCAATTTACTTTGTTTGAAGCCTGTTACGTCTGCCCTTGAAATAACTTCTCCTGCAGTAGAAATCTCTGTTTGCTCTCATTTGATACTGTTTTTCTCAGGCAGTGGCTTTTTGGTACAGCATTACTCTGGTATTCGAAACAGCTATCTTGAGCAGACAGTTTCTGTCCAAGTACTTTAAGAATTTGCTGGAAGCCCACCTGCCTGAGCAGAGGTAGACATTATAAATGTCTGAGTTTTTTCAATATGCAACTATGAAGTATGATGTTATTTTTAAGAATTAAATGGGCAAAAATTCTTCTGTGGTTCTACATGAGTTTTTTCTTTGCTTATGGGTTTTAGTTTGGGGTTTTTTTTTTGTCTTTTGGCCAGTGAATGCTTTGACATTAAGGGTTTAATCATAGAATCATAGAATAGTTTGCGTTAGAAGGAACTTTTGCAAGTTAGCTAGTCCAATTCTCCTTGCACTGAGCAGGGACATCTTCAATGAGATCAGGTTGCTTAGAGCCCCCGTCCAACTTGACCTTGAATGTTTCCAGGAATGGGACATCTGCCACCTCTCTGGGCAACCTGTGCCAATGTTATGCAACTCTCATAATTAAAAATGTGTGCCATATACCTAATTGAAATCAACCCTTCTTCAGTTTAAAACCATTACCTATGCAATGTTCTACTGCAACAGGCCCTGCTAAAAAGTCTGTCCCCATCTTTCTTATAAACCCCTTCCAGTACAGAGAGGCTGCCATAAGATCTACCTGGAGACTTCCCTTCTTTAGTCTGAACAATCCCAACTGATCAACTTCATATCCCTTTTCTGGACTTGCTGCAGGAGGTCCACGTCCTCCCTCCCCAGAGCTGAACACAGTACTCCGGGGAGGTCTTACAGAAGTGGAGCAGAGGAAGAAAATCACAGCCTTGATCTGCCAGCCACACTTCATTTGATGCAGCCCAGGATACAGTTGAGTTTTTGGGCTGCACGCGCACAGTGCTGGGCCTCATCCAGCTTTTCATCCACTTAGTATGTCTGCCTGTTCTCTAAAACAGAAGTGCCATAAAGCACCATAAATGCCAACGCAACAAATGTATTATTACATATGATATATGCTCAACTTACTTTCTGTTGCTCTTCCTTTCTTGATGCTTCAGACTGTTTATTTTCCTAGATTATTTTTATTGAAAGATGAGAAAAATGCAAAGCCCCAGCTTACAATCTCAGCTGAGAAGTGAGTCATACCACCATGGACACTTCCCAATAATGCTGCAAGATTTGTGTGCATGATTTGTAGTCATAGTTTTCAGGAGAAAGGAGAAATTAATTATAAGTATGTGTCATGGCAATGTTTCTTTGTGAAAAAAAAAGAAATACTGTCAGGGAAAAATGAGGCCTTAAAGGCCCTTTAGGAGGGAGGGAGTAGCTGACAAAAATAAAAATGGGGGACGTAGGGATGCCCTGGAGAAGCTGCATCCTCTTGGACTGAGCCTGTATTTGGAATCCCTCCGAGAGGAGGCTGTTTGTGCAGCCTGCTGTCGATAAATAAAACATTCACAAACTAGGTCAAGATTAGAGCTATGAGATACTAACAAAACCGGATGATGAGAAGCTCTTTTATGTTGTTGAATAAATACACCAAGACTCATGAGCTGAAACTACTAAAAGTTACTTGTTACTAACTTTGAAAGTCCAGGGGAAAAAATGAGGCCCATATGAAAGAATTCTCTGGAAAAATTCTTCAGGCAGAATAAGTATCCAGGGTATGGCTGCACAACTTTGGTTGAAACTTTTCAGCTTCAGGAACTTGAAGAATCTTTATAAGTATTACATATTTGTCAGAGACCTGTTTGGCATATCCAGCCTTTACTGTAGAAACAAAACTGGAAATCAAACAGGAAATAATTCAAATAAACAGGTTTTGTTTATTGTATTTGTTTACAGTCTTTATGATTCAGCCTATACAGTGTATGGGATTATCAGGAATGGCTCAGCAGAACTACTAAAAGCAGAAAAAAAAAAAATTATATTAGTAAAGTTGTGACAGGCAAAGCAGATATTCTGAAGGCATATTATTGAACAAGACCTATCCTAGGCCACTCTTCTAGTTTCCACCAACTTTCACTGCCATGTTTACAGAATCAGAGGATCAAAGAATCATGTAGATTAGAAAAGACCTCTGAGATCATCGAGTTCAACCTTTGATCAGACACCACCATGTCAACTGGACCATGGCACTAAATGCCACAAGTCATTTCTTGAACACCTCCAGGGACAGTGACTCCACCACCTCCCTGGGCAGCCCATTACAATGTTTAACAACCCTTTCTGTGATTAAAATCTTTCAGTATCCAACCTGAATCTCCCCTGGCACTTGTTGACCAGCACCCTCAGGTCCTTTTCCCTTGGACAGCTTTCCAGCCACCCTTCCCCAGGTCTGTAGCACTGCCTGAGGTTATTGTGGCTGAAGTGTAGGCGTGGAAGCCTCTGCCTCTGAGGCTGGGAACTGGGATGGTGCAAGACATTAAATAGAGGATCCCTCCCAACAGTTTAGTCTCACTTATTGGGGCTGTTGGGTGGGATAAAACTTTGGTTGTGGTCTAGTTCTAGATTCTGACAGTGCAGGTCTGATGTAGGATTGTTATGGTAGCTCAGTTAATCTGTGCGGTTCTTACTGCATCATTTCTACAGTCTGTGTGCCTCTGGTGTTAGTATCACATGTTACTCACACGTTGATTTCAATTTCTCTACATCTTAAGAACAAAATATCATTCTTATTGAAAGGTTACTCAACCCCCAGAATCACACAGCCCTGTTCCCAGCTCAAATGCCACTGGATGCTATGCTAATATAGATGACCAAAGGAGTGTTTTTATAAAATATACCTCAAGGGCTTGATCCAGAACTTGTCAGTTCATGGATTTTCATTCAGACTGATTGTGTTGCTATGCTGTATAATGTGCTCTGTCAACTGAAGGATCCACTCTCAAGCTTATTTCTGAAGGACCACTCCTTCAGTTTGAGTTGCTCCAGAAAGTCTAAATAATTACTGAATAGGCCAATAAATTGTAAATTATGAAACTGAAGTGTTAATTAAACATAGGGGATTCACAGATCTCCATATCAGCATTTGGTCACACACTCTGAATTTGGTCAGATAAATGCAAACTGTGTGAAAGAGAAAACATAGTTTTTCTTGATTTCTGGCAGAACGCATACAACTCGTTTTGTTTATCTGTTCATTCGTNCGGAGCCGGCGGAGGCCGCGGGGCCGCCAGAGGCCGCTGTGGCGCCGGCGCTGAGGCCCCGCCGGGCCTCGCTCTGCTGCAGGCGCAGGGCAGCGCGGCAGTCACGGACCAGGGGCTTCCCGGGAGCTCCAGCGAAGTCCGGCACCGTTCTTTATAGCATCAGCCCCCGGTAGGATAAAAAGATATGGAGTATAGGTATAATCTATGGAATAGTTCTAACTAGCGGTGTTATTCAGGCCAGTGTAGGATAATGGTTTTAAACTGAGGGAGGGTCGATTTCGTTCGGATATAAGTGAGAAGTTTTTTTACGAGGAGGGTGTGAAACCCTGGAACAAGTTGCCCAGAGATTTCCCTTGCCTGGACACACTCAAGGCCATGTTTGATAGGGCTCTGAGCAAGCTGGCATCCCTGCCCATGTCAGGGGAGTTGGGACTAGATCGCTTTTAAAGGTTCCTTNCCACTCTTCTAGTTTCCACCAACTTTCACTGCCATGTTTACAGAATCAGAGGATCAAAGAATCATGTAGATTAGAAAAGACCTCTGAGATCATCGAGTTCAACCTTTGATCAGACACCACCATGTCAACTGGACCATGGCACTAAATGCCACAAGTCATTTCTTGAACACCTCCAGGGACAGTGACTCCACCACCTCCCTGGGCAGCCCATTACAATGTTTAACAACCCTTTCTGTGATTAAAATCTTTCAGTATCCAACCTGAATCTCCCCTGGCACTTGTTGACCAGCACCCTCAGGTCCTTTTCCCTTGGACAGCTTTCCAGCCACCCTTCCCCAGGTCTGTAGCACTGCCTGAGGTTATTGTGGCTGAAGTGTAGGAGTGGAAGCCTCTGCCTCTGAGGCTGGGAACTGGGATGGTGCAAGACATTAAATAGAGGATCCCTCCCAACAGTTTAGTCTCACTTATTGGGGCTGTTGGGTGGGATAAAACTTTGGTTGTGGTCTAGTTCTAGATTCTGACAGTGCAGGTCTGATGTAGGATTGTTATGGTAGCTCAGTTAATCTGTGCGGTTCTTACTGCATCATTTCTACAGTCTGTGTGCCTCTGGTGTTAGTATCACATGTTACTCACACGTTGATTTCAATTTCTCTACATCTTAAGAACAAAATATCATTCTTATTGAAAGGTTACTCAACCCCCAGAATCACACAGCCCTGTTCCCAGCTCAAATGCCACTGGATGCTATGCTAATATAGATGACCAAAGGAGTGTTTTTATAAAATATACCTCAAGGGCTTGATCCAGAACTTGTCAGTTCATGGATTTTCATTCAGACTGATTGTGTTGCTATGCTGTATAATGTGCTCTGTCAACTGAAGGATCCACTCTCAAGCTTATTTCTGAAGGACCACTCCTTCAGTTTGAGTTGCTCCAGAAAGTCTAAATAATTACTGAATAGGCCAATAAATTGTAAATTATGAAACTGAAGTGTTAATTAAACATAGGGGATTCACAGATCTCCATATCAGCATTTGGTCACACACTCTGAATTTGGTCAGATAAATGCAAACTGTGTGAAAGAGAAAACATAGTTTTTCTTGATTTCTGGCAGAACGCATACAACTCGTTTTGTTTATCTGTTCATTCGTGTGGACATACCT
>VZTZ01040926.1:61402-111288 GCA_013400955.1 Drymodes brunneopygia | reverse complement strand
CGGAGCCGGCGGAGGCCGCGGGGCCGCCAGAGGCCGCTGTGGCGCCGGCGCTGAGGCCCCGCCGGGCCTCGCTCTGCTGCAGGCGCAGGGCAGCGCGGCAGTCACGGACCAGGGGCTTCCCGGGAGCTCCAGCGAAGTCCGGCACCGTTCTTTATAGCATCAGCCCCCGGTAGGATAAAAAGATATGGAGTATAGGTATAATCTATGGAATAGTTCTAACTAGCGGTGTTATTCAGGCCAGTGTAGGATAATGGTTTTAAACTGAGGGAGGGTCGATTTCGTTCGGATATAAGTGAGAAGTTTTTTTACGAGGAGGGTGTGAAACCCTGGAACAAGTTGCCCAGAGATTTCCCTTGCCTGGACACACTCAAGGCCATGTTTGATAGGGCTCTGAGCAAGCTGGCATCCCTGCCCATGGCAGGGGAGTTGGGACTAGATCGCTTTTAAAGGTTCCTTCCGACCAAAACCATTCTGTGATATCTATTGTTATGTGCAGAACATAGGCCTTGCATGCTGATACTTTTCTTCCCTTGCAGTGGCCCAAGAATCAGAGTGACTCCTGTTATATAGGCACAGTTCCATATCTGTGTATTTGCACATTTGGACACTTCTGTTGTGAGCACCTGCTGTAGGCTGATCAAGCCTCTGCACACAGAGGTCTGGCTGATGGGCCCTGTGTATTTGAACTCATGGTTGTGTTTTTCCTTAGAGTGGTCAGTTTGAGCTCTAATATATGAACCTTCCCAGCTCTGTATTTGTACTGTCATGAAAACTGATTTTCAGACTAAAATTCTCTCTGCACCAATTTTTCTAAGGTTATTTACACACTTTGGGTGAACTCTACACTAAAGTACACATTAATGCTTCTGTGCAGCAATGCTCCAAAATTACATTTTCTAATAAAAAAACCCAAATAACCCCCTTTTACCTCTTTCTTTCTTCATTAAAAGTCCGTAAACTATATATGTGACCCTAAATATATACATATATAAATCCATTAAATTTCAGAATTTTCATTTACAATGACATGAGTCTTTTCAGTAAATAATAATGTAGGTCATAATCTTAGCATAATGGCATCAGAATTGGTAGAAAAGGATTGTTGACTGTAACTTTCAGCCTGTTGAACAACTGTTGTTCAGCGTGTTGTTTCTTTCTGGAGTCAGGCTATGGCCATGACACTGTTTGCCCACTGAGATACCTTCTACTGCTGCTGCTGAGGGATATTCATTACTTCTAAAATTATCTCTGCTCACAACTCTGCTTTAAAAACTGCTTCTAGTTTGCAGTTTAAAAACTACTGTTTCTAGCAGTATCTGGATGTTAGATAGCACCCTTAGTCCTTTGTAGGTGTTTGGATGTGTGTGTATCTTTTTCTGTTTGTATGTTAACACTGAGAATAACTAAATCACNCAGCTTTCCAGCCACCCTTCCCCAGGTCTGTAGCACTGCCTGAGGTTATTGTGGCTGAAGTGTAGGAGTGGAAGCCTCTGCCTCTGAGGCTGGGAACTGGGATGGTGCAAGACATTAAATAGAGGATCCCTCCCAACAGTTTAGTCTCACTTATTGGGGCTGTTGGGTGGGATAAAACTTTGGTTGTGGTCTAGTTCTAGATTCTGACAGTGCAGGTCTGATGTAGGATTGTTATGGTAGCTCAGTTAATCTGTGCGGTTCTTACTGCATCATTTCTACAGTCTGTGTGCCTCTGGTGTTAGTATCACATGTTACTCACACGTTGATTTCAATTTCTCTACATCTTAAGAACAAAATATCATTCTTATTGAAAGGTTACTCAACCCCCAGAATCACACAGCCCTGTTCCCAGCTCAAATGCCACTGGATGCTATGCTAATATAGATGACCAAAGGAGTGTTTTTATAAAATATACCTCAAGGGCTTGATCCAGAACTTGTCAGTTCATGGATTTTCATTCAGACTGATTGTGTTGCTATGCTGTATAATGTGCTCTGTCAACTGAAGGATCCACTCTCAAGCTTATTTCTGAAGGACCACTCCTTCAGTTTGAGTTGCTCCAGAAAGTCTAAATAATTACTGAATAGGCCAATAAATTGTAAATTATGAAACTGAAGTGTTAATTAAACATAGGGGATTCACAGATCTCCATATCAGCATTTGGTCACACACTCTGAATTTGGTCAGATAAATGCAAACTGTGTGAAAGAGAAAACATAGTTTTTCTTGATTTCTGGCAGAACGCATACAACTCGTTTTGTTTATCTGTTCATTCGTGTGGACATACCTGTTTGGCATTAGTGAAAGGACACTAATCTGAGCTTCGAGATGAACTGTTCACAGATTAGCAGCTGATTGATGATGCTACTCTCCTCAGCAAGTTTTCTCATTTTCACAGCCCTTGTTTCTCTGCCTCCTGTTTTTACCTGCTCAGTGAGCTCGCCCTGGCCAGACCTGCCTCAGCACCTGCACACGGCCAAGTTCTGGATGGGGAGTGCTGGGTTTTTACATAAAATTCCTGCCTGCAACAAGAAGTTAGTAGCAGGCTGGCATGAGTAACCTGAACAGGGATAAAGTGCTAATCTGGGCCAAAACAGTGAGACCTTTAAATGTGACGGAGACGAGTCTCTTAACGAAGAGCCTGAGCCGGGCCTGGTGCCTTCGGCTTGGTTTCCAAGCTGCGCCCCTGAGCACGCAGCACCCGCCGACTTGCAGAGCTCACAGTCGGTGATGCGGGGGAAAATCGTTCACCGGCCGCTTGTAATTCCTTGTGCCAGGAAACAAGCGCAGAGCAGCGGCTGCGCCGACTTCAGCCGCTCCAGCCNGGGGAGTTGGGACTAGATCGCTTTTAAAGGTTCCTTCCGACCAAAACCATTCTGTGATATCTATTGTTATGTGCAGAACATAGGCCTTGCATGCTGATACTTTTCTTCCCTTGCAGTGGCCCAAGAATCAGAGTGACTCCTGTTATATAGGCACAGTTCCATATCTGTGTATTTGCACATTTGGACACTTCTGTTGTGAGCACCTGCTGTAGGCTGATCAAGCCTCTGCACACAGAGGTCTGGCTGATGGGCCCTGTGTATTTGAACTCATGGTTGTGTTTTTCCTTAGAGTGGTCAGTTTGAGCTCTAATATATGAACCTTCCCAGCTCTGTATTTGTACTGTCATGAAAACTGATTTTCAGACTAAAATTCTCTCTGCACCAATTTTTCTAAGGTTATTTACACACTTTGGGTGAACTCTACACTAAAGTACACATTAATGCTTCTGTGCAGCAATGCTCCAAAATTACATTTTCTAATAAAAAAACCCAAATAACCCCCTTTTACCTCTTTCTTTCTTCATTAAAAGTCCGTAAACTATATATGTGACCCTAAATATATACATATATAAATCCATTAAATTTCAGAATTTTCATTTACAATGACATGAGTCTTTTCAGTAAATAATAATGTAGGTCATAATCTTAGCATAATGGCATCAGAATTGGTAGAAAAGGATTGTTGACTGTAACTTTCAGCCTGTTGAACAACTGTTGTTCAGCGTGTTGTTTCTTTCTGGAGTCAGGCTATGGCCATGACACTGTTTGCCCACTGAGATACCTTCTACTGCTGCTGCTGAGGGATATTCATTACTTCTAAAATTATCTCTGCTCACAACTCTGCTTTAAAAACTGCTTCTAGTTTGCAGTTTAAAAACTACTGTTTCTAGCAGTATCTGGATGTTAGATAGCACCCTTAGTCCTTTGTAGGTGTTTGGATGTGTGTGTATCTTTTTCTGTTTGTATGTTAACACTGAGAATAACTAAATCACATTGGGAAAAAACTCTTCAAAACATTGCAAGCTGCTGTATTCTTTGTCTACTCCCAAGTTTGTTAAAAAGAGATCACAGGTCTGCATGTCAGCATTTGGTTTTGGAAGTCTGTAAGTTCCCTGATCAATGAAGCTTACCTAACTATGCCCCACTTGTCCTTTCCAGTATCTGTCATCATTTATCTCACTGGCCATTTTGGTTTCTAGGAGGGAGA
Organism: Drymodes brunneopygia; assembly: GCA_013400955.1. Lineage (NCBI taxonomy): Eukaryota > Metazoa > Chordata > Aves > Passeriformes > Petroicidae > Drymodes > Drymodes brunneopygia. Next base: position 107,283 of record VZTZ01040926.1, on the reverse strand, counting down.
GGCTAACAGAATTTTGTCTATGCATTGCTCTACATTCATTCAAACTGATGGAGACCACGGCCTTCCTCTTCTCTCTTTCCACGTTGCAAATACTTCAGAGGAACTCTTGCATTTTATTATTCATAGAATACCCTGAGTTGGAAGGGACCCACAAAGATCATCTAGTCCAACTCCTGGCTGTGTGCCTGACAACCCCAAATATCCCAGCATGTGCCTGAGAGCATTGTCCAAACGTTTCTTGCCAAACTCTGGCAGACATGGTACTGTGACCACTTCTTTAGAGAGCCTGTTTTAATGCTTTCTCTTACAAATGTTACAACTTTAAGTAACTTTAATATTCCATACAGGCCTAAAAGACTTTTTAAACTAAGTCAGAAAGCAGAAAAACTGAAATTAACTCTGGCATGGACTTGTGTGAGAGATAAAATAATGTTTTGCTTCAGCCACTGTTTCAGCCATAAGAATATGTATTTAGGTCATGTAGGCAAAGATGTAGCTAGCAGGAGGCCAGACCTCCTGAGCATGCAGAGGAGAAAAAGAGGAGTGAAATGATGCTTGTTACTTAGAGTCCTTACTTCTGAGAGGGGTAGAAAGGAGAGGATAAAGGAGGTGTGGGTTTGAGTGTGATAGGTGGTTGGAAAGAATGTGAATTCCTGAGTATTCAGCCAAAGGGAAAAAGGGACAGGGATCCCCCCAGTGGAGGAAGTGTCTAAAAGTTTGTGCATTTTAGAGAGAGGTGTGCCTCCTCAGTGAGATGTGCCTGACTCAGCTTACTTGTTTATATCAATAAATAGCTTTGCTTTGATGACTTTGTCCTCTTTGAATTTTGTAGGCAAATTACTATTTCTCGCAGCTGGAAGGATCATCATCACAGACAAAGTAAATTGAAGGGATCAGAAACGTCAATCCACTCTTTCAAAGAAGCTGTCTTTACTCCAGAGAGTGAAGGAAAAAGAGAGAATCTTGTCCTGCAGGTGATTAATCCTGGTTTTCTCACTAGCCCAAGCTCAAAGGTTCATCTGCAAAACCACAGGGGAATGTTATAGTGAGGCAATATAAGAAGGAGGGTGATAAGAAAGAAATTTGTTTGTGTGAGAATACTAGATCTGAACTACCAGCTCTGGACCACTTTTGAGATAGAGAACACATGGTGGGAATGGAATAAAATATTTCATTTCAGACTTAAATTGAAAGTAATATTGATAAATGCTCTGATTTATGTTGAATTCAGAATTGTTGTCTTGAAAATATAAAAATAAAATAGAGATGAAATTTAGGAAAAAATCTCAAAATTTTTCCTCTGTACAACATCAAGTTGAGTTGCAGTGTTGATCTGCTGAGGAAATGAAGGCTCTTCAGAGAGGTCTGGACAGACTGGATCAATGGGCTGCGGCCAACTGTGTGAGGTTCAACAAGGCCAAGTGCTGGGTCATGCACTTGGGTCACAACAACAGCACTACAGGCTGGGGACAGTGTGGCTCCCCAGTGGAAAAGGACCTGAGGGTGCTGGTTGACAGCAGCTGAACATGAGCCAGTGTGTGCCCAGGTGGCCTAGAAGGCCAATGGCATCCTGGCCACCTGGTCAATAGTGTGGCCAGCAGGACCACACTATTGTCCCCCTGTACTGGGCACTGGTGAGGCCGCACCTCAAGTACTGTGTTCAGTTCTGGGCCCCTCAATTCAGGAAGGACATTGGAGTGTATCCAGAGAAGGGCTGTGGAGCTGGGGAAGGGTCTGGAGCACAAGTCCCACGAGGAGCAGCTGAGGGAGCTTGGGGTGTTTAGCCTGGAAAAAAGGAGGCTTGGGGGTGACCTTATCATTCTCTACAACTACCTGAGAGATGGAAGTTGGTCTTTTTTCCTAGGTAACAAGTGACAGTTTGAGAGGGACTGACCTCCTTGGTTTAAATTGGATATTTAGAAACATTTCTTCACCAAAAGGGTTGTTATGCTTTGGAACAGGCTGCCAGGGAATACCCTGGAGTTATTTAAAAGATATGTGGATATGACACTTAAGGGCATGGTTTAGTGATATACTTAGCAGTGCTGGGTTTATGTTTGAACTTGATCTTAGAGGTCTTTTCAAACCTAACTGGTTCTATGACTCTACAATTCTCCCAGAAACAAGCAAAATTGTTTTAATTAATCTCTTTTCTTTAGTTCTTTAAAGGAATGAGGAAGTTTATCCAAAACAGTACATCACTTACATATATGTATATTATATATACATATAAATTATAGATTAGGAGGGCGGGAGGGATAGCAAGCCTAGCATCTGAAAGGAGGGTGATGTACAACTCTGCCATAAGGCACGGAGCAAGTCAGGAATATGACACTAGTCTCCGAAAATTTGAATTGAAAAGAAAAAAAAGAGAAATGATTATTCTGCAGAATGGCCAGCTTTCTTTAGCATCAGGTTCTCAACTACATTAGATGGGAAATGGTCTCTTATCTGCTTTGTTTTTTCACAGGGCCCTTTGAAGAGAAATTGTACTTACTCTTGAAATTTGGCGTCTTAGTATAGAGCCACACCAATGTTTAACTGAAGACTGGACCCTGTCAAATCCTGTTTTAAGTAGCTGTAGTCACAAAATAACGTGTCCTGCCTATTAAGAAGTCAGTAGAGGCCCTTTTGATCATGAACACTTGATGCTTCTTACTTCATCCTTGTCTCCTCTTTGCGTGCTTTTCTATGTATTTGAATGCCTTCACTATGCATTAAGTGAACTCACTGAGACCTGTCACATGTTGTTCTTTCCATCTTTCTCTCATCTGTTACTCCCAGAAAAATATTTATCCAACTTGTTGATTCATGTAGTTATGAAGGGTGAGCAGCATTTGAAGCAGGGCATGCATGGTTTTGCCTTTCATCCACAAAGTCTTTTATGAACAGTAGGGTAGGGATTGAAGGATAAGTAATGCATTCCCAAATACAAACATACAAAATACAATCTTCCAGATTTCTTAAAATCCACAAAAACAGAATAAGGATTAAGGCATTGTAGCCATTCAATTGTCTTTCTGTTATATCAGCATATAACAGGAATCAAAGCATATTAAGCAGAACTGTATTTGTACTGACAAAAAAATAGGACACAAAAAACCTTCAGAAGGGTAAAGATGTATGCAGAGAAAGGACATTTGCAGAAAGATACTACAAAACTGTGTTAGAAACAATGCTAAAAAGAGTTACTCTTTTTAAAGTGAAAGTTGCAAAGTTCCATCAAATCATCTAATCATTCTGCCCCAGCAGAATCATTAGGGAGCCCTGTGCTTCTTGACCGAGCCTCTGCTATGTGCTCTGCTTAGCACAGGGGAAAAGGATGCTGTTCTTAATGCTTAGGTACTGACAGCAGTTTAAAAACACACAAATAGCAGGGAAGTGTCCAACTAAGACTGATTTTCTGAAGAAATGATGGGTTTAATAAAAGCAAATCACTTGGGATCCCATCTGGCAAGGCAGATCTCAAGGTACCTATTGCTAGCTGTTCTCCCTGCCTGGTGGGTGAGCCACCTCCCTCTCAACAGAGCACTGCATTGGTCTACTTAAAATGTGTGGGTAGTGAAAGCTGACACACCAGCATTAGGCTGCTGTAAGTCTCCTCCCACTTAGACTCAGCTGGGCATTTTCTGCTGAAGGTGAGAATATGCCTTAGGGGAATTTGAAGTTCAGCACCCTTTTGGCCTGAAACAAGTGTGAACCTTATATGACCTGAAAAAATACCATTACCACTGGGGTGAAATTAAGCTTTGGGAAACATATTTCTCCTCCTGCTGAACAACTGCCTCTGTGGGTAATGCAAACCAAACCCACGTGGTGAAAAATTGGAATGGCATTAAGTGTAATTATGTAATTGTCTGTGCATTTTATGCTAAACATTCACTAGATTAAAGAATAGAAGTAACCTGGGGAACAAATCCTCAGTTCCTTTCTTGTTGAGCTGACAAGTTTTTATCACTCCTGATGCTTATTTTGGAATTTGAGAAATAAAAAACCCCATGTTCTTAGGCATAGAAAAATTCAAGTGAGAAGTTACAGGAAACTTTAATGGTCATAAAATGTGCAGCTTCTCAAATTTAGCTGACAAAATCACTTCAGCTGACAGTTTCCATTGTTAGGGATGTGATGGGTTTAAAAAGAGACATGAAGCAAATTATAGGCTCTCTACAAATCAAACCCACCCAGCACATTTCTGTGGTATGCAGCAGTTATTTCTGCAAGTCTCTGCCAGGCAGAGCCCAGGGTGGAAGGCATGGTGCATCTGCAATGGGCTGACATGCAATATTTGTGAGGTGAATACACTGAATTGCAGAAATACTTTGCAGGAATGACATTAAACTAGGAAACTTTTATCCTTGACTCACAGTGTTTTAAATTTATTCTTTTGAACTGCATCACCTGGCACATATTTTTGAAGGACTGTTCTACATCCTCCCTTGTTAGTCTTCTGTAGCCTTCCTGGGATGTAGCCTCAATGACTCCCAGTTACCTTGCCTAGCTAAGACAGATTTTGTGTCACCTTTTCCCTTCACCCCCTTTGAAAACCCCTTACTGGTAGAGCACACATGTTGCTGGGGGCCAGCAGGAAGAGACCAGCGAGTGTCGAGAGGGGGCAGCAGGGCAGAGTCGAAGCGGATACCAGAGGGGAGGCCCTGGCTGGTTTCTGCAGTGCCTCCCCTCCCTCCAGGAACACTGGGGATAATGGGATCTTGTCCTGCTCCCCTCTCTCCAGGAACACTGGGGATGGCAAGGGAGTGGAAGGTGTGTTGGCATCTGCTGCACAGATGTGAGAGTGTGAGTCCCCCCCTGACCTCTTTCCCACTCAACAGTGGCAAAAAGGTTGTGGCTGGCTTTGTGGCAATCATTTGCCATCACCACCTGATTTAAAGCTGCAATTACAAATGGCACACAGGACTCATTCCCTGTGCAGCTCTACTCGAAGTGGCACTTAACTGTGCTGAGTGAATGCTGATGAAGGATCTTTAATTAAAGCGCTATAATAAAAAACATAGAACATCTGCGCCAAGGTGCTAAGTAATCTGTCTAAACAGATGTCTAATTTTAAGTTCAGTCATATAACTCAAATATTACATAAAATTTTCAAATAGGAAATAGGGTGGCCTCTTTTCATATGTGCATTGTATTTCTCTTTACTCAATGCAAATCTCAGTCTGCATTTGATTTTATTTGAAGTTCAGGAGCTTTTCTCCTCCTTTGGGCTTCCAGTTAAGGAGCAGACATTCTCTGTTGAAAAACTAAAAAAAATTTCCCTCTTTTTTAATTGTGCTGTAACATCCTCGTATTTGTTGCCGCTAAACTACTGGAAAGAAATAGATGTGCAGACATGAACTTCTATGATAAATTTGGTGTGCAGAAAACATTTGGGATTGCTTGTGTTGTAAAAATCCTTTTGATAAAGAGACCTTTACTTGAACAAGCTGACCTTGTTAATGAGCTCTGCAGTGCACCACAAGCCTCTCTTTTTAGTATGGAGCCAACAGGCTCCCGCCCAGCCTGACCACTGACCTTGAACACACCAAACTGCACATAATCCTAAACTCCACATGGGAGAGGCAAGAGACAGCAGCCTGAGCTTTTCTAACAGGTATCTTCTCCAAAACACGAAGTGAGATTGGATTCTATAAGAAGTTATTTCAAAAAAACCCCGGAATTTATTTCCAGGAATTATCAGCCTGATATTCACAAGCTGTATCCACATGCCTGCATCCTTTCACTCTGTTTATTTTATATCCTTTTTGTAGAAAGGAAGTTATAAATCAGTACAACTGCTGCTTCTCCTGTCACTAGCAGTCACTAAAAATGAGATTACACCTTTCAACTTCTCTTTAGCTTTAAGGCTCTCTCTCCCCTTCTGCTCTAGCCTTGATATCACAACTTGTCTTGGGACAAAGTGCCAGCATCAGTAGACTTTTGCTGAATGTCAGAGCTCTGGAAATAGTCAACAACCACCTGGGCACTGGGAGAGCATGGGGCACCTCAGGCAGCAAGGCACACTTGGTGCTGTTTCAGTGAAAGGTTTCTGGGATAAAGCCCCCTTCTAAAAATAGCTTTAATTAAGATTTGTCACATTCTGGCAAGGTTTTCTTGAAATGTAGAGAAATAAAAACGTATTTTCATTGTGCTTCCTGATGGCCGAAGTTTACTCCAGCTAAAGCTTTTCACATAATAGTCTACAAGGAGAAAAGCATGAAGAAGGTTATTTATTTAAGACAACACAAGGAAAAAGAGAAGGGGAAAGTCCTCTAAGCAGGGGAGTGTTAGCTTCACTTGCAGACCTAAACTATATTGAGAGGTAAAAGAGCCCAAAAGACCTTTTTGTCTGCCAGTTTCTTATGTGAGCTTTTTCCAAAGGGAAGTGGAAATGACCCTGACACACCCTAAGCCAGTGGCCACTGGAGACATAATCAGAAAAAAAAAAAAAAAAAAAGAAAAAAAGAAAAAAAAGAGGGGTGGGGAGAGGGAATAAAGCTTCTGATGTTCTGGGGGGAAAGTGATTTTACTACAGGGGGAGGTGGAAGGTGGGGGTATAAAAAGAAGTGCAGTCTGTGTGCAGTGAAAAATTCAGAAAATATTCTGTTGTAAGAAAGGACAGAAAAGGTGTGTATGGATGAGAACAGGGAGATGATGTAGGAGATGTGTGCAGAATCCTATGTACATCAGGCAGGTAAATAAATGCAGGTGTGAGGAGACAAATAAATTTGGGTAAGTGAATCCCAGGGAGAAGCTAGGTGTTAGGAGAGGGGCAGGAAAGAAATTAGTGGGAACAGGAAATGCAGACAAGTCTGGAAGCTGGAAGGATTTGCACTCTGCTTTCCCAATAGGCTGAGGTACCCTTGGGTCCTCTGCATGGGTTGAAAGATTCTTCTAGATTACAGCTACTACATAGTTAGGTTAGCTCAGATGCATTCTTCTCCTGTCTGAAAACTTTTCTTAGGTATCCCAGATTTCCTGGCATGCAGCAACCCGGCAAACTGTAATTTCTCAGGTATCCCAGCCCATGTGCTATGTGTTTCAAATCTTAAGCAACCCCACTGTGGAGTGAATGCCAGGACTTTTGGGAAGAAGCAGCTGTGCTGTACATGAATTTTTCTGCATGTGCAGGAGATGCACCTCTCCCAGGCACATCTGTATTCACAGTGTGTGAACAGTGGGGGTCAGTATGAAGTTACTGTGAAGGCACCACACAGCCTGTGCCAGGCTTTACATGCAAACCTTTAAAAAGGGCCAGTGTTTCCTTGTTTTACTAAGATTTTCCAAGGATTTTTGTTGAGAGATGTAGAATTAACTCATACTTCTGGCTGCCAGTCAAGTAGGTCTCCATCACTTCCTAGGAAAGGATTGGTGAGGCATACAGCAAAAAGCAGTCCAGCTAATTCTTTTCTCCTTTGGATTGTCCTAAGACATTTTCTTGTCTTGCCTGCATCTGGGGGTTGGTTATGCCCTATTTCCTGCCCTCTCTATAGTCATGCTCTGTGACCTGCCACAAAATACCAAAAAAGAAGCCCCTCCAAGGAAATAACTGGTGCTCCAGGAAATAGCAGCTGAGCAGTTCTCTGCATTTGGTAGCAATAAAATGTGGGAGGCAGAGGCTGGAGGAGCAGATGATCCAGAAGGATGGGAAGACAGAGCCTGGCAGTCAGCTGGGTGGGATGTACTGGGGGCCATCTGATTTGCCGTCCTGGCTCCTGATGGAGCCCTGGCGCATGAGATCAGAATGTAATAGCTGCCTCTGATTTATGTCTTCAGTAGCAAAAGTGCTGGGCAGCAAGGTGTTCCTGTGTGAATGGTTTCTAGAAGGCAAATGCCTTGATGGAATGAAAGGAGAGGAGATGAGCTAGAAAAGCTGTCATTTGATTTAATTGTGCCACTGACCCTGTCAGGATGTGGGGGGTGGGCAACCTGATGTATTATGTTACCGCTCTACAGAGAGCAGCTTGAAATCAGTCCTGATGCAAATGGAAGCCCAGTTTCTTGGGTTTTGGAGTTGCAAGCAGTTACACAAATGGGCAGCCACCTCTCTCCTTCCATTACTGTGTCCTAATGCTACATGCTTATGGGACCTGTAGGTTTGAATGGATCTTTGTAAATATTTGTCATCTGGTCTTTAAGCTATGTCAGTCTTTATCATCTGAAGACTAATTTACAGTAATTGCATGCAGTTCCTGTAAATATACTTCTGTTTTTTCTATGGTCTCCACAGACTTTCATACAGCCTTCAAAGATCTACCTCAGCTGTGACTCCCTACTCCCTGCTCCCTGATTACAGCTTGGCTGCTAGTGAAGTGAGTCTATTCCTTTTTTACCAGAAGGACCAAAGCAAAGGAAAATACAGCAAATGCCGTATTGATCTAGTCCATTAATGTTGTAGCTTAGCATATCTAATTCTCAGAACAGCAAGCCTTCTAGAGCAAGGATTTCTTTTATCCTTGTTCGTGTCATTTCTAACACAATGGAGTCCAAGTCCTTGATGTGTACTGTATTAAAGACCAACACATTACCATTTCTTTTGGTGGCAAAGAGAATGAGGTAAACAAGAAGGAGATGAAGCTCTATTTCTAAGGGCAGTGTAGAGGAAATGACTCAGAAGAACATTCCGTGGTCCAGTGCACCTGAGTTTGCAGGTAGTATAAATGATCTCTTACAGGCCTCTTTGTCTTCATGCACACAGGGCAGGACCAGCATCCAAGAAAAAGAAACCACAGGCTTAAGTTAAGAAATGGTGAGCACAGAAAAAGAATAGGTCTCCTGTCCCAGCAAAAATACCCTTCACACTGCTGCAAGGATTTGTGCTTGGATATCTGCCATGTCTAACCTAGGTGAAAGGATCCAGACAAATGTTCCAATGTGAACTGGTTAAAATATAAAGATTAAAGTGTTTCAAATGCAGGATAAGCTCTGTGTGTATTAGCTGGAGAGGAGGCAATATCTGGAACAAATGGATTTTCTGAAAATATTTTCTGGGAGTGTGATGTAATGGAATACCAGGAAGGAGGCAGATACCTTATTTAATTAGACACTCTTCATCTCCTCTCTTATTTGTTTCCTTTGCTATTGGTTATTTTTATCAGAAAGTAGTGCAGGAATTAACTTGAACAATGTAGGGAAAAAGTGACAATCATGGAAATCAAATGCTGCTTGTATTTACATAAATGCGTGGGCAGAAAGGTCTATGCACAAATGTATGTTAATCACTGTGCAATATCTCTGTTTTTCCTCTTGTTTTTTAAGAAGCTAAGTAGTGAAAAAGCATGACTTCTTACATGCAATTCTTCTGCCTTTTTTTAAGTAGAGGCATTTCACCATGTGGTTTGTGTTTCGTAGGAATGCGGTATTTATATAGCTCAAAGGCTTTCCTGGTAGCTGAAAGTCATGTTTGCGTAACTGACAAGTCATAACACACTCATTTTTTTATTCTTACTGGGTCCTGAGGATGTTTAATCAACAGTGTAGTCTGAACAAGTCTAGAAAATTAGTGCTGTTAATTAATAACTATTTCTGTTGCAAAGATTGAGATGTTTCCAGTCAACATAAGTAGAAGACAATTTTATAGTGTGAATGTTTCCCTATTTCAAAAATATAAATATTTTATTTTAAATGTTAGAAATAAACATTTTCCTGCTGATGTGGTAAATAAATGCCATCAAGCCATTCATCATTAAAAAAATTTCAGTCTACAGTTGTTTCTGTTTGCAAACTATTAATAGAACATACTTAGGTCTTGGAAATGTTGGACATGTTGTCAGCTCAAGGCTTCTTTCTCTGCTTTGGCTGTTTGTTCCTCACTCTTGGTAATAGGGTTTCATGAAGTCCTGACAAATCAGATTGCTTCTCATCTCTGGTCAGCTGAAACTTAAAAAGGGGAAGGGAATCTGAGTGTCATTAATGATAGCTGAGTAAGCAGGACTAACTAATATATTTTTTAATTTAGCAGGTTAGCTGCCCAAATACCTCAGTTAACAAACTTTGTGTAATTCCACTTCTGAAACTGTTCATGATTGGTTCTATAGCCCATTTGAAAACAGAGAGCCAGGCATTCTCATGAAGCTATTTTAGAAAGCAAATATAGCTATGAGTGAGCAAATTCAGGGAAATTGAATTTGATAATAAATGTGGAAATTGAAAAGACCCTAAAATCAGCTAAAATATACTTATTGTCCTAGCTGTAACATTCATACTGTGCTTGCTGCTACCAATAGCTTCTTTTTTGTATAGCATACACACCTGACTAGTTGATACTAAACCATGTTCTTGATGTTACATAACTGCATCATCCCCTTGTCCTGTCTTCATCTTGCCCTGATTTTTGTTGGTCTCATCCAGTAGTTACACACTGTCTGTATGAGTGGTGCCTTGTAGCCAGATGGGTGCTGCCTGTTGACTTGTGTCATGTGGCTCCCAGATGTCTGTGTACACCACAAACAAAATAATTATAGCTACTGTACTCTGCTATGTGATTTGTTTGAAAATGAAAATAATCACAGATCTGTGAATTTCAAATGAATTTTGAATGTCTGTACCATGTAGCAATTTGTAGTAATTGAGTATCTGTCCTTATTACTTTGAAACATGTTTCTTCTTGGCAAGCAACAAAGGATAATTTTTTGGAGGCTCATTCTACATTGTATATTCACAATCGTATTTTTTCACTATGCTCATGTATGATGATTCCAAAAATATTTATTTATCTATTGAAAAGGAGATACCATGCTCTTAGGCACTGGAACTTGTCTGCCATGGGGACATCTTGATAATTAAAGATTATCACTAGCTGTGAGCAGAGGCAGAGTTGGTATTTGCTTTGGATGACAGACTTCGGAAGGCTGTGCCCCTCCTGCTTACATTGCCTGTGGCAAAACTGGGAAGGTCACTGTTGGAAGTGGAGCTATGATGTGAGGATGAGGGTACATGTGGGCAGCCCAGTCTCATGGGAGTGTCCAGTCCTTCTCTCTGGCAGCAGCAAACCCAACAAACTCTGTACCTTCACAAGATTCCCATGGTGATTATGTCCCTTCCCATGGTCAAAGCCCTGAGCCTCCATCCTTGGAGAGGCAAAATTCAATTTTGCTAATGCCCCTGGGGAGCCTTAACCTGTCTCTCTATACTGCAACTCCATGGTTCATTATTAAAATCTCTTCTTTATCTTCCTCCTACACAAAACCTTTTCTGTCAAGGACCTCAGAAAATTTTCTGCATGGCTTCTTTGGCCTGAAAAGTAGCACTTAAGAGATTACTAAAATGCATTGTATTCAGATCTTATCCAATATTGCAGATAATAAAAAATCCTGAAAATAATGATCTTTATGGCTGAAAACAAGTGGTGCTAAAAATAATTTTTTATATATATACAGTGTCTTTTGATGAGTATGAACAGGTAGGTTATAAATTGCATAATGGAACAAGAAGAAAAGTTAATATACTACTTGATCTGAAAATGAGAACTAACCAACAGATGATTAGATCACTGTAACTATTCATTTTAGCTCATGTTTGTTCAATTCACCCTTTTATAAATATTGTTAGACTGCATAAACAATCACCTTTTCACTTACCTGTTAAGGCTAGTGGGGAAAGAATATATTTAACCCCTAATTTGTAAATGCATGATTCTGACCTGTTATTAATAGAGGTAGACTTGATGTAAACTTCAAATTTGGGATGTGGAGCCAGAGATAGACACACTTAAAGGTCCATACTTGCTCAGAGCCAAGTCAGGGATTAATTTGCTTACTAATTATTTCTCCAAGATCAAGTGGGCTAAGTAAATATATTCAACATCTTGTTCTCTAGAGGATATATGCAACCCTTCACCATTAATTTTAAATTTTCAAATTCTCCTCTTAAAATAGATATTTGGCTTAGCCCCAGAAGGCAGCTACTGTAACAACATTTTATCATGCAGCTTTGGAAAACATTTGCACCACTGAGTATTTAGGAGTTGTATATATGTTTCATATCTTCATGCTGAAATGTATGCAAAAAAAATTCCATAATTACTGGAATGCTTAAGCATCTGCATGAGGATGATCCACTTTCTTGCAAAATTCAGGTAGATGTCAGAAATAGAAACCTGACTGAGCCATGCCTCCCTTTGATCCTTGTCAGACTTCCATAGAAAGGATTTTGGTATCTCTCTTTGGGGCAGCAATGGTTCACTCAGCACAGGCAGCTGCTCATGGCAGAGGTGTGTCACCCAACAAGGGCATGGAAGGGATAGCCCAGCATCTTGGATCATTGATGGTTCCTTGCTAAGAGGACAGGTAATGAAATATCTTTGAGGGATGTGGGAGTTTTATTGTCATTGTTTGTAACTGGGTGTCAGTTTAGCCAGTAATCAGTTTAGCAAACTATACTGAGCTTTTAAGGCCCATCTGGAGCAAAAACATGTAAATGGAAAAGGGGAAAGCACATTTACCCATAAAATTATCACCAAGTTTATTACCATCAGTGCTGCATCTCATCTTCTTTATGGCTTTGCAGTCCAGGAAAGAATAACTGCTTGACTCCAGCTAGATGTATTTTAAATGTAATTACCTTGGTTGTTCAGCCCGTCAGGCCTAAACCAGATTTAAAATGACAGAGCACCCCACAGAGTGGGGTTGTTTTCCATGGCAACTGTAAATATTTGCTGTCTATCATATCTGCTGTCTGAATATACAGTTTGGAAGTGCTTATCCAAGCATATCTGGGATTTGTTACCTGGAAAGGGGTAGAATAAGAGGGTTCAGAAAACTATAAATAAAGCAAAACAAGCCCTGAGGGGTGTAATTGTGTAAAACTTTTCACCAGACAGCTTCTTCCACCTGCTTTTATGTGTGCTGTAGTTCAGTGTTCAGTGTATCCTACCTGTATCTACTACAAAGGGGGATGCAGTTCATCCTTAGTAAGTGCTATGGCAGTCCTGAGGAAAGCTGATGCAGAAGATGTTCCTTCCCTAGGGAGGCCTTTGGCTGCCAGGACTCTTTCAGAGCAAAGCAATAGGAAATTATGGAGAGTAGCTGCAGGTCCTGTGCATGCAGCTGAAGAGAACTTTTGAAAGAGTTGGTCTCAGTTTTGATTGTGGGGTTGAAGAAGGCAGACAGCAGCTGGGAGAACCAGATGCACAGGACAGCGTTTAAATGCCACACAGCTGTCTCAGGGCTGTGTTCTTCCCACATTAAATGAGGGCTTAGAAAAGAGTTTGGAAACCATCCTTTAATACTTAGTTGACTGAGAGATTTCTGTGTGCCATTCATTTTGATGTGACAGAAAAAGCTAAGGGCTGACTTGTTTACCAGCTATAGCCTGTGATGGAGAACTGATGAATGTCTGTGTTTCAGTGTTGCAGATGAAGATGTGACTGGTACCCAGCAGTACATACTTGGCAAAATCCAGTCTAGAAATTGAAAACCAGAGACTTACTTTCCTTCATTATTTCTTTGTTATTGTTTGAATGGTGAGGACAAAAATAACCAATGAATGCTGCAGGTGGTCTACTACCTTTATTGTTTTTAATAAATCTGAACCACTTGGACAGATCTACAAGGTTTCAAGTGGTTTCTTATTCAAGGATATTCTGTAGCTTTGTCCATCAGAAAAAAAGATTATGGTCATGGTTCACTCAAGTCTTTTAATGTGGAAGCTTTCCTTGCTATTTGAAATACAAAAACAAAACTAGTATTTATCAAACAAGAGTTGAATTTCCCACAGTGCTTGCCCTCAGTCTGGTGGGAAGAAGAAGAGACAGGAAAAAAGATACACAAACAAATATTGTGTGAACTAAAACTAGGATGTGCATAATGATTTTCAACTGGTAGAGAAGGCACTTGATGAATTCCCACAGAACTGGGAAATGACATACATCACCCATTCTCACAAGGTCAGTAGTCATGGGATGTTTCATCCTTATTCCTCCCTCCTGAAATCTACCCAAGGAAACAAAGCATATGGGGGAAAAAAACAAACAGAAAATGTTTCTGGCTGCCTGGTGAGATCTGAAGTAATTTCCAGCTCTTGAACTTCCTCTACACAGCCGATCCTTTCCTCTCTGTGTGACTAGAAGGTGCACATTCAGTCCAAAATGAAAAACCAAACAGTCAGGATGACTAGCTTAAAAATGGTAACTATGCACTGATTCCAAAACTTCCTTGTACCTCACCCTGTGACCTTCACTATTGCTTATGGTTATTTAGCTAGGTCATTTTCATTTTGCTATGGAGAATCCCTACCCCCTACCTGCTCTGAAAGCTTAAAGCCTGTATAAATATTTCTATGGGAGTTTTAGTATGTGCCACTATGGTGCCCAGACTCCAGTTGCACCGGGATGCTGCTGTGTAGGAACAATACAGAAACACAGGGAGAAACAGTCCCTTTCCAACACATTACCTGCTTAAGTAGAAAATTATTTTCATTTTATCTGACAAGTGCGAAGTTATGACATAGAAACATGAATTGCATTGGTAAATACAAGAATCTACATTTTCCAACTGTAAACCCAAGCTTTTAATCACATGGCAACTCAGCCAATCTCTCTTCCAGTTGTGGGTTGTTCTTTTATTAAGTCTTTTCTTTGCTGTTTTCTGTTTAATTTTTAGGCAGGTATTTTGTACAGTGGTTGCTGCAGAGACTAACAGATTACATTTCCTTCAGTGTGATCAGTTGGTTTACCATAATTCTCCTGGTGTGACTGGGGAATGGGTCATTTACAAAGCTCGATAATGATCAGTGTATGCAAAAGGACACTTATAAACCAAAATTTATTATAGCTTGGTTTTTCTAAAATGTATACAGATAATAAATTTTTTCTGAAATCAATGCTGTTGATCTAATGATGCATTAACGACAGGTTATCTCTAATATATGAGATTAATTGATACTTTTAGTATGGGAAGAGTGCTAATGTCCTTACTAGCAATTATATAAAAAGATCACTTAGCACAGTTATAAACTATTGCTTTGTAGGATTTAAAAGCAGTTTTGAACTCTTAAGGACCATGCTATATATAGCTAATCTTTTCTGTATGACTAGAAAATGTGTTTTTATTGAAATGTATGTAAATTCGACACATCAGGTCAGTTCTGAAAAAGTAAAGAAAAAAGATTAGCAGTAACTAAATTGAATGAATTATGTACTTACTGACAAAGAACACTGGTATTTTCTAATCCCTTCTAAGACTTTTTCTCTCTGTACAAGATTATGGATAGTTTTCCTGAATATAATAATGTTTTCAAAGGTCCCTAAAGGCTGACACCTGAATCTTCTTACCTTTTAGAAAGAAGAATTATTTCTTAAAATTATGGGGCATTATTAACACTTTCAAACTGGTTCAGAAAGAGATTAGAAAGTTATACTCTAATAGATGACAGTCAATATTTCTGAGACCAAAACCTGCCTCCAAGGAAACCTAAGACTTTTCTGTGGAGTCAGTGCCTTTTTAAATCACCTCAGAATGGTCTTAGGTTGCCAACATTTTTGGCTGGCAATTATAGCTAACTTCCTATTGAAATTTACTTTACATTTACTTTTGTATGGGTCAAACAGTGATGAATCATATGCCCTTATGAAAAGTCCCTCTCCAGCTCTCTTGTAGTTTCATCTGGGCACTGGAAGGCTGCTCTAAGGTCAATCCTGCTCTTCTTCAGGCTGAACAACTCCAACTCCCTGAGCCTGTCTTCATAGGAGAGCTGCTCTAATCCTCTGATCATCTTTGTGGCTCTCCTTTGGATTCACTAAAAGCTGTTTCTTACTCAAAAATTTCTACGTAAAATCCTGAAGCTATGATTATAAGTTCTTCAATACTGTTTTCTTAAAAATTATTTTTATTTCAAGGAGAAAACTAAAGAAATTACCTCCTCTTGAATACATTTGGTCCAAATTAAAATCTTTCGAACTACACTAAAACTCTCTGAAATCAGTTCAACCTTTATGTGTTATAGATGGTTTCACAGACCCGTGCAAATGTTTTGTGGCCCTCCCTTACTCCTTCTTATGGCCTATACATCTCTCTCATGATGCATTTTGACATACTGTCACGGCAATCATGCACTGCAGAAAAGGCTGCCTAACTCTTAGGCAGGCGGGAGGGCTCTAGAAGGACACATCCCACGAGGCACTTCAGCCTCACAGACTGCTGCATCTTCATGTAGCCTTCAATCAACTATTCTTCAGTTGGTTCTAATGCAAGAAAATTAAATATGCTTATACAAAAATGCTGAAATTATTCTTTTGGATTTGGAGAAAAAAAATATCTTTTCTGTTTTTTTTTTTTTTCCAAAACATTTCAAACAATTTCTCAGAATATTTTGGTATTCAGTCTGTTCCTGGAACAAAAGTAACATCAAAATATTTGAGCTTAGAAAACATTTGAGTGAATGTTCGTGGGTGTCTCAGTCGATCCCTAAAATGAAGAAAAGATGCTGTCGAAGACAAATAAAAGGAAGAGGAGTTCCCAAAAGACAGTAGTGGCACAATGAAATGTTGGGTACATTAAGCAGATCAGGCTTTTATGTGGATGTCAGGGAACTGCTTGTCATGTACAGTGAAGTACCTAGAATCATAGAATAAGCTGAGTCAGAAGGGAACTACAAGGATCATTGAAGTCCAACTCCTGGCCCTGCATGGCACCATCCCTAAGAATCACACCATGTGCCCAAGTGTATTTTCCAAATGCTTCTTGAGCTCTGTCAGGCTTGGGGCCATGATTACTTCCCTGGCGAGCTGTTCCATGCCCAACCACCCTCTGGGTGAATATTTTCCTAATATCCAATCTCCCCTGACACAACTTCATGCCATTCCCTGGGGTTGTACTGTTGGTCACCAAATAGAAGGAGCCCCTCCACTTCACCTTGTGAAGAAGCTGTAGACCACTGTGAGGTCTCCCCTCAGTCTCCTCTTCTCCAGGTTGAACAGACCAAGTGACTTCAGTCACTCCTCATACAGCTTCCCCTCAAGGCCCGTCACCATCTTGGTTGTCCTCCTTTGGATGCTCTCTAAGAGCTTTATATCTTTCTTAAATTGTGGCACCCAAAACTGCACACAGGACTTGAGGTGAGGCTGCACTAGCACAGAGTAGAGTAGGATGGGAGTTGATTACACTGAATGACTCAAATCCTCTTTTCTTAGCCTTTTGTCTAGGATGTGCTAATACTTGTTTCCTATTCTTCTGCATGGCTGTACCTCTATAAATCCTCCTTTGATTCCTATACTAAGCTGTTATTTTATTTAGTTGAGTTTCTTGAAATTTTTTTTTTACTATTTTATTTGGTATTTTATTTGACCAGAGTAGTCAATTGAAAATAACTGGCTAATGTTTCTAAAGAATTTTTACTGTGGAAAGCTCCATGGATGGACCAATATCTAAGAAGCATTTTGGTTTATGGCTTATTATGGAAATGAAATCATGCTGCCTTTGTGCAAGCATATACAGATGTAGGTACCCTTCTTAATCACTTTGAAGCTCATTGTCCTTGCAGAAATCCACCCTCGGAGATAATTGCACTCTGTGAAAACAGATGATTGGTTAGAGGAAGAAGATATCATACATGCCCTCAGGAAGATATGTTGGGTGAGCTCATCCTTTTTTAAGCACTAGGTAATCAACAGCAGAGGGATGATACACAAATGAGCTGGCCTTAGAAGTTTCAGGGGAGCTTTCACCTTTCTAGAGAAGTACAACAGAAGTGACTTACAGGTTGCAGAAACCAAGCAAAGTTCATTTTAGTACTTGTAATGTTCAAAGAGAAAATATCTGTGTGATGCTCCCATGGTAGTCATTCATTCATCCAAAGTGGAAAGTTTCTGAACCTGAATTAAGGCGCAGACAGAGAAAAGTTTTTCAGTGAGATGATTGTGTTTCTGCAGTTCTCCAAAGTGATTCCTGTCTGGAAAGTGTCAAGGGAAGAAAAGAAACTAAAAATACATGTTAAGTATAGCTAATGTATTTCTCTCTATTTTGTCATGTAGCTATCTCAGTATATGATCAAGGGATGCTCTGGTCTCTCTTTATGCCACAGTGCTATGCTTGGCACAGGATTGCTGCAGAAAGATGTTGGATAGGAAGAGGCTTATCAACCGTACTTTGTTCCCTTTTTGTTTTGACATCCTGCTATCAGGAAAGTCTTCTGAGGAAAAAGAGATGAGATTGTTAGATAATTCATCTAGGTCAGACTGGTATTAAATAGAAACAAGTAAAATTGTTGCATTTCATGAAGTATGCAGTTAATATTCTGTGGCGTTTTGATTTAAAACTTCGCTTTGTTTCATAACTGGAAGTCATTTTAGCGTATTTCTAATACAAAGACCAGGGAGGGGAAGTTCCAGAAGGACCAAATCCCTTCTTTAGGAAGAATGCTATGCCATAAAACTGTTAATTAAATTTGCGTATTCTGCAAAGAGAACTGAAATGAATTACCAAGTGATGGATGTTGCTTAGTCAAATGTCACTTTGACTTTACTGTAAATGTTCAGCAGAAAGCTTTTGCACGAGATTTAGATCTCTTTCTAAAAGTCATGCTTCATCTACCTTCTGTGGAGGGAGGGGAATTCAGCCTGAATGTGTGAGATAGGTAGAGCTCACTTGTTTTTCTCTCAGTCCAAAAGCCACTAATACTGAAAATTCATCTCCCTCTATACTGTGAACTGACCCTAAAACCCACCCAAAGTAAATACTGAATCTGTAAGGAGGTCCCAATCACAATCTGGATGCCACAGCTTATGTGTAATGTCTAAACTTTTCCTTCTATAGTTAGATTTATCTCTATTATACTGCTGTCAGTGCTCATAGATTTTGCACACTCCAGCTTGACGGACCATTTAATTAACATTAATCTGTTTTGAATATACAGCCTGCATAGGTAAGATGTGTACCCTGTTCCTTGTTAAGTGCTATCTTTATATAATTAACTGTTGATAGCCTGTACCTCATTTACAGATAAGCTCCTTATAAATTTCCTGTAGTGTGACAATTCTTATTTTAACTTTTTTTTTTTTAAGGCAAGGTCATTGGCAAACTTGTAGGTGTAATTTCTTACTGTAAAGGCTGACTTCTAACTCCATACTGGTAACTGGACTATACAGCTGGTTCTTGAAGATAGGCCTTTGAATCATTTGCCATCTGGTTACTTCAAAGTTTATGGAAAATGAATTTGGTGTCATTCCCCAGATGTCCAGCCTCTTTTGCCATTTATGTTAATTGACCCAGTTTGTCGGCCAAGTTGAAAGAAGGAACAAAAAGTTAATATATTGTAGATATAAAATTTCTGTCTCTCACAGAAATGACTGAAACACTGGCAGAATGGATCAGGAGACCTGGCCCTTCTAATTTACCTTCAAGAGGAAAGGACTTCTTTCTGTAATAGTTAGGGAATTAGAGAAAATCTGAATGAGACTTTTTGTCTTCTTTGAAGAAAAGCTCGCATTCCCAGTGGATATGGTGTCTATTAGAACAGTGAAAATATACATTCAAGATGAGCAACCAACACTAGCCAAGCTGAAAATTATTATAAAGGGTCACTTAGGAGTAACTTGTAATTTTTGTGTCCTATAGTCAAGGTTAGGAGAGAAGAACTAAAGATTTATTTCAAGTATTTCATGTACATCTGAAATAAAAAATTGTCTACCTTCTCAATGTAGGTATGAAACGACATCTAATTTCAATAATTCTTTAGGAAGAGGGGAATATTATGACTGAGAATTGTAGAAGGTGAACTTACTGACTGTAAAGAACACTAATATTAGAAATATTATAAGATTTGTGGTATGCCTTCCTCTTACAAAGGCTAACCTCTCAAGTCACTAAAGAAAAAAAATTACTCCAAGTTGTGATTTTTTTATTCTAAGATTAACCAGGATCCAAGAATTTTTCTAAGAGAATCTTAGACATGGGAACTTCAGTGTATCTGGGATGCTTCTTACACCATGGATCTACTCAGACCATATCTTTATGGAGGTAGTCATGGGAATCAATAATGAGAGCAAACTGAAAAAAACACCACATTAAACCTGGAACTTGAGGTAAGCAAGTGCAGATTTACCTTGCTCCATAGATAAATCATTAGCTTTGCCTCAGGACCTGATTTCTGTTTTTTAAAAGGATTTTCTAGGCAGGCCTGTGATCCACATCTTAATCACTGCTTTTTTGAAAGACTGATTATTACATTAAGACCTCTGATCAATATGGTAATCAGTTTCAAAATTTTGGGTGGAAAGATGTAATGTCAGGTCTGGATCTAAAGTATTTCGTTGTCATTTTTTGGTTTCTACAGGCAAAGACTCCACTGAAAGACGAAGTTAAAAAAGAAAGCAGATGAACAAGTGCTACATGCCTTAATTCTGTCCTGGGAATAGGTAACAGCCATGTCAGCAAAAATACTATAGTGTAAGTGAGGCTATGGACACCTCTACTTGTCGAAGCTGGCTGTACTGACTGGAGATATTATTGTACCCCAGCTGCTCATTGTAATCCCCATCCACAGCTTTTCGAATGAAAATAATCATGCCACCACTTCTGGGCCATCTGGGTGAACTGAAACCAGAGACCTGAATCCACTGGCCATGCTGACAGGAAGTGTAAAAGGGAAGTATCCCACCGATATTCCTACCTGCAAAATGGGGATGGCAACAGCACCCAGCAAAGGATAGGCAACTAAGAACTGAGAATACAATGGCACAGTCAGCCTGTAGGGCTGTCAAAAAGCTTATTTTAGGATGGTGTGCTGCTATAGTTCTTATAGAACAGGAAGGTTTTTCTAGTGAAAACAGGTTTAAAGTATTCCATAGACAGTTGTGTGAAAGAATATTGTTCAAAAAAACTGCATGTAATGAATATGCAAGAGGTTATGCTGACACATTTAACTTTGGCTGCTTTTGCAGCCTTTATGTATCCTGAAGATAGCTTTTATATGGAATATATGTATGTGTATATATATATCATATATATATATATATATATATGTATATACACACACATACATACACATACAGTATTTAACATAATCCAATGCTTTTTCTGTATGAAAGATCATAAAAAATCTTGGCTTCTTGTGATGACAAATAGCAAAAAAACTCTCAAAACTAATGCATTTAAATTGACTGATATAAAATGGAGGCTTTTTTTTTAAAGGCCCTGAACATTTTCAGCAGTGCAGACACTCTAATTCATGTTCTGTGCTTAAATAATGGCAGCTGTATTCTCCAAAATTGTACATTTGGTCCTGTCTTCCCACATGCTCTAACAGCTAACCAACAAAAGCTCTCAGGATTAAAAAAACTTTCTGAGCTCAGGGCAAGAAGGGTTTTTACACTGATACTATGTTGCAGGCCTTTTATAAATCAATTTATCAAAGCAAAGAAGCAAATCTAAATTTTTAATTCTAACTATGCATGTGATAATTATTAATAAACTGATGGACAGCAGTTGAGTGTTCATGATGCACTGAATATTAGTTCTGCAGATGTCTCATTTACATTGCTTTCAACATTCAGATATCAAAATAAGTCATTAAAACAACCAATTTTAATGAGTGATAGATGATTTTATTGGAGCCCTAATTTTCTAGAGAAGTGATATTTAACATTACTGATGCTAACAGACACACTAGTCAGAAGTTTCACTGACCACAGTTTTATTTACACAATTAAATTGTAAGTAGCCAGGTTTGATTATAGTGTACCTAATTTAAGCATATTTTTTGGCAGTGTCATGTCTAGGAGAGAATACTAAAGACAGATGTTTTAAAAAAATGTTAACAATTGCCAGAAATGCCCATACCAAAGGGAGAGGAAGAAATCCCCCCTTTTTCCAGAGGAAGCAATTAATAGGAATTATATTTATTGCAGTACTTACTATGTAAGGATGTGTATTGGCACATGTTTTTCTCTCATAGTACTAAAAAATTCCAAGAAACTATCTTGCAATGCAAACAAAAAAATTATGTCAATAACTAAAAAACTAACCAAACAAAAAATCTTCTCACCAAAGCAAAACAAATAAACCAATGCATTTGGCTGTCTGTATTTTAGATTTGCAAGAGTTTTCCCTCCACATCGATGCATAGTCTCCAGCTTTGTAGCACCCCCTTGTCACTGTGTGACCCTTAGTGCCAGAAAAAGACAGTCACTGTCTCAGAGGCAGACTGTGTTCAGTGTGCATGTCTCATCCTTCCTTGATGTTAATAGGAGTTCTGTGACTGTGCAGAGCATGAACAGTGGTTTTAATGCTTTTATCACTTGGACCATCCATGCAAATGTTAGATCAGACTGACCGGTCTTTGACTACCGATCTGCATTTCATTTTAGAGGAATTTGAGGGTTGTCCCTGCACCAGGGCCATCAGTTGTGGCATTGCCTGATGCTGTTGGATAATCCAAATACTAGACTGTAGTTTTCCTTGGGGCACTGCAACACCCCTTCATTGTTTACAGCTGGACTGTTACTGTTTTCCTCCTTGTTAACCGCGTGGTCTTTTGGCTGAGGGAAAATTTGATAGACAGTCTTTAGGGTCAGGATTAGGATCTGTGCTGCCAAATGCAGAGGATATGATCTTTTTGTTGTTTAAGAGCACTAAGAGAAGCATCAGCCTGTCACTTTGTGACAACAAAGTATAGTAGGGCTTTCATCAAAGGGCTTTCATGTCTCAGCTGTTCACCCAGAAGCGATTTTGGGGACTGGAAAAAAGGTCAAGTCTGTGCAAACCCTAGACATTTGGTAGCCTTGCTCACAGTCAAGGGTGCCCTTATTTACTTCCAGATTCCACTGCAGTACCACATCTTGACATGTTGTGGGAAGCAGTCAGTCACTCTAGAAGAGATGTCTCTTGGTCTCATAAATGTCCTCCCCACTTCGAGCTGCAGCTGTCCTCCAGCACCTTGACCCCATATGCTGGAGGTGTAGCAGAGAGGGGAAACAACTCTGCATGTGTAAGGGCATGATGCAGAACTAACTGCAGAGTTTCAACTCCTTTTGAGCCTTACAGACTGGGAAACTGAGATGTTAATGGTTAATGACTCAAACAACTGGCCATTTGCAAAAGCAACAGGATGTTTTGGTGAGACCAGATTTGCACACCCAAAAAAAGCAGGGGAGGAGAGGTTCTTGTGTGTGGTGGTGAAATCTCTGATCCGCATAAGACAGAGGGGGTGAGCACTCATCACCAGAAGATGACCTTTGTTTAGTAACAAGCTGGGGTTTGAGCCACATGAGGCAGAAGGCCAATAAGAAACAGATGCTACTGGGTGGGATAATGCTTTTTATCAAGCCAATTTCCTCCCTTACACAGCAGTCTCAGTTGTAAAACTTCCCCCCCTCCAGGGAAGTACCAAGACATTCACATATAGGCCTGAAGGTATTCATCCCTTCTGATGGGGCATAACTGGCTCAACTGTGCTGGCCAGTGTGAGAGACAGCTGCCATATCTTAGGTGTCATGTGCCATCAAAGGCCCCCAAAGTGCCCCCAGACACATTTCTGAGGCCTTCTACCTTAGAGGACTGTGCATGATCCACAGTGTTGGAACAGATCCACAGTGTTACATCAGGCAGTATAAAACTGCCCGCTCAGGGGAGGTACCTGGGCATTCCCACATAAACCTGAACTTATATTAACCCATTGAAGTCTGTGTTTTGTGGGCCTCCCCTACCCTGATGGATCAAGACTGTAATGACCACTTCAACCAGTGGATATTGAAATTGAAATGATCAAGTCTCATTTCTGGATCCACAGGTGGTGATATTTTCCTCTCCACAATCTACTCCTATCCTTTCTTTTTCTTTCTTTTCCTTATATATTTTCTTAAGTGATATCTTTATCCTTTTATATTGTTTTATTACTATAGAGAGTAATAACCAAAATGGCTACATATCTCTTTCTATTGCAACCAAATTGTTCTAAAATAAGCCCTACACACACATATATATTTAAACACTGATCATTCACTGTTGTTTCACTCTAACCCACTCGAAGGGAATCTATTAAAAAAAACTTCAGTTACCCTCACCTTCAGGGACAGGTCGTAACACTGAGTCTGTAATTTTAACAACTGTAAATATTAGGAGACCAATTCCCTTTCCCCACCTGTGTCATTATTCTAGCATGATGCCAATGAAAGGTTTCTGGCTGCTGAAATCAGGAGTTGCATTTAAAAACAGCAGTCAGTGATGAATCTAACATATGTTTTTGATCTGGAAGCATTTACTAGAACTGAGCTGGTAAAGAGGGACATGGGACTAAACAAGGTAAGAGGGGAAATATATAGAAATTAATGGCAGGGAGCTAGGAAAAAGCAAAAGGAGAAAAAGAGCCTGGGAGGAGGAAAGATGATGGAAACAAAAGAATCATTGCTGAAACAAAGGTGCATCAAAAGTGAACTCACAGACATGGTAGCATACTGAGGAAAGAAGATGTACAGAAAAGGTGGAAAATTAATAATGTATTGCTCCATTGAACTTCAGTTCTGAAGTGGATCCTGGAATTATTACTGCAATCTTAAAGTTTTCGAACTGAATTGGAATCAAGCTCTCACTTCACCCTTCACATCCTATTAGGCAGTTCTTAGATCATAGCTTATTTATGGGTGCTCATAATCTCCCATCTTGACTATGGTGGCTTTGCTGCAGCTTGATCTTCTTGAGCCTTGTCTTCCCTCTGGCACAGATTAAATGCAGCCAGCTCTGCATCCATCTGCAGCTGGCCTCCCTTTCCATCCTATTACTCAAAGTTTTCCTTCATAGAACCTTCCTAATAATTTCTGTGTTTACTTTACATCTTTTTGCATCATCCCATTCACGGCACTTACAATGAAGGCTTCCATGTACAAAGCCTGTAACATTTTGTATCATGCTGCCCTCTACAACTTGACTCTTAATTAAGTCCAGAAAATTATATAACCAAAGAGTATTTCATGGACCAGAAGCTACTACTTAACAGAAGTAAGTTTTCCTGCCAAGCTCAAGCACCAAGATGCAGCCTATTGTAAACTGCATCCTTTCAATTTCTGTTCATGAATTTTATGCTTTTTGTGACAAGTTTTGCATTTTCTCCACTGGTTGGAAAATACTTACTACCTGGGCGTTATGATCCAGTTCTTAAAATCATTAGAAATGTCTCTGCCCAAATTAAGGTTCAAACAAGACCATATGCCAAGTCAATAGTATGGATTTTATTTAAAAGTAAATGAAAGAGAGAGAGAGAGAAAGAAAGAGAAAAGAGGTGGGGGAGTCAGAAAGAAAGTGACAGAGACAGATTAAGTAGAAAATATCACCACTCCATGGATCCCAACAGTGTCCCCTTGATCCTCTTCATCCAGTGTTCTTGGTGGTGAGGGTCCCTGCCAAAAGTCTGATGAGTTAATATACATTTAAGCCAGATGGGAATGCTCAGATACCACCATGGGGGAGGGGGCAATTTTGGCACTGTCTCTTGTAACAGACTTTGGATCTGTTGAATCTCTTTGTATCACGCGCAGTGCTCTGGTGCAAGGCCTCAGGAATAAGTCTGAGGAGCACTTTGAGGGGTCTTTCATGGATTATGACACTCCCTCAGCTGTTTCACATATGAATGTCCCATGGATATGACCTTTCTGGGGCAGGGGGTTTTACAACTGAGCCTGTTTGTATAAGGGAGGATGGGTGTTCACTGTCTCTGACCTGAGGTTATGCCACACTTCCAAAACTCTCCTCCTCCCTTCTTGATTGGTGGAGGGGGGGGAAGGCTGTGAAAAGCTGCCCTCAACAGAGAGCCTGAGGGCTATTGCTTCCCCCACCTCATGGAACCCTGACAGGGATGATTTTCACAACACAGCTGCTGGGTTCGGCTTTCTTGTGGATGCATTCTTCTCCCTCAGCCTTGTTTGCTTTTTCCTAGACCTGAGATGACTGAACAATAGTGTCACCTCTATCTTATCTCAAGTTCCCTTAGGCAGCATAACTCACAGTCCAAAGTTCCCCTTAGGAGGCATCTTCAGGGAGGGGACAGCTGCTTTATACAGTGTTGTCATCATAGGCCAAAGGTTCTTCATAACAATATTTAAGCCATGAGCCATAACATTTCAGTCTCTGACAATGGGTAGAAGAAAATAATTTCAGAAAGTGAGGAGAGTCTTCATGAGTAAAGGTCATAATAAGGAAGCCTTGACTTGCAGCCTGCCTTGCTAAGCTTTTGCTTTAGGCTACTGGGTTTTCTGACTCTCTTCATGAAAAATAAATTGAAAAGTATCACGAAGGTCACCTGATTAACAACTGAATGAGTTTTGAGACTGAGAAGAGACAGCTTGACTGCCCACCTCTTACCCACCTCTTGCCCACCTTTAGCCCTTTCACTGCCTTTACCCTTCCCTCTAGCACCAAGGGATTTAAATGGTTATACTTCCAATTATTTCATAGCTTGAGGTAAAGGAAATGCTTTGCTGCCTTCATCTACATGTACTGTATAATGCAGGGAATTAGCAAGAGGTGGTGACACTGACATCCTCTCTAACACTGGAAGGACAGCCAGTGCTCCAATTCAGCGTTTATGAAATTAGAAGATTTCTGAATCTGAGTACCTTTGGTGAGCCAAAGCAGTCGTCACCAGAAACAATTTGCCCACCAGCCCTTCATCTGTTCACAGAGCAAAGGGCAGGTCCTGTCTATCACACTCCTCGCCAGAAGAGGAAGAGCTGATCACGCTCAGTGAGAAACTGAATTACAGTCACAGCAGAAGCCCTGCTGTAATTTCATTTGTTTCTTATTGCATTCTTAAAATTATTCTGTTGTTGCTCAAAAGTTATTATTTGGCTTCAGTGATCTAGCAGTCCAAGAGATGTAAAGTAGGCATTTTAAATGTAATAATCAGATTAAAATATAACATGGAAAATATGATCACTATATAATTTCAGCCTTCACTGGAGTGTTAGGCATCTGCATGACCATGCTGCCTAGTGCTCCCACAGCTGACAAAGTCCCATGCGATCAGTGACTGGAAGGCCACATGATGCCTGCTCCCAACTCACCAATACTTACCTTTTCCTCAACAGCAAACAGAATTAATGCAGGTTATGCCACCTGCTAACCTGCTTATGCCTGCTCTACACAGTCAGAAGCTCTGGAGAGCCATCCCTGGGTGGAACTCCACTGAGTAATGAGGCACTGCCAGCCACTGATACAACCATGTACCTGACTTCTCATACCTCAACATCAGGAACAACCATTGTTATGCATTCACCTTTCTGATTGGTTTGTTTCTGAGTGCACAAACAGCAGAACCAAATGCATACCATTAGACTCATGAAGAATGTTTTCCCCTCTGCACATAAATGTCAACACCTGTATCTTTTTCTTTAGCTATTGCCACAACTTTATTGGCCACTTAGCTCAGACAATGAATAGACGGGCACTGAAGTGATTTGATTTTGGGGCAGTCCTAAGGTATTTTACAGTTCTGAAACACAGTTTAAAAAATATTTGGCCAAAACTTCCAATCAAGGATAGACTCATCTGTTCTTTGCAGTTTTAAAATTGGGAAACCAAAATGCACTAGTGAGATCACTTGCCCTGCCACATCTAACACAACCCACAATGTGCACAAAACCTCAAGAGGAGGAAAGCATCCTCTCCTGCCAGGAGCTGACTCCCATGCAAAACCAAAGACAGATATTTTCAGTTCAGTAAAACAGTTGCTCTATGGCAACTCTGCTACAGAGCAGCAAAAGAAAAACCTCTGTCTTTTATATCACAGAGAAGATTCATCTGTCCCTCTTGGGAGAATAGATCTATCCACAAGGACTACTGCTTTTTACTGGGTTTTTTTTTTGAGGTACCTGTACCCAAAAGGCAAAAATCTCATTATCTTTCACTATCAGTCTTGGTCTGGAAATATTTTTAAATATTCCCTCTGAAAATCAGATCTGTGTTTTCCAGAACATATACTTGGCATGTCCTGTTACTCTTTCAGATCTTAACAGGTCCAAATGCTGTGCTCCTCCCCATCCTCTGGGTTTGCATGCTCTCCCTGACAGAGACTGCTGCATGGCTGTGGCAGCTGGGTGCTACAGAACCTGTGGACATGCTGTAACACATCTCTGATTATGGGCAGTTTAACAGGAGTGGGCAAAAATCAGGCACAGAAACTTGGTGCTGATGTTCATATTTTTTGTGTCCCATTTTCATTTCTTTATCCTGTCATTTTGAGCATGTCCTTAGAGCCACAGTCTCGCAGGAAAAAATTTTCACTCTCCTCTGCCTCCCAGAATGTTGGAAAACAGAAGAGGACAGACTCTATAGTAGAAGTCAGGCTCCTGCCAGGTCACTACTCACATTCCTTTGTCTAACCTGGGCTCATTTCTCTGCAGGCTTTGATCCAGGAGAATTGCCTGGAAGAGATCTCTGGCCCCAGGTTGCAACACCCGGTTTCCTGGCAGATGCAGCTGTCTCCCTGAAGGCACCATGCTAATGGTACTACCCTACTGTCTGTCTGTCTGTCTGCCTTAATGCTTGACCTGCATGTAGAGATGTGGTTAGAGAACTCATGGCTCCTTCATGAGTGCCTACAACTACCAAGGCTTGAAATTTGCCTATTTACATGGCTGATAGATGAGGACTAGACTTGCAGTATAGGTTTGAGGAGCTGCAAGTGTGGCTAGTAGTGTAGAACCCCTTCACAGTGCTTGCTTTACTGCTGCGTGGATGAAGGAAGAACAGCAAAAACGCACATATGGAGGAGACTGGGAGAGGGGGTAGTTCTTTGGAGACTTCTTAATCCCAGGCATTCAGCTCTGGCCACTGGCTGTCAGTACACCCTCCATAAGCAAGTGTGTGCAGAGCGTGTCCCCTCTCTAAAGATGACATTGTCTGCCCTTCAGCCTTGCTCCCCTCACTTGACAGCAAGCATACCTGCACCAGCGCACTTGCAGAGCAATGCCATAATGCTGGCTAAGTCAGGCAGCTCAGCTTTGATTTATCCTGGACTGGAGGAAAAGTGTCACTGCCATAGCCACACACTAGGCCTGGGAAGAAATTTGTTCTGTGTTGTGGAAACTAATATAGACAGGATGGATGATCTGATTTGGTCATAGACACTTTGTAAAGGATGAGGACCAGCTTAATAGCGAGGGTAAATCTGATGAGCTACTCAAGACTGTTGATTTTTTTCAGGACAACAGGGATGTTCCACACTGGAGTTTTATTTCTAAGTGAAATGGTTTCGTGATCTGCGTGTACCAGGCCTGGGACAGATTAATGCAACCAAACCATTACTTGTGGGAAAACAATGCTCATCCTCACCACCTTTGCTGCTGTTTCAGTGGAAGTGAGTAGGTGAGAGCTGCTCACTGCAGCACTGCATGTCACAGCACTGGGCACAGTTATGGTGCCTTGTGCTTGGTGGCACGGAGCAAGGAGGGGGCAGAGTGCGTGCGGGGCAGCAGGCAGGAAAACTGGAATCCCAGCTGGAATCTTGTCAGCTGTGGCACTTGCAGTTGCTTTGAAATCATCTGCCTGCCTCCAAACTTTTCCTTACAGACAGGTCAACACATAGGCAGTATGGATGATTGTGGACTAGAACTCCTGTGAGAAATTCAGTCCAACAGTATGAACATATCCAGTATGAACATACACTGCTGCTGACAGTGTTAAAAGAACTACAGTAATATTTTGTTTTTCAGAAGTCAGGCTATAGATATCTGTGATTAGGAACTTAGCCACAAAGCACTAGAACATTATTAACAAGATCATATGAAAAAGCTATGCAATTCTGTTATATGGATTTCATGCCCTAAAGAATGTAAGTTTTATTCCTCTCTTGTATGAAGTTTTGTGAGCAGAATTTTTGCTGAAAGGAATTCCAAATACTTTTCTATCAACGACACATGGTGCCAGTGTATATATTCCTCTCTGAAACAGAGATAATGGAAAGCAAGACAGCTGTGATGAGGTTATTAGTAAATTAGTATTTTCCTATTGGAGTGCCTCAAGGAAGGTGAGAAGTATTGCTAATTCTTGATCTCCCCCAGGGAGTGGAAGCTGTGGTCAGTTCACCACACATTGTCTCTGCTGGTGTTTCTTCCTCAGGGGAGGACTCCTCGCTTTCTCTGTGCCAGTGTGGGGTCACTCCCATGGCAGTTAGTCCTCCATGAACTTCTCCCAAGTGGGTCCTTCCCACAGCCTACAGTTATTCATTAACTGCTCCAGCATGGGTCCCTTCCATGGAGTGCAGTTCTTCAGGAACAGGCTGCTCCAGTGTGGGTCCCTGAGGACACAAGTCCTGTCAGAAGGCTGCTCCAGAATAAATGTCTCCCAGGGTAACAATCTCCTTCAGGGTCCATCCATAGCTGCACAGGTTTTTTCCCCTTCTTAAGTCCGTTACCCCAGAGGTGCTGCCACTGTGGCTGATGGGCTCAGCCTTGGCCAGTTTCAGGTGCATCTTGGAGCTGCTTGGCATTGGCTCCATTGGGCATGGAGGAAGTTTCTAACAACTTCTCACAGAAGCCAACCCTATAGCCTTCCCACTTCCAAAATCTTGCCATGGAAACCCAATACAAAGACTAAAAAAAACTATTCAGTTATCTTGCAGCTTAACATTTTGCAATGCTGCTTAACATTCAGCTACAGTAAGTGAAAGTCAGCACTGGCTACTGTGCTATACTTCTTATTAAAGTTAACAGAGCAGTACAGAGAAAGATTTATGGTTACTAGCAGGGAGGGAGGGAATGTTTCCAGCAAGAGGGAAAGGAAAATCATTCACAGTGAAAATGTTACTTTCATTTAGTTTGTGTACACTGTTATTTATCTATGGCCCCCAACTCAAAATATGTGATTCTGAATAAGAGGAAGCCTTTCATTAATGAAATACACTTCCATGTAGTCAAATGAACAACACTCATTACAAATGAAGTTTCATTCAACTGTCTCAAGATGGAAGGTATATCTATAGATTTAAATAGTAAAAGACATAAACTGCCGAAATTACAGGGATTAATTTCACTGCACTTGGTGAAGTTGCTTAGTGTTCACATCCATATGTGGGAGATCTTTTGTTCCTATTAAATCCCTATGTGTGCTGTTGCACTCTTTTGACTGTTACATGATAGTCTGCTTAATCTTGGCATAGAGCACAAGGACACACAGACTTGTTTAATAATAATATTTCTTCACGACTTTATCAAAAAGGCATATGCACATTTATGTACATAGCATCCCTAGCCTAATTGTGTATTGGGGTGTTACAGAAGAAAGCCTTTTGCTTTTAAACATTGGGTATGGAGGGACAATTTTGGGATTTGTAAGCTGGAGGAAGCAAGTTGATAATGACTCCAGCCACTCCTTAGCTGGAATCTCTCCTGATTCTTCACCCTTCTGTGCCAACACAGGCTTTTGAATACCTCTCCTTTAAAAACAGTGAGGACTGGTATATTGCTTCCTAACTGAAGCAAAGATAAATAAAGTTTAGTAAGAGAAAAACTTTATTTTTATGCCTCCACCTATTTATTTGCCATCTGTTTCCTATTTGGTAGAGGTGATTTTCCCACACCATCTGTATTTGGACTTTGCTTTGAAACCTTAGGAGGCATGAAAGAAATCTGATGTAGAAAGGCAGACTATCTCTAGTGTTTATGCTTTTCAATACTGGCAGTAAGAAAGGAACCTCTGAGAACACTGACAGTGAGCATTGGGGATAGTGCTGAAGAAGAAATAAGTTGTGTAATGTTCCAGAATGGGCTTGAAAAGATTCTTTTAGTAACTTTTCTGCTACGCTTAAAGCTTTATCTTGTTGCTTTTTGACTCAAGTGTTTGTTTAGCCGGTATTCAGAGCTGTGCTCAATTAGTCTGCTGGTAAGGGGAATTGATTTTTACAATAAGGTCTTTCTTTAGAGAAATTCAGTGTATTTACAAAAGAATCTACACAGTGTCCTGCTTCTGTGGACTTACTAAGACCAAATATCCAGTTCACTTCCTCACATTTTTCAAGCTGTCTCTTCCAGTGACTTCCACCTTGGGAGCTCAGCATTCTCCTTCCTCACACAACTGCAGACATGGGTCTTTGGGGTGATGGCTCTGCCCTCCTACCCTTCTTCCCTATGGCCTTGGATAAAAGATGCACATATCTGTTGTCAGTCCATCTACTGGTCCATGAGGCTTAGCTGTGCTCTGGCCCTGCCATCCTGCCATCTGGCCCTGGGAATACTTGTTTCATTTTTTGCACCTTATGACTAGCACCTGCAGAAAGTATAAGAAAAGTATGATATTGCCTGTTCCAGGTGATGTGTTTATGGAATTTCTTCATACATGTTCATGTTCACATTACACAAGGCATCCCTTCAAAATGAATAGGGAGACCCTTTTCACATGTGAATTTAGAAAGGAATATGAATATCATGTTTAGGCAGAAATGCGCATGTCCCAGTGTCACAGACGCAGCTTTGGTATGGACCATCACTGCTAACAATTCTGAGTTCCTCAGCATTCACAATATACCAGTGGGGGCTATTTAATTTTATGCAAAAGTATTATAGATCCAGATTTTTAAAAAACACGGATCATTTAAGAGAAAATACTGAAGAGTTTAAAGCAAGGATGAATGTGAAATTTCCTAGGGAAGCAAAGTGACTTCTGCTGGTCAGTATATGAGAAAACTTCAACAAGAGAATTGAAGCAAGTATCTTGCTTGGTAATAGTATTTGCAAAAAAATTCTTTTATTATTTTTAAGCAGTAGCATCTAACATTTTACTGTTTATAGAAGGAAGTTAAAGAATTTAAGTTGAAATCCTAACTGTGGTGCTACTTCAATACAGTTTTAATGCTGAGACTCTTGCCATTATGTGCATTTATAATGAATAGAAATTTTTGTCATTTGAAGAGCTATCCAAAGAACCTCAGACATCATTTCACAACTAAAATATCTATATTTAGGAGTAGTCAACAGACTGAGTTATAACTTTGATACTGAAGGTATTTATTATTCTATTACAGTAACTAAGATGTAACTGTAGCTGCCAGTTTTAAAAATGCTGAGTTTTAAAATACACTGTATGACTGGAGGGGAGGAGACAATCTCAGTAACTCCTTTACATTGAAAATTTTCATGGTATGACTTTCCCTAGCTTTCCCACAGGTCAGGACACTGTTGTTGTTTACATAATGCTGAACTTGTTTTTTCCTGCAGGGAGTGCATGACACACGAGTTGAATGTTTTCATAATTGTAACAATAAAATATGATAGTGTTTAATTTTCTTGCATTTGTAATGGGACTTTGTTCATTGTTTAGCCTTGAATTCTTTTATACAATGTTGCCTGTTACAGTGGAAAAAAATCACATCTATTTTCTTTGGTTTCAGATCAAGGAAGAACAGTATTTGAAGAAATGCTACATAAGATGTATAATCAGTACTCTTCAAATAGAAGCACTTTATCTGATCTGTTATTTAGGTGGTCCCTAGAGTAAGCAATATTATCTCTAAGTACACTATTTAAACCGAATATTTATTAGAAAGATGTAATTTCAGACGTTGTCCTTTGGATACTATTAGACTCTATTGAAATTAGGAAATGGGCATTTTATTTTATTTTTTTATTTCCATAATTTTGTATCACTTGATTACTGAAATTCTATCTTCTGTATTCCACCACTGACCAGCTACAGTAGCATTTTGGGTTTGTTGCTTTGTTTCTTTTTTTTCCTTAAGAATTATGACAGTAGATCAAATGGTAAATGAGTTATCTAACAGATGTTTTACATTTTTCAATTTACTGCTCTTTGATGACGTTTTGTTTCAAACAGTATTTTTCTGATTAAGACACTCCATGTGATCCCTTTGTATCCCTGCAGCTGTTAACTTGGCTTCTTTAATTTGTCAATAATTACTCTTAAGGGACTATTTGCTGAGCATGCTAAATAAATGTATTCCACCTATGTTAAAACTCAGAAGTCCTGCACTTGTACTTGCAATCAGTACAAGCTACTCTTCTGAATTAAAAATGTACAAAGAGGAAGATTCTAAGAAATTTAGCTACTTTGGAGAGGATGAAATATAGGTCAGATAACCCAGCAGATGAAAGACTGGCAGTGTAATGCTGTGAAAGTGAAATGTGATTGCAAATTCCCTTACCCCTGCAGCTCCTCATTGCTAGCACTGCTCAGACCTCGGTATAAGAGCACACAGAGCCAGGCTGGTGAGGAGACGTAGGGATATGGGCTTAGACCTTCGTCCTGGCAGCCTCTCTGCATTGGCATCATTACAGGGCTCCTTTCAGTGGCCAAACCCATGTGGTAGCCACAGAGCATGTGTGCCTGATTCCAGATACACTTCACCTCCTGCATCCACATCCACTGCAGTTTTCTCCTAAAGAAGCACTGGAGTAGCCTAGTGGGATCTTCCCATTTCACCTCTGGAGAAAAGCACACCTTCACTTCTGGCCCAAGGGAGCACCTGAGTGGCTAATAGATGGCATTCATCGCCCTAATGCCCTGCAAAATACTCAGAGACCGCAGCAATAAATGCAGTGTAAATATTTCATGTTGAATAAAATAGTACAAAATATTGTCTGCCTCCCACAGGAGTTCATGGGTCTTTTGTTGTTGACTTGAAATTCATGTAGAGTTCCACCCATGTTCTTTTAAAGCTAACTGGAAAGTTTTCTTGAAAATTTCTGTCAAATTTGGAATAATATTTTTTTAATGAAGGCTTTCTCTGTATTTAACCAGGCTCAGCTTGTTAGAGTATGGTTCATGGTTGTAGGTTCAATCCCCATATGAGCTATTTACTTAAGAGTTGGACTTGATCCTTGTGGATCCCTTCCAACTCAGAATATTCTGTGAATCTGTGATCTCAAACTCATATTGCTGCTGACTATGGAATTTCTCCTCCTTCTATAACTCCCAAAGTCTCATAAGATTTTATAGTTGTATCTAGTAATCTAATGAAATTCTGACCTAAAACATTAAGGTGTCATATGCCTTTGCATCTGCATCCTTTGAATTGTTATTAGTCCTCACTGGCATAGATACTTATAGATGTTCTTATTCAGGATTTTAATTAAATTTATGATAGTTCAAGGTATGTTTAGCAAATTGTAATTACTACTAATTCTTTATATATAACAAAAAAAATTAATCAGTCTATCTTTTCATTTCCAATCCCTTAGATATAATTCTGACTCTCCTTTAACTTACAAAATATAATTACAAGTCATACAGTAATTTTATTAGTGAATACCCTGAAGACTACAGGATGCATATCTTCTAGACTGGCTCATCCTTATATATTGTTTCTTCATGTATTCCCTTACCTGCCAAATCACCAGATATAGTGACATAATCTTCATTACTTAATTATAATTATTAGTCAAGGGGTTTCTACTCCAGACATGCAGCTTTTGAGCAGTCTGTTGAACAGATTAGCAACAGGTTTAAAAAATAAACCATTTGATGATGGGAATATTATCTGCTAGCCACCTAAGAAGAACAGCAGGAGAATAAATACTCCTTTATTATTTGGAGAGTCCTATATAATGAGCAAGTACAATTACAGAATAAAGGCTGTTTGTGCATCCATTGCTAAAATTTATTCACTTTTGAATGCACTGCATTTTAAAGTACTTTTTCATGCAAAATATGAATTATGCATGTGTATATACATATATACTTATATATCAAAAATATTTGCATATTCCTTATATGGGCTATGGCATTTCTTGGGGGAATTAAATAAGAGGGGAGGGCCACTTGATATTCCAGTGACATCTAATTTGCAAGCAATTTGCAACTATAAATTTCACTCAAGAGATTTCCAGGTGTTTGGTGCACATTTACACATAGGAAGAATCTCCCAAGAAATTAACCTTAATGGCTGCAGTAAAATGGATCAGAAGCTTTACCTTTGCATTTCTACTCCTGTGAATTTCTACTTCATGGATCTGTCTTTTGCTTTTATACCGTCCTTGTTTTTTTAAAAGGAGTCAGATGAAGAGGCTTTTTACTAATGAGTTATACTAAGAGCCTGCTGGATTTCCAGACATACATGTCATGAATTATAGTTATATTTTACAAAGACAGTTTTTCAATTCAGTTTTCTAAACACAGTGTAGCATGCTTAAAAGCAGAATCTTTGAACTATGGGCACTGTACATTTTTGCAGTGAGACATCCATCCATCAAAATCTTCCCAGTTTAAAGAAAATGGTGGGTAAAAGAGTATTACTTCATTCTTTACCTTGGAAACTCAGACTCAGAAAAATCTTGGTTTTCACAAGGTCAGTGAGGATAACTGGAGCAGAGTCAAGAAGTTATCTCTTGATTTAGTGCCAGTTTGTGCCAGCTTCCATGGATGTCCTGTCAGCAGCACTCCAATCTTCTATTACTCTTGGCCTTCCTTTTTTCTTTTCTGGCAAAGCCTAAATGTCACAAGTAGTCACACAGCTAAGTAGATCTTACAGGTAGGCTGGATTATCCTATACAGAATTGTCTGTACTGAAAGTGATACTTTAGTCTAGGTCTGTTTAATGGGCAGCTGAAGGAGTCAGCAAACTGAAATATGAAAGTTCCACTTCTCTGCACTACTAGTTAGAAGAGCAAGAAATGAGTAACTAAGAGTCTACAGCAAATTTGCAGCAATATGTGGAACTTTCAGTGACCTTTCCTTTGTCAAGAACACTTCGATCCTTAGAGCAAAAAGTGCCATGTCTGTACTGGGTCTGGTCAGGAAAAGCCAGAATGTTGCCTGCAAACAGCCCAACAGCAGCTGAATGGGAGGTTGTCTTGATAGGTTTCTTGATGCCTCAGATTGCTGGAATGAAGTTTTGTAGTTCTGTCCTTCTTTTCATCAGGTTTTATCTCCTCCTACAGGAAGAAATTGTCAGGATTTGTTCCAGGACTTTATGCCCACATTCAGGCTAGGAAGTTGAAGTCTTCCAAGGCAGCAAGCAAGTGAGCTTTGTCTTCTCCTTGGTCTCTACAGCAGCGTCTCTAGAAAGCTGTATCTGTTTAGGGCACTTAGAGATTAACATGGCATGGCCAGAGTGTACACTGTCTCTCGACACACATTAAGTGTGAGGAAATACTGGCTTCCCCTCAATTTTTATCGTTCCAGCTCTAGATCTGTGATGAGTAAGGAGGGGGAGGAGAGCACACAGGGGAGTGAAATGAGAGATGAGTGCAGAACTGTCAGCTAGCTGGCTTATGTGACACAGGCAGTCATCAGGGACAGTGATAGAGGGTTTAGTGCTGACAGAGCCTATGTCTTTACCCTTTGGCCCTGGACAGGTATGAATAAACATGTAACTGTGAAAAATAATAAAATATCTGAATTTTAAGAGCCTTACATGCTAGTTCACATGAAAATGATCCCTGCTGCCAGCGTTTCCAGGAGTCCCAGATATCTCCTGCAATGCAATTATGCAGGCTAAGTAATAAACTATTCTGCACATTTGGAGCTAAAGGACAATCTAATAAATGACTGCAGTGAATGACAACATTGGTATTGCATCAAATTGCATCTGAATGCACTACTACTGGGTTTTCTGGTGTTGAAAATCTGCCCTTCAGGATCTCATTGTCCTCTTGGTTGTTTGCTTACATTCTCCTTGATACTGCAATACCAGTTTGAGTCCAAGATAGATTAGGAGCATCTGTTCTGTAGCAAACAAACAAAAGCCTTTGTCTATTAGCCACTATCACTTTTTTCCAGTGGGGAGAAAAAGCCAGATGTCTGTTTGCAGACAAGTGAAACTTCATCAAATGCTTGAACTTTTCACAAACAGGAAATCTGAAGCTGGATCCAAGAGTGATTTCAAGACAATCTGATATTAGTGGAGTTTCATTCATTTTGAGGAACAATGCTAATTCCTGCAGTTCATTATACAGCCTCTAACTCAAAAGTCTCTGAATATTGCCATGAAAATATTTAAGTGTTATTGTGGTACTGCTCACTTGGAGTGTGTCAAAGACTTCTACAAGCCTAACAGGAATATATTAAAAAAATCATGTCAATAAATAAGCAGCATAATGTAGCAGGACTAAAATTTAAAAGGGAAAAATGAAGTGTTGAATTGCCTGGCACAGTGAAGAACTAAAATATAAAACAACCGAGTCTGGTCCTAAATGTATTTTTGGTATACTGAAATGCTCCTTCAAGTGATCATTCTTATTGTAACCCACTGATCT
Organism: Drymodes brunneopygia; assembly: GCA_013400955.1. NCBI lineage: Eukaryota > Metazoa > Chordata > Aves > Passeriformes > Petroicidae > Drymodes > Drymodes brunneopygia. The sequence continues at coordinate 69,164 of VZTZ01040926.1, read as the reverse complement.
CTGTAGCTACAGGGAAACAGGGAATATGAAGACATCTCTTCTGCTGTGAATCTCCCACTGTCACTCATGGCAGATGCACTGAAAGAAGCAAATGGGATTTAGACACTCAGGGTTTAATTTACTCCTGGCTAGATGTAAAATGTACTGTTGATATGTTCTCTGAAGAATAGGTGACAGAATGTGAATGTCATAATCTTAATCTTCCTTTCACATTTTCTTGTATTTTAATTAAAAGATGGGGAAATGCTAAAACAAAAATGTAATACATCTTTCTTCACTACAGGATATCACCCTACCACAAGGTCCAATTAAAATACTGAATTACTAAATTTAGGACATTTTATATTAATTTATATTCCTTGAATATACTAAGGTACACCTTCAGGAATATGCACAAAGTCTTGAAATGCACTTTCTCTGTTTTATGAGCAGTTTAATACAGGTGTGCTTTTACAAATAAGGAAAAGTTTGTGTATGGGATTTCAAATAAAAGGTGGTTTTGTGTGTGAGTAGTCTGGAATGGTCTATAAAATACCCTGTAAATTGAAACAAACTACAAAATTAAATTTGCTTTGAGTTCTAATTTACATGAATATTTTTTAAACACTTCAGAACTAAAAAGTTCATGTTCATCTTGGGGACATCCACATGACTGCAAATCCCTGGCACTCCTAACATATTAGCACAAGTCTTAGCTTTCCTCTAACCCTGGCTATGCTGTTGCTTATCTTAAGATCTTACCATAGTTAGATTATCTGACTCACAGTTCTCATGAACCTAAGAGATACCATTGCTTTTGTATAGCTCACTGGGTTTTCTCTGTCCAGCCCGGCTATTCAGACAGGTTCCCGCTGGCTATATTTCCAGGAGTGCCCCTGTCCCAAAGGTACTCTGGCAGCGTCCCATGGACACTTAGCCAGAGAATCTGCAGCCTGCGTTGTGGTGCAGGAGCTAAGGACCGGTTAGCTATCAGCTGAAGTAGAAAGATGAGAGGGCCCTTGGTTTAACTTGTATCTGCGTAGCTTTATTGCCAGATGCTCTTCACTGGGGGAAGGCAGGGACCAAGAGGGAGAGCAAGGTTCAGACACCAACATAAGAGTTCCTTCACAGGACCAATCACCAGGGGTGTTGGGGGAGTATAGGGAAGGACCAAGGCTACCTGGTCCTATGGGATCGAGAGGAGTAGGGGCCCAGGAGATAACAGGGGATAGTACAGGGGCCCAGGAGATAACAGGGGATAGTACAAAGGCCTTGGGGGGAGGGAGGAAATGATGGACACTCCAGATGGCTACTCTGGAATTTCCTGGGTTAGACCATGGTGATTTCACTTTCCCGGGGGAGCTTGGCTCCCTTGGAGGGCCTCCACCAGTTATCTTTTTCTTCTTCTGTGCCCTCTCCCCTGGAGGTTTCCAAGGAAACCTCCACAGCAGCTACAACTCCCCCTTCTGTTTTTCTTAAAAAGGCCCGTTGGATGAGGGACAAGAAGAGATTTTTAACACACCCAAAAATACACAAGGCAATGACAATTGTAAGGCAGCTACACTTTTGTATTTAAGACTGGAGTTCCTCTTGCCAAATCCAGTTCAGTCATGCATTAAGACCCAAATTATGACTTTGAAGGATAGTTTCTACTGGTTGAAACAATGGAAAGGATGAGTAAGAATGAAGTAATGTAATCCCACTCTGAACATCTGGCTCCTCTAGGGGTTCTTCCCTTTGAAGTTAGCAATTATCCTTCAGAGTGCTCATCACCACCTCTGCAGGTTTAGACCCCACGGTTTTCTCCAAATTGCAAATCACGTCAATGAAAGGGCATTAGATATGGCTAAGTCAAACAAATTATGATAAGAATTTTAAAACAGCATCATTTTGACTGACATAATGTAAAAAAAACAAACCACTTCATTCTTGGTCCTGGAGAATTGTAGACATCAGTTCTGGCATTCACTAAGGATTAAGTCCCTGAATCATCATACAATCAGGTTGGGTTGGAAGAGACCTGACAGATCATCAAGTTCCAAGCCCCTTGCCATGGACAAGGACACCTTCCACCAAAGTTGCTCAAAGTACCATCCAATTTGGCCTTGAACATTTCCAGGGATGGAACAACTGTAACTTCTCTGGGCAAATGGTTCCAGTGCCTCACAGTAAAGAATTTCTTCCTAATACCTAATCTAGACCTGCCTTCTTTCAGTTTAAATAGATTCTTTCTTGCCCTATCAATACCCACCTATGTAAAAAGGCCCTCTCCCTCTTTTTTGTAAGCCCCCTTTAGGTACTGAAAGGTTGCTCTAATGTCTCCCTGAACCATTCTCTTTTCCAGGCTGAACAATCTTAACTCAGCCAGCCTGTCTTCACAGGAGAGGTGCTCCAGCCCTCAGATCATCTTCATGGTCATTCTCTGGACTCATTCTAACAGGTCTACAGCTTTGTTTTGCTGAGGACTCCTGTGTCTGGGATCCTTCCCTCTGACTCAGGAGGTTATGGGTGCACAGTACAAACAGATGATCTGGATACATTTAGTCTAGATGACTAAATACTTGCTGCACTCAACAAGATTAAAAAATCTATTTGGGCAAAATATTAAAGTATTACGCTTGTTGCCTTTTCTTCCAGATCTATCAACATGCAGAACATGATTACCACTATAAAACTACTACTTATTGTGCTTCTTCAAACTTTAATAAATTCAGTAAACTTTAAACTGCTGTACTTTAGAAGTAGTTCACTTCTTCAGACTTTGTGCTGTTTCTGCTTTAATGACCAGTGGAGACATAATGTGCATGTGTAGGCCAGATAAAGGAGGTTCTAATTTAACCTAATTAAAAATCAAGAATATTACCAGTGTCAGTATGGAGCTTGAAAAGATAATTGCTTCAAAAATTGTATGTAAGAAAAAATAAATTTAATTTAGAAAATGAAAAAATCCACAAAAAAACCCTATGGGCTTTTTAATAGCTCTTTCCACACTAACTAATTAGCCTCTTAGGTTTTGAAAACTGCTCATGAAATGTTCTTTTAGTATTGAAGAGATTTTTGGTTTTCTTTGCAATCATGAAGTCCTTTTTTTTCCTCTTCTTTATTTTTTTTTTGCATATTCAGGATTTTTTTTTTGTCTTTCTCTTCCCTTTGGTCTTTGGACTTGCTCTAAAATTAAAATAATAGTTTAGTTCTTAATTCTATCCATGAATCACCTGAACAATTGTGCTCTTTCTGTGACTGGATAAGTGTTACAAATATTTGAAAGCTTTATATAAATATCTTCAGCTCTAAATACATTCAAACTCAGGCCTTTCTTATGGGTTTATTATGTTTTATACAGTAATGTGTACAAATGAAACAGAGATTTCAGTGATAGAAGTTTCTTCCAGGTATCAACAAGCAGATCTGCTTCCTTAATCCTGAGAAGGTAAATTCAAAGGTAAGAGAACAGCTGCAAAGAGCAGCCTTGGGTCTTTAACAACTGGACTGAAAAACTAAATCTTCTTCTAAGATGCAATGTAACTATAGACTGATTATCTCCTATCTTGTGATACTATTCAACCACTTGAGATAACCACTGCCGTTTATCTAATGCACTGGAAATTCTGTAGTAAAATAATGCTAATATTATGGTTCTTAAGCCACTTCTGGGGCTGTTATTAAGGAGGTAGGCAGAAGAATGAAGATATCATCACACTTGTTGATCTTTGCCTGTCATCTAGGTCCACACTGCCACAGTAAGAGTTAGGCTGCTTTACTTAACAGTAAGGAATGAACAAAAGCAGTTTAAATACTGGTGGTGTTACCATGTTGTACTTATCTTAGCAATAAGTTATGTGGTGTAATTGCAGGCTGAATTAGGTCACACTTTGTCACATGGCTTATTCCAAATTGATGTTACTCCTGTTTGATTGTCCTTTCAGGAGCAGTGATATACTTTAATAAATGAATAAGCTTGGGCAACATTTCCAGAACTGTTTAAAGCTACAAAATTAGGCAATTGCAATTCATGCAGCATATGACAGAGGTGCTATTACTGTCAGAGAAACGACAGAGCTTATGACTACAACTCATGATTTATTCTGCAGAGTCAGTTGAACATAAACCAGTTGTAATAATATTTAAAGCATAGTATCTTAGGACATGTAAGAGAGACAGTCCAGATTTGGATGACTAGCAAAGAAAACCTCAACTACTATCATGTTAGGGGCATGAATTACTTCTAACTGAAGTAAGAAATTTTGTAGACAGTTCCTAAAACTTGTTTGTACACAAATCCCTTTCTCCTGAGGGGGATACAGTTGCTTTGTTTAGATTCTAGGCAAAGAGCTGACGAACTGTCTACAAATAGGTCCTCAGTCCAGAAAGCCTGGGAAGAGCAGTGACTTAGTCCAAGTGCTCTGCAGTGGTTTGAAGAAATGAACATGAATCCCAGCAGCAGCTAGTGGAGTATAGTGCTTAAACTAATGTGGCCTACAAAATTAGGTTGGGTGGGTGCAGGCTACAAGGATGCAACTACACTGTCTCTGTCTCCAGGCACACTTCACTTGCCATTAGCTGAACTATATTTGGACCATTTTCACTGCTAAATGTACAGCATGTCCTATGTTTGTACAGTCCTCAGCAAAATGGGGCCCTGCTCTTGACTGACCTCTAGACTGCACAAAGATACTAATAATAAATATCAGGGAAATAAATGATGACTTAACACATTTGATATATTTCTTCCAGTACGGAAGAGCAATATGAATATGTACACCAGCGCACTGTAAGCAGATTCTGATGTATGCTATATATTTTTAGCACAATGGCCTTGATCCAGACATTTCTGACAACATCTTCTACTGTCTTTCATCATTTTGCAATGAAGTTATGTAGGGTACTCTAGATTTGAGGCAGCTGTGGTCTAGTATTAAAATTAATGTTGTATAAAAATGTAGTTTCGTAGCACCCTTTAGACAACTGCTGTGCAAACAACTGTTTGTTAGAAAAAATAAATGACTGAAGAGATGGCACAAATAACTTTTGTTCCAGTGTTCATATGTTGTCCTGCAAAACAAATACAAGTCTAGAAGAGAAATTCACTTCATCTGCTGCCTATTTGCTATGCTTTATTGTTCATAAATAATTGAGTTTTTTAAAAATTAATAACACAAAATAAGAATATTTAGAATTCCATTGCTGTCCCTCTTATAAACTTCAGCAAAAACCAGCTCAAGTTAAATACTGGTACTGATTATAGCAATATTTCTTATGGCCTCATATGAAGGGAAGTAATGGGACAGAAAATAATGAGACTGGTAAAGGAAGAATACTGTTACTTTATTTAGCTGAGATCTAGTCAACATCTTAAATTGCCTTCATTCTCACTGTGTATTAAAATGGTGCTGAGAGGTTCCAACCAGGACTTAGCATTAGAGAGACACTTTAAGATTTTCTCCAATTTTACACACAGTCAGAGCAGGAAGAGAGAGAAAGGAATTAAATGTGGAGTAGTTTTACAATGGGCCATAAAACTGCTGTTAAATCTGTGGGTGGCATTTGCTAACACCATAGTCTGAACTGGGAGAACTGATGAGAAAAAGGAAAAAGAAGGAAGAGCAAGGATGGCAAAAAGGAAGTGCATTTAGCAGGAAGTGAAGTGAAACTGAAGAGACCATAACCAACTGATCATTAAAAACATAATAATGTTGCAAAGAAAAGTACAGGAGGAAAAAAATCATATGCTGATATTGTCAGTGGGTGCCTGATAATTCTTGCTGAAGCTGCCTCAGTAGCTTCATGTGCCAACCTAAAGCATCAGACAGAAGAATGACTGCCTGTAACAGCAATCTTGATTTGGTTCAAGGTGAAGCATGTGTGCTTTGAGGATGTTTTATCACCTGCCTTCAAATACAAAAGAAAGATGCTGTCAACATCTGTGCCAGTTTAAAATAATTCCTAGTAATAAACTTCTATTAGTCATCTTCAGATAGAAGTCCAAACAAAAAATGCAGTCATGATTAGAATTTCATGGACATAAAGGTATGACTGTGATTTACAACATACTTTTCAGGCATAGGAGTAATGATATTCTCCCAAAACATCAAAGAGATTAAGAAAGCTCTCAGCAGAGACCAAAAGGAGTAGCAAAAAATTGCCAAAAATGATTAAGAATTTTAACTCAGGCAATTTGGCTAGGAAAGAAGTTCGTAGATCTGGTGGGCTCTCTAAAGGAGTTATGTGAGAAGATGTTGCTTCACATCCTGAGTGTTTTATCTGGGCTACTAACACATTCTCTTCCCTGGACTTACAAGATCCAGCTCATCTCATATGCAGGCAAACTGCTCCTGCAGTTTTTTTTTTCTTTAGATCATCACTTCGGTATCTCACCTTTAGCTTGCCAAGCTCATTTAGAACTGAGGCAAGACTCTTTTGCGTATCAATCTTCACTCTGCACTTTTAAGAAGATGTTGGAATTAAGCCCCTGTTGCCAAGGGTTGATCTGCTCTCTGTCATGAACGATCAGCCTGGGTACCTGGTAAAGGGCAGCCACTTGTTTGTGCAGTAGCTTGAAAGAAGGCCTTTTTATAAACATCCAGATGCTCACCCTTAAATAAACATCTCCTCCCTTTCAAATGAGACATCCTCCCAATATATTTTTCTTCTTTCCCAAGCAGATGGGGATTTGGAAACAAATGCAGGAGAAATCACAGAACAATAAATGAAAGGAAATGATGTCAAGTTGTGGCAGGAAAAATTATTGGATATTAGGAAACATTTCTTCACAGAAAGGGTTGTCATGCATTAGAACAGGCAAGTAGTTGACTCAGCATTCCTGGAGGTATTTAAAGAATATGTAGATGTGGCACGTGGGGACATGTAGAGGACTTGACAATTTTATATTTACAGTTGGACTCAATGATTTTAAGGGTGTTTTCCAACCAAAATAATTTCATGATTCTATGAAAAAATGAGATGAATGAGAAGAAATAGCACAGAGCACTCTCCATAGCAATGACCATTTGTGAAGCAAGAATTCTGGTCAGACTCAACACATCTGTTTTCAAGATGTGTCTATAAAGCCTTACCGACACAAGTTAACTTTTGCTTTTCTCGGGAATGGCAACACTTTGTTATTCCAAACAAATGGTTCTAGTCGAACAGGGGCAATAAACATGGTCTGCAACAGGCACTGCAAAATTAAAGTTAAATATTAAAGTTGTGCTGTGAATCCCACCTGCTTTTGACAATAGCTGACTATGCACCAGGAAAATGGGCAACTGTAACCGAACAGAAAGTGTCAGAAGGAATGGGGTCCATAATTTTGCATCTACAGCAGTTGCGCTTTTTGTGCTCCCAGTGTCATGTTTCGGTCTCACTGCTGAAATGCAGATTTGGAGGTCAGAAGCGCAGCAGCTGCCAGAGTACCCCCGTGCTTCACAGACTGAGTTTGGATTCAGACAGTTTTACTCAGGGCGGAGAGCCAGGGCACTCAAACACCCACTGGGTTATCCTGTGTGGGCCGGGGATCTGGGCTGCTCAGCCGTCGGGACATTCACCCTCCCTGCTCCGGATATGGCCTCAGCCTCTACGGGTGGCGGCGGCAGCCTGCCTGGGACGGGGCGGGCCAAGACCCGCGGCTGCAGCAGCGACAGAGTGGGAGGGGAGAGAGTAGGGGAGGAGGAGGTGACGAAGGAGGAGCCGGAGGAGCCGGCAGGGCGGTGCTGCGCCGAGCGGCGGCCCGGGCCCGCCCCCGCCGTCTGGGGGCCGCTGCTCCGCCCCGCTCGCCCGCCTGGCC
>VZTZ01040926.1:0-61306 GCA_013400955.1 Drymodes brunneopygia | reverse complement strand
TCCGCGCCGCCTCCCCGCGGGCGGGTGTTATGGCCCCTTGGGGGAGCGCAGAGGGCTCCCCGGCTTGGAGGTCAGCGCAGCTCCTGCTCCTCGTCGTCTCCTGCTGCGGTAGGTACCGGGCAGTGACGCCGCCCGTCCGCCTCCGTCTCGCGGGCCGGGAGGCGGCCGCGGGGGAGGGGGAACAAAGCGGCCTTTCTCCCGGCCGGCCTCGGCGGGGTCCCTGGAGCTTCCCAGGACCTCCACCAGGCCCGGCCGGTGTCCCCGTACTTCCTTCTCCACCCCCAGCTCCGTCTCCTCCTTCGAGCTCGACTGCTCCAGAATTTGCTCCGGGGTTGTTTGTTTGTTTGTTTTGTTTCGGGGTTTTTGTGTGTTGATAATTTATTTATTTGTTTATTATTTGTGGGGGTGGACGGAAATCTCATCGGGGAAGTCCTTAAAACTGGGGCCGGGGTTCTGGGGTTTGGCCCAGCTGCTGCCCTGGGCTTGCTCTCCCGCAGATGTGCGTTGCCGGGAACTCCGGAGTTGGCGCGGGGCCGCACAAACAAGCCAGCCCCAAATCCTCTGAGTCACGAGTAATCGCTGCCTGTGGATAATAGGGATGGATGCTTGGGAGATGTTCCACCTCCGGCCAGGACGAACGAGGCCTGGTGTCGGGGGCAGGGCGGCCCCTCCGGGCCGCGAGGTCGGGGACTGGCGCTGGTGATGAGTTTGTGACACATCAGCACAAGGCCTGGAAGACCTTCCAGGGACCTCTGCTTCTGCTCAGCCTATCTGCAGTTTATACCCGAATAGGATTTCGTCCCTGAGTAAACCCATCTTTAAACAGAACTGCTAATCAAAAATGTTTATGTACATGTACTGAGGTTGGTTTTTACAGTATAAAGATGGCCTAGTAACATAACAGATCAAAACGCAGATCCTTGAGAAAGAGAGTCGTCTCATGTTTTCTCGGGGAGTTGTGTTTGTTTTATAAAGTCGAGCATAGGTTGTGTCCATGGACCTCAAGCAGAAGAAGCAGCCTTTGGCACACAGCTGGGCATATGCCTTGCCCTGAGGAGGACAGCAACAGGGGCCCTGCTTCAGCAGTTTCTGAAGTAGATGCCTTTGCTCTAAACACGCGATTGAGCATATGAAATTGGAATCTCTGTCACTGTTGAAAAAGCAAGCTTGTGTCTGGAACATCAAGATATTTCAGATTTGCCTTTGCGAAGTGCTTTGTCCAACCACATGCCTGTGCCACAACAATCAGTCCGAATTCTAAAAATGCAGATGTACTACATAAACTTGTAGGAGCATTTCCCATTTCATATTTACATGAGTAGAAAAATAAGGAAGGCTTCTTCAAACAGAGCTGCAACTGTGCCAGTACCCGTAACCAAAGTTACACTGGTAAAATTTAATTTTTGAGCAGGTGTATTTGCATGAGCTAAGTGGGGTGCTGACCAGTCTTTTAAATGCATATTAAGTCAAGCAAAAGAGTTTCATGTCAAAGGGTAAACTACAAACACAACTGAAAATGAGTTAGCTAATGGTGGAGCAGGAAGTGGTAGCAAAAATCTCAGGTTTGGATATATTAAGCTGTTCTTCTGTTTGCATACTTGATGTACTTAAATTTAATTTCTGTGAAAAGGTTTTTTAACAAACTCAGTGTGCTGGTTTTGTTATACTCAACACAGAATTGAAATTAAGAGTGACCTAAGTAAAACGTTTTGAATAGCGATACTGTAACTTAGGTGTTACTGTCAGCATTTCCCTTACAAAAACTTAAATCACAAGCATAATCTTTGGTTAAAGAAAAACCAGCCAAATAAAATTCTTTCTGAATGACATTTTTCATAGATCTTTAATCAAGACTTTTGAAAGTCTAGCCAAGAAAGCTTCAGAAGTTTCTTCAGCCTTGCTGAGAAACACATCACCATCACTTAGTGCCACTGCCAGGAAGAAGGTGCTTCTGATTTTGATCAGCATGCTGTGTCACCTCATCCTCATGAGGGATTAGTTTCTCTTCACAGTTTTTGTTTAAAATGTCTGAAGTTCTGACCAGTTTCACTGCTCAAAGGAGAGGAACTTTATCCTCCCCGGGCTATAGTATCCAAAACAAAAGCAAGCAGTTACTGTGTAGCATAGCCTTTTCTCTAGCTTTCACTTTGATTTCTCCCATTTATTTATTTTGGGAGAAGGAAGTGAGACTGGGAACTACATCCTATTAAAGCATTTACCTTCCTGTACAACTGCTTTTAGCTCTCCCAAACTAAACTAATTTAATATTGACATTAATTTGATCAAGACACTGCTGTCAGCATAGCTCTGGACTGTAATGTTGATCCTGAGCAGAGCCTTGCAGATATCATTATGTTAAGACTTTGAATGCAGTGGCAGTACCCAAGGTAAATGCATGCTTGGAAAAGCAATGGTGCCTCACTTCAGTTGCCTTCCATTATGCTGTTGCACAGCTAAAATGTCTAGAATTTTCTGCTAATTAAAATACTAAATTCACCAAGGTTGTTAGGTGGGCATTGAGCTCTCCAGAGAATGTTTCTCTGTTTCCCTGTAGTTGGTGAATTTTTCAAACTAATCTTCTGATGATGACTATAATTATAAAAATTTGAGAAGGAGGAATACTGATGAGTGAAATATTGGAATAGCACCGACTAACAAGAATTACAGCTTGGTAGGGCATTGGGCAACGGTATTTTTTGGTTTAAATTTCCAGCCTTCCTGTTGGCTTGAGAGTTTTATATCCAAGAAATAATTGGTTTTATGTGTCTCTATAAAATCCTGGCCTGGCTTTTACTGGGACAAATATTAAGACATTTCTGCTTATCTCAAAGGCCATAACAGTTACCTGAGTTTAAAACAGAACCATATGCTGTGCCAAGTAATTTTTTTAGGGGAAAAAATGTTTGAGAAATCAGTCCTGTTCTTAAGGGCAGTATTTTTCAAACCAAAGTTCCATGGTTGATCTGCTGGAAATTAAGTAAGTTTTGGAATCATAGAATCATGTAGGTTAGAAAAGATCTTCAAGATCATAGAGACCAAGCACAAATCCAGCACTGACTAATCCATTATTAAACCATGTCCCTAAACAACTTATCTACACGTTTAAAATACCTCCTGGGATGCTGATCTTATTTATTTTCTTGCAAAAACATGAGCTTAGGTTAGAGAACTGAATTTTTAATGTTTCCATTTTGTTTGATTTTTATTTGACTCTTGACAGGATTATGGTTTGTTTCTAAATTGGTACTGTGATGCAGCGCTTTCTGGACCTGTTTGTGAGGGATTGGTGTTCAGAGCAGAGGCTGAGTTATGAAAAGTCTGAAGTGGTATAATGGAAAAACTAGGACATGCCTTCCTTTGGAATGGAGTCTGGAAGCAGGGGTCTTTGGCTTCTTCAGATTTCTGGAAATTCGAACGTTATATAGTCTTAACTATACTTGTCACCCGGATACATTAATTTGAATTTCTGTCTCACTGAGCAGAAGACTACAGGAAGTTTCTGTAAAATTTTGTACAGTTGGTAGCAGTCAGTGCATGAGTCTCCCTGCTTCTGACTTCCAGATGTAAATGTGTGTCAAAGAAAAATATTTACAGTATTAGGACAGGGACACTAAAAGAGCTCCAAGATAGAAGTGGCTGCTGAAGATATTATCCTTATCTCCAGGTTGGTTTTTGGTTTAGTCAGTCCCCCTGGAAGCACTAATGACTGAGAAACATTTGTGACAATCAGAAAATGATTATTCCCCAAAACTGTGATTGAAACAGTGTTTTGTACTCGACTACTGAGACTGCAGTGCTATTGATAAAATTTTGTCCTGTTAAAGAAAAACCTAGTACACTTACATAATCTTTAAAACATTTAGTTTTGGATTAGAACCATTCCAGGTTTCTGTGGTACAGATGTTGCTTGAAGTTATAATGATTCTGTATATATAACTCATTCTTCAGTTGGTTCTAAGGGAAGACAAGTAAAATTGTCATAAAAGTTCACTGGTCAGGGCCCGAACTTTATTTGTGTGTCAGTTTGTTAATGGTGGTGTGAGATGAGAAAGAATAAATAGTTCTTGGGGTTCATTCACCTTGTTTGAAATAATAGCCTGAATCATGTAAGCAAATAAAATCTGCCAGCCAGTTTATTCAATTTTCTAAAGAAGTTGAACTCTAAAGGCAGAACAGACTGTCCTAAAGGAATTGCTTTACTTATTAAATTATTGTATCTTAAACTCTTGAATGTCAGTCTTTAGTGATATTTTGTGATATACTGAACAGATATATTTTGCTAAGCTGTAAATCGTATTATTGGCAAAACCACTGCATTTAATTTATTAGAACAGTTTTCTAGTCCTTTAAGAGAGCTTGTCCTAATTTTAACAGTGTAGAAATTTATATTGTCTGATAAGTTAATTGTATGTCAACTTGTCCAAGTATGTACATATTCAACTGACTGTTCAGAGCCAACATTGCATCTATAATCAAAATGTCTGTGAGGTCATGTGGACAATATTTAAAGCGATGTTCACTCAAGGGGAGAAGAAAAAAACCTATATCCTAAACAACTCATAGCAAAAAGTTTAAAAATTGAGTATGAGGTGGTCAGTGTGATTGTCCTTATGCACTAAATGAGAATATTGTCAGCCAGAGAAAGAGCAGAGGTGTACTTGTAACCAGAATCATGACAGAAGCCATCTGACTCCATTCGTGTCATCAGAGCAAAGCATGTAATTAGCATGGCTTTTCCATATGTTTCTGTCATTGCTAGGAGAGGAAGAGCTCTACTGCATTAGTGTTGGAAGGACCTTACAGGTGAATCTGTTTGATTCCTTTACTTTAGTCACTCCTGTTTTAATGTCAAATAACGTAAATTCTGTTGGTATTATTTTCAACTAAACACTAAATATTCATCGTTTCATACTTGGTCTGGCTAAAACTTGCAATTATTACCAGTTTTGTGGTATTTTAAATACCAAAATTTTTAAACTTTGTGCCTTTGGTATGTTAGGCACATTCCTTTACACAGTGTGCACCTTTTACCAGATGCCTCAAGTTTCCCAAGGTGTAGACATTATTTCCATACTTATTAAGTATAATTCACTAATTTCCTTACAGGTTTTTAAAAATTCATGAGTACTGTTTGTACTGTGTAATTAGTGTGGTTTTGCTTTCTTAGATGTCTCTGCATTTTCTAGTTTTAGTGTTCCATTTATACTGTCCCAGATAGCTAATGATTATGTTAAAATACTGGAACAGCTGAGATATCTAGCTAGGCAGTAATTGAGAGAGTGTGATTTGTTGTCAGCCTGGGATGTTTTTAGCTTGTATGCATTTCAGAATTACTAGCTGTGGCATTTTTGCAGTACCAGTTATTACTTGAGGTGTCTGTTGGTTGGCAAAATTGAGCCTCTATAGTTTATATTGTTTTAAGAAAACACTGTGTACCAATGCATTGGATAGTATAAAATTCGGTTGTAGATTTGAGTTCCTGTATTTATCCCCTCAGAAGAAATGAATGCTCAAAGTGGTTTATAGCAGGCTGTGTACCATACTCTGAAGAATTGTGTTGTTCTGACTACCTTCTTTTTTTATTTCCTGCATTTAATTTTTTGCTGCAGTTGTTACTTCACTGATGCTTCATTATATAAAGGTTTACAATTGCTAGCCCTAATCTAAGTTGTGGTTCGGACTTGTTTCTCTGAACAGGTGCTTTAAATTTGGATGTACTGTAACCCTTGGTGCATTGTTATGGTGGTGGTGTCTTCTTATAAAGGCTAGCATATTTAATAGCTATGTACTAATTTTTTTTTCCCTGCTATTCTATTTGACATTGAATTTTAGGTTATGAGGGAATTTCTGTACATCTTTCTCAGCTGTTTTGTGAGGAGCAATTTTTTGGAGCTAGTCAGGAAGTTAGCAGGCAAAAATAAGAGCCTCCCCAGAATTAAGAAAGCTTACAAGTAGAGGGTGTTTTAAAGGGGAGAAGGGAGTCATACAAAACCATTTGGTTTAATGCCTTGAGTCAAGGTGGTTTCTCACTTAAGCATCTTGTGAGTTTTAGTACTTACAGGACTTCCCCAAGTACATTTAGTTGGTTGTGGAATTTTTTGTCCTGCAAGAAAGCTCAACATGTTCACATTTAGTGAATTATAAATTCCACAAAGCAATGAAAGGGAGCTAGTTGTGTTTCTCTGTGAGTGGAAAGTACATTTGAACTATATATTGTGATGGGAACTGCATGTTTCACCCATGTGATTGTGTGTAATTCGTGACTACCCTTTGCTTAACCTTGGAGAGGTTTCCTCTGTTAAGTGGAAGCCCCTGGGACTGACTGGGTAACTAGAGCAGACATTCAAAGTCAGTTGTAGCCATAAAACAGTAGAGTGATCCTCTGACAAGCAGTGTGACCACACTTGGGCGTGTGGTGGAAGTCTATAATGAAGTTGCTTGTATTTAAAAGTCAAGAAAAAACTAGTCTGCTAGAGGGTACTGTAACTTGGTTTTATTACTCCAGCTTCATATGCACCTATTGGGAGATACAGATAAGTGCCTCTGTAAGTACAGAAGGATTGTGAGAATAGTTCTTTTGTGGAAAAAACAAGATTTTCCTATAATTTTTATCTAGTGTTACTAGAAACAAGTTTGTTCTAGTCAATGATGTCTCTTAAAAATTTAATGATCCTACTCATTTAAGGAGCTGCCCCTTTAGAAAGAACTCTTCAATAACTGAAGGTAAGCAGTTTAGAACAGAAAAATGAAGTCTTGTTTGATGTGCCTTGTAGTGGGAAGGCATGCACTTGAATTCATATGCTCTGGCTTCTAGATTTTAGCTGTATATGAATTTTCATAAGACTTTGCTTAATGCCTTTTTTCCTATGCTTCACAAAGTGTATTATAATCCAATGAATTAGTATACCCTGGTAGGGTGTTTTCCTTCTATGAAATTGTGTGGGGTATCTCACAAGCTTCTGTTAGGGATATTGTAGTAAATGGGACTGAGATAATGAATACATCACATGCAGTTAACAAATCCATACATATGTGTTTCTCTTATCACGTAGTTTTAAGTGGAGACTTTAACCTTCCCTTTCTTTATTACCTGCACACAGAGTCCAACAGAGTCATTTTCAAACAGAGATTCATTCTAGAGTCCTAATTAATGTGCTTTTTTGTTTGTAATATTGTATTTCCTTCAGCCTGCTCTTCGTATTACTAAAGAATTACATTTCTCCATTTTCTCTCATCTAAAGAAGTGCTCAGGGAGAGTGCACAGGGATTTAACTCAAAATGTGTGTTTAAACCATATGGAAATATTTGTAACTGGACTTGAGAGAATACGTATTTCATTCTTTTCAATTTATAGTTTTTTAGAAGTATGGAGAAAGAACATATGTCCTTTCCATGGTCTAAACATCAGTTAAAATAATCTGAGAGAGATGCCTACTCTTAAGTCAGGAAGATGAATGACTGATATCAGACACATGACTCTTGATCACAGCAGCTTGCAGCTGGATGCACTGACGGGGATGGATTTGGGTGACTGTGTAATTAGTAGAAATAGCTTCCCTTGTCAGGGCACCTCCCATTTGTCATGTTTTCTATCTAAAGGTACTGAACAAGCGGTCAGTTCTATGGCTAAAGTTCAGCTGGTGTCTGTGGTTGGAGGGATTAATGAAGACTGGAGAGCTAGGATGGCAAGGGAGGGAAAGATTGGGATGTCTTGTTAAGATACGTTCACAGCTAAAGGTGGCAGAACTGTTTTTCAGAGTGGAATAGGAGGCCAAGATGTCTGCAAGAACAGCTGTTTTTTGAGGTTGTGCAAATGGAAGGGAGGAAAGGAACCAGCCTTTTATTTTGAGGGTGTTGTGGTGGCTGAGTATCTAATCGGTCTAAGAGGTTACTCTTATGGGCAAGTAGAAAAAAGAGTTTGAATGCAGGAAGAGCTTGGAAATTGCTTGAGGTCTTGATCTCTGACCTTCCAAGTATTCTCAGGCAGAGGGATGCTACAGGAACATTAGATTCCTGCATTTGACCTGTACTTAGCAAATAAGTGAATAAACAAATAGAGATCCTTGAACATTTTGTAATTCAGCAAATGGCTTTTATCAATTATTTTAAACATTCTTTTTTATGATCCCTTTTCTGGCTGATACTAGCATTTGGCATTTCTGCACTCCAGCAGCATTACTGTGGGATGTGCCTGGTAGCTGCATGTTTATATAGAGTCCAGTTATTAATGACCTACCTCCCTGTTGTTGCTGATCCAGCTAGTGCTGTTTCCAGTGCCTGTTGCCTAGGTGTCATCTAGTTCGTCTTCAATTCCAGATTTCAAATTATCTGTTGTGTCTGTCATCTGTGCACACTGTAACAAAGCCTCAGTGGTATCACAGTTCTCATGCAAATGACAATCCGAAAGACCACAGCTGAGTAATAATGTTGCTAACCTCTTTTTAGGTCCACAATATTATCTTTCCGATTTTCCTCATCTATTGTGGGAATGTGGGACGGTGCACAGGCCATTTGCCTTTATAGTGTAGATGAGTAAGGCTTGGGGGAAGAACTGTATCTTTATCCTCTTGCCTTAGTGAGGAGCACAGTCCACTTTCCCCACTGTCAGTTGGAATTGCAGAGCTTGTGTGTGGCACTGCAGTGGGCTGACCCTGACTGAACACAGGCACCCACCAAAGCCACTCTAACTCCCTTCTGTAACTGGACAGGGTTACAAAGGGTAACAAAGGGTTCATGGGTCGAGATAAGGTCCTTGAGAGAGATCACTCACCAAATACTGTTGTAGACAAAACAGACTCGAGTTAGAGATATTAACTGAATTTAACAAACTAAGAGCAGGAAAATGAGAAGTAAAAACAGACCTTAAAACACCATCTCCCACCCTTCCCTCTTTCTCAGCTCTACCTCCTCCCTGCCAGTGGCACAGGGAGACAGGGAATGGGGGTTAGGTCAGTTCATCACAGTTCACCCCTGCCACTGCTCAGGGAGAGGAGTTCTTCCTCTTGCTCTAGTGGGGGGTCCCTTGCATGAGAGACAGTTCTCCATGAACTTCTCCAGTGTGAGTCTTTCCCACGGGCAACAGTTCTCTGTGAGCTGCTGCATCATGGGCCATTCTTCCTTGGGCTGTCCTTAAAGAACAGCCTACTCCAGTGTGGATTCCCCCACAGGGTCACAAGTCCTAGCAGGAAACCTTCTCCAATGTGAGCTTCTCTCTCCGTGGGGTTGCAGATCCCTGCCAGGAGCCTGCTCCAGTATGGGCCTCCAATGGTGTCACAGCCTCCTCTCAACATCCACCTGCTCTGGTGTGGATGTCTTCCACAGGTGCAGGTGGATCTCTGCATCCCTGTGGTCCTCCATGGGTTGTAGGGCCACAGCTACCCTACCATGGGCTGGCTGCACCATGGTCTGAGCTCCAGTGCCTGGAGCACCTCTCCCCCTTCTTCTCCACTGGCCTTGCTGTCTTCAAAGTTGTTCCTTTCACATACTTTCACTCTGCTCTTCTCTGGCCGCAGTTACATTTGCACAATAACTTTCTTTTCTTGAATAAGTTATCACAGAGGCTGGTAAAACCATTTCTGATGGGCTTGGCCTTGGCCAGACGCAAATCTGCCTTGGAGCTGGCTGGCATTGGCTCTCCTGGACGTGGTGGAAGCTTCCACCAGCTTCTCACAGAAAGCCACTCCTGTAACCCCCCTGCTACCAAAACCTGGCCATGTAAACCCAATATAGGTGCTTTTAGGGTCTATGAAGAGTTTTCCTGGAATAAGAGATCCTGTTTTCTAACTATGCATGTTAGGAGGAGCAGCAGTGCAACTGTCCTGCACAGGGATGATATCCTTCAAGTCAGCTCTGCCCAAGGAGTAAAGTTAAGGTCGTGGCTGGGGAGTTGAGAGACGTCCCACACTCCTAACTAACAGAAAGTTTATTAATGCTTGAAAGTGACTTTTTTTTGTATTAATATCTTGAAATTTTCAGCTGTACATCAGTCTTAAAATATTAAGTAAAAGCATGGAAGCTGGGAATATGGATGTGAGAATTAAGTGAATAGGTCTGTGTTTGACTTTCACCAGTTTTCTGAAACTGTCTGTATTTTGCAGCTTTACAGAGGAGGTGGATCTGAAGTCTGAGATAGCAGTTTAAAGTGTTGGTCATGAAGGAATTCAGCTAAAGCTTTCAGAAATGATTGATGATTAAAATAAAGTTGAATTTAAATTTTTAATCTGAGATCTTGCTTACTGACCATACTGCACATTTGGGAGCCAATAAAGTGCTCAAAGCACCTAATTTGAAATAAACATGCACAGTTTCTCAGGTGTGTGTTGCTCAACGAAAATGATCACATCAAACAATTTTGTTTTGATGGAGATGAGTTACTGTGATGGGAAAGAGGTCTGAACTTGCTTTAAACTTTAATTGTTGAATGTGGTATATAAATTACTGCTGTGAACATAGGGATCATGGTGTTAGATTCTTACTAAACGACTCCTTCATGCCTGTACTGAAATACATTGTATTTTGATGTATTTTTGAAGCGTCTTCATGATATTTTAATTTATTTAGACAGGTAATCAGAGTTTGGTTTGTACTTCATGGGATTCCATTGTCCTGGGAGTGCTTTTGTCCCTATATCTGGAAATCTGCTTTTAAGCAGGAAGGATATGTACTTAAATTAGCAATATACTTCATTATATAAAGGTAGATAAATAGGAATTTGAACATATACACATTATGTCTGACATTGATCTTCTACTTGTCACCATGCTGTGTCACATTTTTTCCTATTTTAAAGTTCAGTGCCTCCCTTTAAAAAGGCTGTAGGAGCAAGTGCTGAATTTTGTTATCAGGTTGGCTTTTAACAGAGTGAAATGTATGTAAAATGAAAGTATTTTTTTACCCTTTATTTTACAGCTGAATTAGTGCATTGTAGCCTAATGTACCTGTTTTCCTCTTCCAGCTATATTCCCTAAAAAGGAAAGCCATAGCTACTGGAGCCTTAGAACCTTTTAGAAGCAAAATAAAGTATCACCTGTTGTAGCATGATCCATGATTATTTAAAAAAACACAAAACACTCATTTGTGACACCTATACAGTAGTGAGGACAAAGGCCAACAGAAATGCAATCTGTGCAGTTGCCTTTGGCCACAGCAAGCCTAACCAGTTACCTTCTGAGGACTGAACCAGCTACAGTACTTTGAGTGAATACAGAAACCTCTTGAGAAATCACAATTTCTTGGTGCCCTAACACTGATAATGGCAGATTCCATCTAAGAGTTGCCATGTAATGTCAGTGTTGAGCCTCTGAGTACTTCTGCAGGTGTTCCAGAAAGGAAAAGCAAGTAAATAGTTAAGTGGATAACAATCAGTGGGAAGTATAAACAGTGTCAGAATTTGCAAGTATGCTGTCTTCACAATATCTGCTTTATCACAAATAAGCCTTGCTCTTCAGTTTTGTAATCTATATCAACTTGAAAGTTCTTCCTAATTTTAGAAAGTATCTATGTATCTACCATCAATAACAGATGAGGAATGGAAAACTCTGGTACAATGACATATTCCAGACTTCCTTTATACTTCTTTGCCAGAACTGAACATCTTCTAAAGATACCCTCTTCGTTTTTCAAAGAGCCAACACGCAGCAAAGCCAATACCGTTAAACTGTAACTTACTATTATTATTCATTAGACAAAGTTACCAGTAAGGAATTGTAGGAGGTGTAATCTGCTTTCATCGATGCACAAGTGTAACAATGCTTTTCATGTGCATTGAAAAGAGGCTACATGCAAAAGAATACAACTGCCTATCAAGTTTGGTAAATGGTGTTAACGTAAGAAAGTAATACATTTTTCACTTAGCTTTTTCCAAAGCATTCTTCATCCCTCTTTTCAAAAAAACATTTTTTTCGGTCATACACAGGTTAAATCTAAGTATCCCAACAAATGGCTGTTGTTTCTCTCCCTAGTTGGCTGTTAACTTCACATGTGATCTCTCTATAAAAGAGCATGTATGTACCTAGTGGTGACTTGCTGGTACTGGGCTTTCTTCTTAAAAAATAGACTTATTCCAAAAGCATACTATAAACCTAATTTGCATCTGAATTTACTGTGCTCCAAGATGTGACATGGTTGGTAGCAAACCTTCAATAAATATTTTTGTTTACTATATTCTTTGCATAGTCTCCTAAAAGCTCTGTATTATCTGACATTTAATCATTTAGCGGGACTGACAATACTCCTGTAAAGTATGTTGAGCAAGGTAGAAGTTGAAGCACAGAAAATAAGTAGCTGTTTCATGGTTGTGTGTACACAGAGTTTGTTACTCCACGTTTCTGGTCCTGTACTGATTCTGTGTGAGTGAAGTAGGGAGTCTTGGTTTGCTGTAATTTAAGGCAGAGTCGGTGTGGGAAAAGGCAGGCTTATTAAAGGAATGTGAGGCAACAGGAGCGTGACTTAATGATCTGAACTCCTCTTCAGAGAAGTCTCAATTCTCAGTGTAGGCAGATTAGTCTGGCCCTCAGAGGGAAGATAGAGAATGAAGAGTCGTCCTAAATTATTTAAATGCCAACAGCATCCTTCTGGGAAACACCAAGTTGCCGAGTTTTTGTTGTGGAACTGGAAATAGGCTATTTTCAGAGCAGTGTCTGTTCTACTTTATTTAAAACTCCAGCTCCTATCCTTGTCTGGTTTTACAGATGCTACTACCAACTGATTTCCTCTCATCTCATTAGAAACAGTCTATTGTATATTTCAGCCGTATTTAAGTGAGTGGATGCACAGTGCTTTAAGAGGTTTACTGATGATCTGCTGCTGCCACTTAAAGAGCTCCTTCAGACCAGATAGATATTCTTGGAAGAGATTTTTTTTATCATGGATTACTGTATTCTGTGTGGAATCTCTTACACTTAGTAACAAATCTACAATGAAACCTCTGTGTTGGAATATAAATAGAAATGTAAAGGGTTTTTTCTTAAAAAATTTGTAGACTGGAATTTTGGTACTGTTACTCTTTTGCCAAATGTAGAAATAGTCCAAAGTATTTGGAAGTTGTGGGGAGTGTGCAGATGTGCACAGCTGAGTGATCCACAGGAAATGAAGCTTGAATTGATAGTTACATGGCTGGGTAACAGTGAATATGTTCAAATTAAACAACTGAAGTGGCTTTTGGAGGATGAGGTTGTGAACTGGATGGACAAAGGAGCGGGCAGTTACTATGTAACTTGACCTTCAGTCATCTGATGTTTATCAGAATGATTCTTGTCGGGGTTTTCCACACAGAGAGTAAATTTTTTTTTATATTATCCCATATATTTTAATAAGTTTTTTTTAGAAAGCTGGAGTACAGAAAGAAAAGGTTGTTAAAGATATTCTTAGGAAGTTAATGACTTGTGTAAACAAGTAGTGGGAGTGTTTTTTGATTAAGAAAAGCATAGATCAGAAGAGTTTGTGTCAAAGAGATGAGGTGTACTAGGTGTAGGAATAGCATACTGGAAGGTAATTATATGAATGTATGGGTATATGGTGATAAGGATTTTGGAAATACCTGTTAGATGGCATTCTCTTCTCCAAGGTGTTCTTTCCTTTTAGTGTGTTTAAACCTCTCTTCCTAGTTGTGCTTTTGTCATTGGAAGCCTGTCCTAGAGCAAATGCGTGTGTGTGTGTATGTGAGTACATGTTTACTTGTGGCTGCCTGCTTTTCCCTCCCTGGGGAATGATGGTTTGGAAGGGTTCTTCAGAGCCCTGCAATGTGATGCTCTTCAGTTTTCTTAGAGCACATCCCTGGCACACAAGTTTCTTTGAACCTTCTTTCCTAGTTCTGCTGGAGGGACTGGTATGTGGGTGAGCCTGAGGATACGAGTGTTGGAAATGGCAGCTCATGCCAGCCGTGTTGAAGCTGAGGGATATGGTATGGTTCCAAGTGCGGCTGTGTTTCAGTGAAAGGAGGAAGAATATTTCTTTGTCATTCATCTCCATAGGCTTTTTCATTAAGTTGGTAACATTAAGGGGGAGTGGGCCAATTCACACCTCTGTAAATGTGCCTATTTCAACTACCTAACTTCCTGAAAACCTCTTTGCTCTTTTGAATTGCAGTGAAATTACATCTAAAACACGATGGTTTAGAGTGCAAGGTACCACCACATTTGAGTTAATTTGATCCTGAGATAAACATGTATAATGAATTCTATAGATGTTGCCAATTCCTTGCAAAGCACTTTGATAGAAATTATGGTTCTGCTGCCCAGGACTATATGGATGTGGTTAACAGACAGTCAGACAGGAATAGCTGTGCATATTTAAGAAAGAAATCTGGATGTAGTTCAAATTTCATGTTACGTAAAAGAATGAAAGATTCTTGAATGCTTAGAGCTACTGTAATATAATAAAATTTGGGATTTTGTGACCCATAGAATGTGAGACTTTCTTATCGACTACTGAGAGTAGGCGCAGAAAGTGCATTTACGGTTACACAAACAAGCCTTCATTTGTAGACTATGGCATCTGTGAGTAATTGTGATCCTTTAGTTTCCGTGACAAATACTTGGCTATGTAAAAAGCCAAAATCAGAATCCATACAGCAAATTACTTGTGTGTCTACTTTAACACGTTTAAAGTTTTCCAGTAGTAATTTGTTTGTCTCATGGATGCAGTTTAATAGTAGAGAAATTACATAGTTAAGTGTTTTGAAATAGACTTCATTGTGTTCTCTGCAACCAAAGTTACATATACTATGGCTGTCTTGAGGCTGTGCTGTACTCTGCTGAGCTGCAGCTGCCTTAATTGTCTATCGAGTCAAATGCTTATCTAGCTCTACAGAAAGGATTTTGATTTTCTTTCTTTTGCAATTGTGGAATCACAGTACTATCCAACACTCACATTCGTAGTCCCTGATAATAGAAGATTGTGTTAATCTTTTCTAACTACTGCGAACCCCCATGGCAAGACGCTGTGGTACCCTACAGTCCTGTGCAATATGAGAAATGGTATTCTGGCTGACAGAAGTGCACTTGTTTCCAGTGCATATAAAGGTGGTAATGTTAAGTGTCCTTATCTTACAATTACTGTATTAAAAGTGTCTTCACATAAGCTCTCTTGTTTCTGTTACTGTCTCCAGGACAATCAGTGTAATTCAGGCTTTCCAAATGTTTCATGAAAGGGACAAGGCTTTCCCTTTGTTGTTGAGAATTTTGTACTTTTTTTTCAGTGGCTTGGGGGAGAGGGGGAAGATGTAGCACCATAAGAAGATAGTTGTTAGCACAGGATAGCTGTATGTTAGAGTTCTGTTTCACTTGGTTTTACTCTCCTGTTCTGCTGTGTTTCTTTAGTACTGATAGCTTTATCACTTACGAACATTATTCAAGCCTAGCTGTTCTTTCCTTTGTGCTTCCCACCACCTGGGCAGTTCTGTCCATGGGAGACACAAAGCCATCATTTGTGCTTTCTTCAACCCCACCTGTCTCTGCTATGCTTCCTGTAAAGCACCGCCTTTTGATTATGTTTTGGAGCATGGTGGGCTGGGATTTCCAGTTGTTTCATGTATCATGTGTTGTTTTTATTGTCCTTTTCATTTATCTGATAAAAATGTATCATACCCAGTTTTCACAAAGGAGTGAGTTCTGTGGAGCAAGAGTTGTTTTTCTTGTTTGTACATTTCCTGACACAATAAAGCTATAATAATGAGAAAAGCTTATTTGTACTGTTACGGGAAAAATAGCTATGCAGTGGTATGTTACTGTATTGTGAGCCAAGTAAATAAGACTCCAAATTTATCACAAATTATTTTGAAAATTTATTTCTAAGATACTCCATGGTGTTTGAAGTAAAATAGATGTACTCATGCTAATGTGTGAGGTACAGCACAAGCATTATTCTTGCAGGACAAGAATCACAGGATTTATAGCAGATAACATGGAAGGGAAAGGGGAGAAAAAGAAAGATCTTCTCAAATAGAAGGAGAGAATTTGGGTCTTAGCAATATGCACCTATTTGTCTATTGGTTTTTAAATTATTGAAATACATATAGATGGCTTCCAGACTTCTTTTAAATATCCATGAGGCTCTCTGTGGAGTTTCCTGTTTAGAATCAATGATTTGAATCAATGCAGTAGCTGTAGTGGAGTTTTCTCAAAGAATATTGATCTTGCATAAAACACTGGAGACAAAATAATTTTTACTAAATTATAAATTTTATTGGCTATTTCCCTTATCATTTGTTTGCTTTGATGAATCAAGTCTATTTGAACAAAAGAATCTAAAAATATCAAGGCCGCCACGCACAGAATTCTTTCATGGGTGCTGAGTGTATCCATGCAAGTATACGTGCATGCATGTTAATATTAGGAGTATGCTTTAGTAATTTCAAGCTCTGATTCTTATTTAAAGAAGTTACCAGTCTGGGTAAAATTATTTTCATGTCTTGCAGGCAATCTGCTCTTAATGTCTGTCTTTTTTGACTTGTATCAATTCACATTTTGAGGAATGCAGTATGTTATGACCAGCAAGTTATAGCAAGTTCATCTCTTATTCTTCCTATGTCCTGCGGATATTAAATAAACAGCATCGTTTAGGCAACTCTAGAAAATTAGTGTAGCTAATTATTGGCCTTTCCTATTGTAGCAATTGAAATTTCCCAGCTGACAACGTTAGACCAAGAATTGTGTCAATTCAATGTCTTTTCAGTAGCATCTACATGTTGTGGTTGCCTTGAAACTTAGTGACATCTCCACTTCTGTCTGCTGTAACTAGAGTAGATCAAATAGCTCGTAATAAGTAACGAAATTAATTTTGCACAAGGTTGTTTACATGAGATAAACAAAAAGCATTGTTTCACAGATGTTGAAGGGACAGACAAAAAAAGTGCATTGCCTTAGGAGCTCTTTCCTCCTTTGGCTGTGCTTCTCACTGTGTTGTTGCAATCCGTGTGAATGTGTGCAGGATTGCACTATGCAAGGTTACTTCTACACTTTAATTAGATCAGTGAAGCATTAACAAGGGACCAAGACTATGTCTTGTGTTACGGGAAGGTAGCTGGGCAGACAGAATGACATTTGGTTTAAGTTCAGTTTCGGTGTGAATAAGGTGCGTGTGGTCTAAAAACTCCAGTTACCAGACTGTGCCTAAACAAGTCTGCAGAGGTCTTTGCAAGGTCTGTAATTTCTGTACATTAAAGGAAACAAGTTTTCTTGGGAACTCCACAGTGCTTTTTAATTCTGTCAGAAAGAGAGCAAAATACATTAAAGAGTATAAAAAGTTGTCAAAATCAAAGTTTTATTTCTAGTAATAAGTAGCAAGAAGGAAAGAAAACACAGTTTTATCTTTTAAATGGGGATATTTTTCCTAGATGCAATAAACATGCAGTGCTTTTATGATTTTTATATTTGATATATGTGCAAAATGTGCTGTAAATACACTGTTGCTTTACTGCCCTTCCCAGTAAACTGCTTGCTTTCAAGTCACTTATGACAGTCCAGTGAATGCAGCTGGGATGTGTTGCAGTTAATTCTAATTTATTGTTGTTACTGTCATAAAAGTGGAGTTGAAGCTCAGCAGCTCCATACCACTGACTCCAGTATTCCCTGGTTTGTTCAGGCCAATGTTCCAAAAAGAATATAGCAGACCTGGAAATTACAGTTTGATTTCTCAATCCCCTACTTTTGCTTCAGTCAGAACCATGAAATTTCCTCCTTGATCTCTGTCTGGATTGTGACATCTTAGCCCCTCTGCTAAATAAAGACTTAAATAGATATTGTAACTTTATTTTATGAATCCAAGGAGCTTTCTGGATTTTGAAACCATTATTCTCTTGATGTGTTTTAGGCTTTCTTTTTTTTTTCTTTTTTTTTTGGCACATGAGATGTAGACTCACTAATAAAGGTGCAGCAGTAAAGCAGTGTTTTCCTTCTTTTCAAAAACCCTCGTGATTCTCCCCCACCCTTCAGTATCAAGTACTCCTACACTATTTCAGTCTTTTTTGGAAAAAAAATCAGTTGTAAATCTGACTCATACTGTAATCTGGAACCAGAAACTTGGATGTTTTGCGGATTCCTGGTAGAGGTTCATGGAGTAATAGCAGATTATATTTTCATTTCTTCAACCTTATAATAGGTTTTTGATGGTTGCAGTTATTATTTATGAATAATGATTTAATTGCTTCTGCTAGCACTTTTTCAGTGCACTTTTTTTTGGGCATGGACCCAAATCATGAGAGGAAAAGAGGATAACCAGCAGTATTATATTTTAAGAATATATGACCTGATGAAGTCCTGCTGTTACCATCTAACTTGTAACAGAGTAATGAAATCTTCTGTTTGTTTGTACATGGTTGTGGGATTTTGATTTAAATTTTTTAAAATACAATACACCGGCTCTACATAGATAGTTGTGGGCTAGCATTTGTTCCTGAGAACAACTGAGAAAATGAGAAATAATTTAGCATTAATAATTTAATGATGAAGAAACAAAACTAATTTTTTTTACTGCAACAGTAATTTAAAGAAACCAGTAGGTAAAAGTACAAAGCATGTGAAGAGTGTGAATCAAATCTGCAATTCTCTTCCCTCTACTGTATAAGCACTGTGCAGCCCACACATCAGAATTTTCCCCTAGTCTGGCACTTCTCAAATGTGACGTAGTTTGAGATTCTGAAATGGCGTTTCAGGAAAGGATAGTTACTGCAGTCAAACATGTACTAATGGGCTGAGCAGTTCTTTCATAAAATAACTGAGTTTTAGTACTTTAAACATAGCTGTTTAAAATAGCTAGAAACTTGGGGGTTTTCTAGTTTTTTAGGTAATATAGCAGTGGAAGTTTCCAAATAGGAGGGCAAAGTGTTAGGTTCAGATTAATGATAAGGTCTAATCAGTTAAGAATAGGCTTTTAAGCCTCATAAAGGATGTGGCTCAATTAAGGATGGGTAGGCAGTATAGGCTGTCTTGCTTCCCCTGCTAATTTCGGGTCTACTCCTTTTTCCTCTGATTTCCTCAATTTTTTTTTTTTCTGGTTGAGATTTAGTTGTAATGTAGGTGACTGAATTCAGTGTTAGAATTGTTTAATATTGGTTTAGTAATCTGGTTTTTTTCTACACTCTGTCTAATGCGAAATGCTGCAGTAGATTACCACCTGAGAACATGAACAACCTGCAGGCAGTGGTCAGTCAGGTAACCTCCTTTACACCTGGCTGGGCAGAAGTGTAGGGTGTGACATGAATAGAACTACTTATGTGCTTAAAATCAGGAATCTTGTTGAAGCTGAGCCAGTGTCTGCTAGATTTCCAATTTCCACTGCTTGCTGCCAAGTATATCAGAGCTGTCTATAAATAGTTAGTGGAATTTTTGTCCGAGAATAAAAAATAATGTCAGGTTCTTTTCTGTCCCTGCCTTTTAAAACAACAGCTGAGAAGCTTTAACTTGTTTTCTTTGTTCTGAAACTTGTCACACAAAAATCCTTAAGTCAAATTAGTTTAGGTGCTACTTGAAAATTTTGTATTTTAATGATAGCAGACTGAAAATACATGGAAGAGTGGAAAGTGACTGGGAAGCCACACATAGGACGCAGGAATGTGAACCATTTGTAGACTGCAGCATCTTCCAAACATCTGCTTGATGTGTCCTGGTGGTGCTGTGGGCTCTCTTTTCAGACTCTACCATTATCTGGCTGGCAGCACCTATGTCAAATTTGTATTATGGTAACAACTCAGATGATAGGGAATTTTATACTGTTTCTTATGTGTGTTGCAATGGCATTCACAATTGGTGTAATGTTAGTGAATAATGTATGCAATGCCTAATGAATCCAGAATGAGAACTTGTGTGGCTCACACTGAATGGCTGTGGAGGCTGAGCTTATCCCTGAAATTGAGGTGGAGCCTCTCTGGCAGCACTGGAGCTGTGGTGAGCAGAGGACATGCTAGAGGGGTGTGTGTTGGTACATCCCACAGCCTGGCAAGAGGGGATTTGTGGAGCAAAACAAGTTTCTAAAGGGTTTTTCTTGGACTAGGTCTAGTGTGGCCCAGCAAACTCAGTACTTGTTACAAGTAGGAGCATATCCTCTAAAAGAAATCCAGTTTACTGGTTCCGAGGCCCCTGTGTAATGTGTGGGAAAGCACAGGAAGTGGAGCAGATCAGGAGATTCAGAAACATGTCCCTTACCTGGAATAAAATACTAATGTAGACAAACCCAAGTTCACAGCATAAAACTATCAGGAATAAAGGATGTATTGTGTTTTGGTAGAGAAGCTAATAGATTTGTAAATTCAAAGCATTCACTGATGTAGTGGACTTAGATTTTTAGAGTATTGGATGTAACAGTCCATTTTTGAAGAAAGAATGCAGACTTTTTTTAGATGTAGAGGCAATTACAATGCTAAGAAATGTAAAAGTAGTAGGATATTTTTCTTTGGAGATTTTTAGTTCAGTGTTCCAAGATTATAAAATCAAATCATCATAGAATGGCCTATGCTATTAAAGGACCATCTACTTCACCTGATGTAGGCAGGAGACGTTCCACTAGACCAGGTTGCTCTAAGCCCCATCCAACGTGACCATGAACACTTCCAGGGATGGGGCATTTCTATTGGGAGAAACCTTCTCTGTTCTTCAAAGTAAGAATTTGTTGCCTCAAAGTAAGGAATTTCCTCCTGGTATCCAAACTAAACCCGCTCTCTTTCAGTGTGGTCATCACCCCTTGCCCTGTCACTACAGGAGCTCTCCAGCTCTCCTGTAGGCCCCCTTTAGGCACTGAAAGGCTGCAATAATATCACCCCGGAGCTTTCTCCTCTCCAGGCTGAATAACCACAGCTCTCACCCTTTCCTCACAGGAGAGGTGCTCCAGCCCTCTGATCTCCTTTGTGGCCCTACTTGTTCATTCAAGGACTGATAAACTTTTGAGTTTAAGCTTTGTACAGCAAATATGGATTTGGAAGCCTCATGGCTGGTTTATTCACCAATAAATGAATAAAGATTTGTTTTTCAAGTATCATGCAACTTCATGTTATGTAAAACTCCCTCTGAGAGAAGGAAAGGACAGTATGAGGGAGTGATTAAAAGAAAACAATCTTAGGCAAGTTTTGAGTATACAGTGCAGACTTTCAGCAGTACCATACCCATTATTTTATACCCAAGAATAATTGTCTAAGCACAAAGTGGTAGATACTGGTTGTTGTAAAAAGTAAAAAAAAAAAAATCTAAAGCCAACATAAAATTATTCCACTGCAGAATTGATTCTTTAGTTTTTGTCTTAGTTTACTAAATAACGTTACATCAAAGTTGGTCTAAAATTAAAATGGTGCCACGTAAAATAAAAGCATTGAGCATTGTAAACAAAATCTGTGCCTTATCTGCTTTTACAGTGAAATTCTATGTGGTTATTTCTAGCTTTTGTAGCATTAAACATTTAAATAAACCACCATTTCAGTATAGTTTCAGTTAGTAATTTTTTATTCTTAATTAAAGAAATTACTTAGGCCATTGTAGTGTTTGCATATACAACACTTTCTCATTTCCTGTGAACATTGGCTTTCACTTTTTGAAATTTTAGATGTATTAACTGTATCTTCTTTGTAGCAGATGTTCTTCTGTTGCTGAAGTTTGGAATAAAGGTTGTCACTGTTGCTCTGCTTGCCTTTAGTAGAAAATTCTGACTGATGCCTGCACAGCAGTGAGGCTTTCTCTCAATATTTCTATGTATTGCATGTGTAACTTTATATTAAAATAAATGGTTGTTTAATCCATCCCTCACATAAAGGATACTTTGCATCTTGCTGTACATTTTAAATCTGATTTACAAATGATGACCTGAATTTCTGATGACTCCAGTACTTAACCCTAAAGAAATAAGGGAAAAAAAGTGAACTTAACTAGTTAATGCCAAACTGTTGATTTAAAAATAAATAATACAAAATCTGTCAATAACTCTTCTGGAGATTCTGCAGCTATGCTGGAGATTATTGATCAGTTAATGCCTAAAAGTCATCCCTTCTCATGATTCTTTTAAAATTGTCTTCTGTCATGAATTGCACGTTGCCCTTTGTCAAGGAAGTAAGCAGCAGTTGGGTGTAGGACAAAAACTTGTGGTCAAAGTGCAGTACATTATGTAAAAAAAGACAGTAAAGACAGGAAAATATGAGATTACTGTGGTTTGTGAGTCTTATTCCCAGTAGTTGGTCCAAATACATATTGGTGCACAAACTAACTTTATTTCATGCATATCTCTAATAGAAGGGATGTAGTGATTGCAAACTAAGATTCAGAAGGCAGAAAATAATAAAATGGTGGTACCTGTAAAGGCTGGGAATGGTACAGTAGAAATTTGGGAATGATATTGCTGCTTTGCTTTCTTACTGGATATAGAGATATTACAAATGGTTGCCTGGCTTCAGTGGACTGTATGTTCTGAGCTCTGCTGCACCTTAATTTGCAGCATTCCCTGTAGCAGTAACTCCCTATTTCACGGACCGTTCTGGGAGGGTAAGTTTCAAACTATTCGACTGCTCTTATTTTTTTTATTTTGCTCCACCGCTTGCTTTACTTTCAGTTCCTTCGCTCTTGTAAGTTTAAGTGCACATGCAACTCTTCCTGCCTTCTTAGGAAGGGAAAATTTGCATTTCTGTAGTTTGATTTAGCAGTGGTTAGAGAACACATGTTGCACAGATAGAAAAGAAGCTACAGGAGAAACCATACTTTTAGCGACTGTGGGTTATAAATGAGAAAGAAACACATCTAGCTCTTTTTGTACTCGCATGTTCATCAGAAATTGCAGAAAGCATTTCTTTCAGTTGATACTTTCAGTGTACTGAGTACTGATCCTTCTGCAGTACAGGAGAGCTTGGCAGCAATATGGCCATATACCTATGCATGTGTAGCTCTTGGCTGTGGTTACAGCTTAAATTCCTGCCCCTAATGCATTTTATTCTAAATGTACATTAGTTTAACAAAAAAGCGTTCAAGAGATGAGGTTGTAAATGATGTGTCTAAAGACTGAGGCTCCTAACTGATTATTTTTGACGCATTAACTGCAGGTGGCCCACAAGTAAATAATTCAATACAGTATTTTGGGTTATGTACTGAACTAATACTTCTATCATAGAATGGTTTGTGTTGGAAGGAACCTTTATAGATTATCTAGTTTATCTGAAGAAGAGTAGTAGTACTTGTTTCTCAGTCGGTCTCCCACATGACCTGCTCTGAGCTGTAACATCATAACCATGGATTAACCATGGGTGTGGTAGGCAGGCAGTGGCCTTTGCACTTTCCTCCCACAGACTCAGCAGAGCAGCCTGACTGTGGTTCAGCAGGACACACAGCATCTTCAGTGGAAGTTTGTTTCTGCACAGCTGTGCTTAGGTGTTTGCAGGAAGTGGGCCACTGGCTGGGACTGTCACAAAATGTGCTATCAAAAAGGGTCATTTCTAAGAAGCCTGATGGAATATTGTAGAGGCATCATGGATTTTTCCAGTTCCCATGTCTGTAGATAAAGAAGGTTATTTTTGAACTCAGGAGTCAAAATACCATTGCTAAGTGGCTTTTTAGTGAGGTGGTACGGAAGGCAGCACCAATTCGTTCATGGAAGCATATTTTGGTCAGTTAGAAGCAAAACTTGGTGAAGAATAATGCAAGGTAACTTCAGGTGACAAGAGGCATCTTTGTAAGGTACAGGTGGAAAGGAATTTTGGGAGTAGAAGGAAGACAGGAAGTTGAGTCATTAAATACATTGTCTAAAGTAAAGCAACACGTGTCTGGATAAAGGGTAAACACGTATCACAATAAAGGGTGTTTAGAAACATTATATACAGGAACTGTTGTTGATTTCTTGTCCCTGATTATTGTGGCTCAAGAAAAATATCCTGTCCATTCTGCTTATGTAGCATTCATTTTGCACCACACTACCTTTTAACTCAGGGTGGTTTAGAAAAAGCTCTCTCTTCATAGAGTTTCAGTTACAGCACTTTTTCAATTTATACAGTTCTGTTTATAGGGGGTTGTAATTTGGCTGTTGGGGATAATAGCACAGGCTTAATCTTGATACAGAAAAATTTAACTTCAGTGGAGATAGGTGTGCATGATTTTTCTTGGTGGACGGTTGCTACTTAGTGTAACAGCAGAAATAAAGGTGACTTAAATAGCCTTTGCTAATACTTTTTTTTCCTTTAATTTTTTCATGTCAGCAGTCATTTTTTCTGTAAAACACAGTCTGGATTTAACTTCATCTCAAGATACATGATGTTCTTTCAAACTGAAGTTACAGAGTTTGATTTCACAATCACAGTGAACAGAGTTGCATGTACCAGATCTTTGTATATGCTTTTGCAGTATTTATCATTTCACTGTATTAGATTAGTATTACTAATTTTATTCCATTCAAAATCAAAATGGTTTCATTTAAGAGTCATTATTTGCTGTCTCAAATATATCATCGTTTAGGAAACCTGTTCTTTGTCTGAAGCCTTCAAGTTCATATATACATATTTTATTTTAATGTAATTTATATATCTGGAGAGCATCTTGTTTATTCTGAATATTTTGATTAAGGGACACTTAATTATAGGAGGATGGAGATGAGTGGGGATCTGTTTGGCTATGCTTTTTGTAAATGCATGACTTCGGGTAAAAATCAAAGGAGTAGCTCATCCCAGGATGGTAGGCTTAGTTTTATGCTCTGAAGTTATATGCACATAATTCTTTGAGTCTGATACTCATCCTATTTTGAGAGAGCTGTGCTGCATAGGCTATGGGGAAGGATGGATGTAGGGGTGTAACATCCTAAAAGGAATGCTGCTGCATTGTGGTTAGCCTCCACAATGAGGCTCAGCATCACTGCTGCTATCTGGGTTTCAAATATGTAGAACTTGACAGCTGATTTTTCCATACATGTCATGTTTTTCAAGTGTGAAAACATTCTTTTCCTTTGCTCTTTAGTTGAAGTGTTTGCTGCTGCCACATTTTCTTTGTTGTCAGCCCCACTCCCCTGGCCTGTATTTATTCTCCTATCTATGATGAAACTCAGAAATGGTTGATGAGTCAAATACCTTCCAAGGCTATGGGTTTTATCCTTTGCCTAGTTCTGTTCACCTCTCCAGACTTACGTATAGGAGTCATGGAGCAGGATATTGGGAACTGATGCTGTGACAGTGTCAGGATTTTCTGGGTGGGGTATGGGATGTTTACCGTGGTTTCATATGGATTTGTCGGGGAGAAATTCCCCGACTGCTGGAAAACCGAACGGCACACCTAGTGTCATCTTGCTTGCTTCTGTGGTCGATCAACTGTGAGACATGAATCTAAAGGAATTAATTCAAGTGTCTGTGGAACTACTTGTCTGTCTCTACTTGCCTGCTCCCTAGACAAGGTGGCATTTCAACCCAGAGGATTTAAGTGGAATAGAAAAAAGCGGTGGGAGGTCAAAAGGACTGGCTCTGTGCTATGAAAGTAAAATAAAATTTTATGGATACATTTGTAAGAATGGGTGAACAACTTTGACCATAACCATTCTTCCTTTGAACATTTGAGAGATTTTTAAATTTGAAGACAGAAGGGCACCTCAAAAGTTGGAGGTTGTTCCATGCCATAAAACATTCTATCAAGAGTCTAACTCATTTAATAACTAGTTGGGTGAGTTTTTTATATTACAGTCAAGCAATCTTTAGAGATACTGCCATGGGTGGTGGCAACAAACTCATGTGCACCTCAGTAGAAAGCCATTAAAAGCACTTAACCTATAGGTTACCAGTATTTTAAAATCCATTTTCTATTTATGATTTTGTTTTGTTTATAAAAAGCATATTAAATGCTTGATTTTATCTTGATCCTTGTCCATTTGATTTTTTTAACTTAC
The DNA here is from genome assembly GCA_013400955.1 of Drymodes brunneopygia. Classification (NCBI taxonomy): domain Eukaryota; kingdom Metazoa; phylum Chordata; class Aves; order Passeriformes; family Petroicidae; genus Drymodes; species Drymodes brunneopygia. The sequence continues at coordinate 35,488 of VZTZ01040926.1, read as the reverse complement.
ATGCAATTGCTGACCATAGCTTGAGCTGCAGGGCTGAGGTTGACATATATTTCTGTTTTGTATTTGTACTAAGTGTTTATAAAAGGATGTGAAGAAGATGGGTATAGTCCTGGTTACACAAGTGATATTTTTTAAGAAGTCATCAGAAAAAAAAAATGATCGAAGATGTTGGTTTTAAAAAAAACAATCTTGTTTTCTCACAGGCAGCACAAAAGGCAGGAGCTTCTTGGTTAGTATCTTCCAGTGCTGTGCTGTCACACTCCTATAACATATCCTATAACTGATATGGACAAACCTAGTGCAAAGTTTTGTTAGGTGACACTTGTTTCAGTTTAAAACTTCAGGTTGAAATGGGAATAAATAGTAAATACTTATCTAGGACATTAGGAAATATAAAAATTTACTGGTGACCTAAGAAATTGTATATTGCATTTTCATATTCCGCTGTGTTAAATAGAATAGCAGGAATTTCAGAGATAATTATCTTCCCATATCTTAATAGAAATTACTGATCTGTTGTCTGATACACTGGTCTTCTAGTAGGCTAACTTTATATGGAACCATGTGAGTATTTGTTGAGATCATATAAGGATCATTGCCTAAACATTTCATTAAGGTGTCAGCAGTTAGTAACACTTGAATGGCATCTGAACACCCTCTATTTCAATGACAGTTTTCAATAAAAGTAGTAATCTGAGAGATTTCTCATCTTTAATGTAATGAAAGTTTATTGGTAATTTATTGTTAAAAAAAGACCTTATTTTGATTCTGTAGTACTTGGATCTGAATTTAGGCTTCATCATCACGCATTAGTGCCACTTCTGACTAATCACTGAAGTTAGTTTGACAATAAATCTGACATCACTTTATCTCAAGAGATTAATTGTTAGATCATAAAGCATATTTAGATGGAAAATATTCAAGTGTTCTCTGTTTAGGTATTGGCTTAAGTTTTCTTAACCCATTAATTCTGAGTCAACACTTACGAGATTTGGATGCAAGTTCCCATTTTAGTATGCTTCTCATTATTACTGATTTATAGTTTTTGTCAATCTTTGATATATATATACTTTGCTTTGTGTTCCATCACTTCAGTGTTATGTCAGTCTTTTCATGTTTTATTGTATTTTTATCAGAGCTGATTTCATTAGTATTCTGGGTTTTTTGTTTTCCTGGTCTTCATGTACAGGCAGTTTGTCAGGAATTCAGATTCTGGGAGCATCAGTGGAGTGCTCAGATACTGTCTGTCTTCAGTGTAATTACTTCAGGGTTTTTCATATTTCTAGATGTTTGTGAGTTCCTTCTTTTTGTCATGATATTCATTTTCAGTTTTCAATAGCAATTACAGATATAACTGTATGTACTAATGCCCCTTTTTACGAGTAAAAAGGTGAATAATCCCTAGTGTATTGGAAAGATGAAATGTCAGTAAGTTATTTTTAGGTTAGACAAGAGGTCTTGAAATGTGTTAATATTTTCTTTATGCTGATGGAAATAATGGAAAACAAAACAATCAGAAATGTGCTTCCATGGATTTATCTACAAATAAAATGATTTTCCAGCAAAGATGTTTTTTTTTTTTAAACTGAGAGCTAAGTGTTACTGTACACACAAAATTAGAGTGGCAACATCCCTTGGCATGTCAGTGATATGCAAAGTGGAGAAATTATTTGGAGAACAGGTTTTTAAAATTTAGATGTATATTTTACTTTGAAAAGAGTTTAATTGAAAAATAGTTGCTCACTAATACAATATTTGAAATAACTTCTGTTTTAAAAAAACTTCAGCATTTTGAACATTGAGGAGAATTTTGTTGCAGTGTGAAATTTTTTTAACAGTTGAGACAAAGCAACTTGGTATGTAAATATATGCAGTGAAATTAGTACATTGAAAATGGGGTGGGAAACGTCACTTTGAAGAGCCAAGGGATTTAGTTTTAAAAAATAAATAAATTTAACCTGTTATTTTTCTAAAAATTCTGATCATCAGATTGCTAACTAACATCAGATTGTAGTGTGTCTTTAGGAAGTTAAAAATTATGTCTTTCTGTATTTGGTGTCAACCCTGGGAGCAAATTGTGGAACATCTTACATGTAAGCACTGCACCAGAGAAGCACTGAGGTGCTGGCTTAGGTGCACTATGTTCTTGGTCAGCTCATAACAGTCTTTAAATTGGTATAAAAGAAATCTGTGTTTTCTTTGTATATTTAAGGTTCTTGTTACCCAGACACAGTACACTGACATTGCAGTGGAAGAACAACTGATACCACATGCATAAAAATCTGTGTGACATGGCAGACCTTCAATATTACAAAACTTTGAGAGATAATAAAGAGTTGTGGTTTTAAGATTTGCTTAGTGAAATACTTTCTATCTTAGATTCACTGCCTGTGTTCAAAGGAGCTTACGTATCAAAGTAGCTCTTTCCTGCTAAAATGTCTAAAGATTTTATTAAAAATCTGTTGTAAAAGTTAAAAGAAAAGATTATGGATAAAGGAGAGGAAAAATGTGCACAAATAGAACTTGATGTGTCACATCATGTACCAGGACTACCACCTGCCAGCAAATGCATTGGCTTTAGCAAACTTCTCTTACTTTGGCGAGTACAAAGTAGTATGGGGTTTGGAAGGGATAACTTTTTTTGTCTCTTAACTCTTGATGACCACATGGGTCTTGTTCATCTTTGCAAGTATATTCAGTTTACTGAACATTGGTGTGGAGTTACTCTTGAAGGTAGCTGGTTCCCTTCTATATCTGAGCCGTCTTTCTGGATAAAGGGTATAGGCTGCAAATTTTATGAAATAGATGGATGTAGTCCCCTGAATGTCTTTATTTGCATAGCATTTACTTACAAATCTTGCTCCAGAAGGAGATGGGGAAGATGCATTGAAACAAACTTTTCCTGAAAATAAAATAGCGCTTGATGCAAAATACCAAGTCTATAATCTAAAACACATAAAGTTTCTCAAAACTGGTAGTATCAGTCTCTGCTTGTTCCTTAACTTTCTAGAATATCTAATTGTTCCTAGTAAACTAACGGTGCTTGGGTCAGGGTATTTTTTACTGTATGGTAACTTCCTCTCTAGTTTTTCTCTTTAATTTATGATAAAACTTATGTAGGACCTTTCATGTTTAATATTAATTAAAATAACTTCAGGTTTGTTCGTTCTGTTCTGTAAAAAGGTATCTGAAGAATTTTTACAAATTTTATCTTGGAAATTAGCTTATTCATTATGTTTAATTTTAGGAAATGGTGCTCTTGCAGAACATTCTGAAAATGTGCATATTTCAGGAGTGTCAACGGGTAAGTCATTTTTTGTAATGTTTAAATTTCATGCATGACTTAAATAGTAAATATTGAAAGCCACCTGGTATCTTATGAAGAGATATTTGGCTATAAAAATTATTACTGCCTTTTGCAGCATGTAATAAGGAATGAAGCAACTGGAACATGGAAAAATTCTCATAAGATAAAACTGATACCTGCATGCTCGTGAACAGATTATGCCTTTCTAAGTGGACTGCTTAATTATTTTTCCATACAAACATTGAACTAAGAGAAAAGTTGGTTTAAGTTGAATTGATATTTTCTTTCCACAGTAAAGTTTTTGTTCAATGAAATTTACTGAAATGTAATTTCGGACACTACTACTATCAAATAACATAAATCCAAGAGTTACGCGTTTCACCTGATTAGATTTAACTGAAACAACTATACACTTGACTGCACAGTTTCCTTAATACAAGAAAAAGAAATTTAGAACTTGTGAAACTGAGAAACTGATGAGATGCTGGGAGAATATGGGATATAAAAGCAGCACACACTGCTCAAATGTTTCTGTGTTCTCTTCCAGTAAGTCGGTTTTAGTCCTCTTCTGGGCAGCAGCCACAGTCGGGTCTGTTGTGTGTTAGTGATGGGACCGTGTGGCCATTGAGGCTTTGGTGTGCAGTCTTTGTTCTTCAGATGCCGTGCAGTGTCAGCACAGCTGGGCGTGATTTATCATACAGATACCCAGAATATGTGCAAATGGAGAGATAAAGGCTCCTCAGCAGGTAGTAGAATACAAGCCTGGTTCTTCCCTAGGAAAGCTGCCTCTAATCCCTACAATTCCAACTGATTTTCACACCCCCTTCCCCTAAAATAAGAATCTAAATGTAAACTTGTCCTTTTTGAGAACAGCTTGAACATCTCACTGTAGTTATCCTTGCAGTATTGCTTTAAACATTACATTGCTATTTGTACTTCTATGCTTAAGTTTTTGGATAAATTTACAGTCAGTGGATGGTCTCTGTTACACCTACTGGTTTCTATTTCCCTTTTATTGTTTGTCACTCAAAGACTGTTGAAAGTCTCTTTATGGAAGATCTTTCTTACCCATTCTTGTGCTGCATCATGGAGAATGCTGTTGTCTTTTAACAGTACTGGTGCACCAAGTATCATATATACTACATTTGTGGCATGCTGTAAATAATAGATATCAACATAGCTACTTGCCCCTGTTGGAACAATTATTGCTGGAATTGGAATGGATGAGAGACACTAAGTCAACCTAAAATCTTACCATGCAGCTTTCAGGGTATGTTTTAACAACTCCTCACTCCTTTGTTTACTGCAACGGTTGTGTCACAGGTCACAATACAGGCAGAAAAGCACCTGCTGGGCAAGAGGTGAATGGAATTTTTGACTCTGCTTCCAGTACTTTGGCCAGCATGCTTGAATAGGCAGTGCCGAGAAGAGCAGAACACAACGTACTTTGTATGCAAGATAACAGCAGCTGGTAGATAGAACTTTAACTACTGAGAAGAAAGATCCATTTTGAAATAAGTAACAATAACAACAACAGCATATATATCTATATAAAAGTACCTCTAATATTCTTGTGTTTTTAAATAACTTTCCTGATGGGAAAAAATAAATACTATATTCTTAAGTTTCTTTTTTAATACAAAGTGCAAGTTCTTCACTGGGGAATTTCAAGGTAGTAGAGAAGGGGTGATCTGTTAAGGACAAACTACTTCTATATGAAGAAGGCATATAGACTGTCCCAGTAGCCTTTTCCTTACTGCTCTTTGTATGTACGTCTTAAATTTTAAGTGCATAGCCCAAGTATGAAAGATGGCGATTAATTCATTTATTTTTTTAGTTCCTTTTAAATAAATTTTGTTTCCCAAACATATTTTCAAACTTGCAGGTTATATATTTCATCAAGCACACCTGGACAGCTTTATATTTAGCAGAACAATTTTAAGCAGCATTTCTGTGAAATAGAACCAAAGATATCTGGCCTTTAATCTTTCTAAATCCAACTTTCACTTGGTGTTGAAACCAGGCCAGTGATTTTCTTGGACAGTTGCTACACAGACAGGATTTAAAATGAAATTTTTGTCTTGTTGGTAGATTTCCTGTCATGGTGCTGCTGTAAGACTATGTGACCTACCTTACTAAATTATGTTTTAATAGCACAGACCTCTGTGGCCTTTGGTATTTATGCTTCTGCTGTATATTATATCTGCCAAGTTACAGGTATCCTTCTAATATATGAGCATGTTTTTTCTGTCAGTAGCAATTAGTGGAATGTTGTCTCTTTGCATATAAGCTATCACTACAGAACAAGTGTTTATGCCTTTAAAATCTGAAGAGTACAGAAATATTTTCAGGTCTGTCTTTGAGTTGTGTTGAGCTATAATTTTCACAAATTGCAAAACCAATTCCCCATCTCCCCAACCCCTCTCTCTGCATTTTAAAGAATTGCAGCACTGTTATACAGATGTATAGTGATTTCGTTTTACTGAATATGTCTCTGTATTGCAGAGCAAAGGGCATTTTAAATTAAAGCCTTTTGGCTTGACCTGGAGGCAAAGATTCCTATGCCTTCTTCCCCTGTAGTTCTCCAAATAAGACTTTCAGTGGCTCCTGAGAGTTACAATGCAATAATTATCCTCCTGTTCACGGTTTAGACTTTATCACAACATTATTCTCTTTTTACTCTAAGCTGTTTTAAACACCTTCAGATCATTTATCCAGCTGCATTCATGTCCTTACTATGTCCAATATAATGCATACCTTATCATCCTGTGGTTCACATTGAAAGCTAATTCTTTTATCTTTTCAACTAATCTCCTGGCATTACTGTGAAGATAAATCCCTAATCTCCCTCTCCCTGCTTTTCTGAAGTGACTTTTTTCCTTGACATGTTGTTCACTCTTACTACAAGTACTTTACTTCTCTAGATCTTGCTACAGAATTTTTGCATAGGTTTCTTAATAATTTTCTTGTTATAACTTGCTAGTTGAATTTGGTACGGTAAACTTTTATTTGGCTCTTTTCTGTTTACCAGTCAACATCCTGTAGTTTACAATAATGTTCTGTAATGTGGGATGGTAAACAGATTTCAGGAAGAAGGAAATCAAGAAAAACACTTGTGTCTGTTTTTAAAAAGTCCACAGGAAAATCCATATACACCAGAAAATTGTGTGCAAGCTCTTTTGACCATTATTTTACACTGTAATATGTGAAACATCCTCAGTCCCACTTGCAGTATTGCAATTTACTGAACAGTTATATCAGAGTAACAAACAGAATTGCAAGTAGATTTTTAATAGAATAAAGGTTATCAAAGGAAAGAGTTTGAAACAGGTAGGAGATGGATGAGCAGAATTGTGCCAGAGAATACAAGGGCATTGAAAGGAACGTAAGCAGAGACAACATTCACGTAGAAATAGTTGTGCAGGAGAAATTTGTTTCCCCCCTCCAAATATTACGGCCACCAGCATGAGATTTGAGAACATCTTGGGCATGCATCACTGAGTGTCTTTGCTTCTCTACAGTGCAACCTTCTCAGTTTCTTTTGTGCTTCTTCCTTGGTTGCAGACTCATTTCCTTTTATCCTGACGCGTCTAATTTTCATTCTGCTGTTCTGTTATGTATTTTTAATACTTTGAATAAATTATTCTAAACCTAATCAGTTTTCCTGTAGTTTTAAGTTGTCCTAGACACAACTGACCTGTATGACAAATGCTTGCAGGGCTGCTAGCAATTGAGATTAAAAGTCCAAATTTTCCTCAACTTAAAGTAAGGATGTTTGCTTCTGTTGCTACATTTCTGTTTTATGTGCTGCCAGTTGGATTATTTTTATCCCATATTCTTCATGATGTTGCTTACATTCGGCATGTTTACAAATGCATGAATAAAGTGTATGTTACATTATAGTCTCAAAAGGAGTAAGAGAAACATCCCAGTTAAACAGTCAGGAATTGATTTTAAAGGCTTGCTATTGTCTTTATAAAGTGTATTCCCTTTAAAGCTGTTCTATTTCAAAAGGTTATCCTTGATTTTAAAAATCTCTCTGAGAAATTATTCTCTCTCAAAAAGACAGCACTTCTGGAGTTGGAGTGCAGCTTCTGCACAGTTGATCTTGACCTTTATACGCTATTTAAGCAAACAGGAGATTTCTGTTGTCTCCTAAGTAAGAGATTCTCAGTGCATGAATAGATATATCAAGTATGCAAGTGCATTTAGCTTGTCTGACCAACTTGAAGTTAAGAAAGCTGTAATTCGTCTTTCAGGTCTATTCCCTTTTTTTTTTTTTTTGAACTTCCACTTTGTCATATAAATACTTTCTTTGGTTTTTCTCATCTACAGCACTTGTACAGTTTTGTTCACCCTGAGTTATTGTGCCTGTGGTCATTCTTGCTTCCTCATGCCCTCCACAGTCTGCTTCTCTTTCCATGTATTGGATGCTGTTGCAAATGGTCATCTTTTCTCTCAGCTCTGTAGTGTGAGCTTTACTGGAAACAGAGAAAAAGATGTCTTAATAAAAGAATGTAGAAATTACAGGGATAAGGTTAGTTCTGCAAAGGATAAAAAAATCCCGAGTTCGAGTCAAACTGGAAGCTTTCACGTGCTCTGAGAGCACTACCTTGGCTATACAGGATTTTCATGTGGAATTTCTTCCATTCATACTTGTGTACAAATGTGTTACTGCTGTGTGGTTTAACATGGAGGTTTTGGAGGTGAACGCGGTAAAATTGAATGAACCCATGTTGAATGGATTATTTTGTATGTATTTTAGTGCAAAGTTTCCTTTGTCAGGTAAACTTAATAGCTTCTTTAGAGGTTCTCAATGACAAAATTTTGTCAGTCAGTTTGGAAATATCTGATAGCAGGTGTATGTTTTAGTGTAAATTTCACCCCCAGGCAACTTTCTTGAAGTTGGGGTCTATTTCAGTAGTAACCAAGTAATATGTGGAACTGTTGCCAGCATTTGCAACCTTGGTACAAAATGTCTTATACATTCTTCTACTTTTTTGCATGTTTTTGTTCTTTCTTTTTGAATGTTTTTTAGTGTTCATTAAAACTGCTGTTTTGCTTTAACAACTGAATAATTAGCTTTTCTTTCAAGTCCTTACAGTTATTGCCTGAACAAATGTTAAGTGGGAAAAGATCACTTACACAGGAGCTGGGTTCCAAATTATCATGGTGTTAGAGCACCACCTATAGGGTTTGCTCAAAATTTAAAAAGAAAGTATGTGATTGCATATTCAAATGAAATAATATTTTTCTGTACTTTGTGACTTGTATCCTGAGATATTAGGGCAGCTCCTGTGTCCTACAGTTAAGGTATGTTAATACTTAACTGTGCAACATGAATAAAGTTCTAAAAAGGAACATGTGAAAAACTATTTAAAGCATTATCCTCTTATAGATATACAGGAAAATAGAAAATTTACTGAGTTTTATTTTTGCTGTGGTATATAAGTTAATATAGAAAATTCAGACATATGTCAGCATTTTTGTCTTTTAGTCCTTCTAAAATATATTTAAAAGTGTATTTGTTATGCCATATAGAAATACTTCAAACTAATAATAATTTAGGATTATAATTTGTATAATCAGTGATAAAACTGAAAAATAAAAGCACAGAGGGCAGTTATTTTTAATGTGTTTTCTTGCCACTGAGGCTTCCTCATAATTTGAAGCTCTGCAGTGTGAGAGTATTTTAGCCTTCCTGTTTATGTGAAGGCTGTGTATATGCTATATGACAGGTGTTGGATATGAGGCTGCTAAGGCTGGGGGGGGACAGAAAATCAAAATCCACAAAGTTAAGTGTAACTTACATTACTTCAAATAAAATCAACAGAATTGAGAACACTCGACCTGTGGAAGGAACAGCAGCTGAGTTAAGGCCAATGCAGAAAGCTACACCTATAATAAAGTAAGAGTACAAATGACTGAGTTAATTCAGTTGCATATAATTAGACCTATAAATATAAGCTTTCTAGTCCATTAGCAGAAATGTAGTTATGCAGGTCTCTGCTGCAGTAAGTGCTCTTTTGCCTTTCAAGCATTTGGAATCGTGTGTGGAGATCATTTCCATGCCAAGAACTGGAAGGAGAAAGATATTTAAATGATGGTTAAACACTGGATCTGTCTAAGACAGGAAATTTCAGCCACTTGATTATTTAGCTTTAATTTGTTTTTCACCTTCTAATGCAATTGTCAGTATAAGGTGTTAATGCATGGTTAGATTGAACTGAATCTTTGTGAAGACTAAAGATTAAATTTAAAAATAAAAAATCTTTCTTTTAATACCATTGTCAAAGTCCACATAGAATAATAGTTTTTGATCTGTAATAGTAATTTACATAAGTTAAAATTGCTGCACTGGCAGTGTTGGAAAACATCTTTTGGCTGACATGTTCCATTACAAACTCCTTTAGAAGTTGCAGGTTTTTTCATTGGTACATCATCTAATTCACGCTGATATTCTCCCTGATTAGGGCTGATTGGTTTGGTGGGGTTTTTTGTCCTATTGCTTTTAAAAAAATGGAATTAATCAAGTCGCTTTCAATATATGTGTATTTTTTAGCTTGTGGAGATATTCCAGAACAAATTCGATCACCAAGTGGGACAATCACAAGTCCAGGGTGGCCCTCTGAGTATCCTGCCCGAATTAACTGTAGCTGGTACATCCATGCAAACCCAGGGGAGATCATTACTATAAGGTAACAGTGCTCCTGTGTCATCCATGTGCATTGAAGAACTACTAACCATACATTTTTAACTGCCAATTGTGCACATACCGGATTTCTCTTCCTTCCTGTAAGTGAAGGAGTTCAGTTCTGTCTGGTTTTTGCCTTTCCTTTTATCTGATTTGCTCACACACAGCTGTGTAGCATTTGTTCTTAGCTGGAGAATTGGTGACTGGAAAAAATTTCAGTGTGCTCATTTATTTGAATTTTTTTAATGTGTCTGAAACATAAAAATTTTTCAAAGGAAAGTGTGTAGACTAAATGCTGTAATGCTCTATTGCTATGAAGTCTCTTGGTGTGTTTAAAAATGTCAGGGACAAATAGTCAATAGATATGACTGCAGTTTAGGAAAGGCTGAGTTTTGATGCAGGGAACTCCTCACAGTTTCACGTATCTTCTAACTTTTCTAAAGCAGTAATGTGAAAAACTTGTGGATTCAAGTTCTCATCAGTTCATTTCTGATTACTAATTTTATTTAGCATCAACATACAAGTTAGTGCTGCTTCATAGACTTATGAAACTGCATTACCTGCAGATTTTCTTCAGTTTCCAGTACAAACTTGCTGACCTAAGAAACTGCTCTTCATTATGAATTATGTGCTTTGACATCAATTAATCATTTAAATTCTGTTTCTTAATTTAAACAGTCTTTCTACTAAATATTGAACTGGCATAAATGCAATGTAAAGGAGGTAAAACTGTTCAGCTACTAGAATGCTTTCTAAACTTTTTGTACTATTATTAATAAAACTCTTCTTTTCTTTCATGTTGTTTTCTTCCACTCATACATACCACATTTCAGTTCTGAGAGTACTCTGTTGTCTGAACAGACCTGTTTCACATAGACTGTCTCCCCTTCCACGTCATTATCATGGCAGCTTGTCTTGATCAAGTGCAGCCATACCATGGCATTCCAAGTAGTGCAACTGGGAGAAAGTCTTATCTGAAAGCATAATTTGGAACAATTTGGCTGTATTTATAATGTCAAATCATATTATTGCAAGAGGTGTAACATTAACTAAAATTCTGGTGAAATTTGAGTTAAACAAAATCACTTCATATATGAAGGTCATTAAATGAGACAAATAAGGACAATTTCATTAACTGAATTTTAGAGTAAGACAATGTGTGTTTTTGTAGCAAAACTGCATTTCTTTAAGTGATGGATGCAATATTTTGTTTGACAGAATGGATTCTTGCAGTCCTAATAATACATATGTATCAGCACACGGTTAATCTCTATGTTTCTACATAGTTAGAGAAGCTACTCTTTTTATTTCAGAAGTATTTCTTTATTTCAAAAAGAACTTCAAGCTAATTTTTATGTGTAGTAATTCAGCAGCATTTTTGGGTAATATTCAGTTCAGTAGCAATTTTGACCTTTTCTCTTTTTCAGCTTTCAAGATTTTGATGTTCAGGGATCTCGACGATGCAGCTCAGATTGGTTAACAATTGGAAGCTACAAGAACATTGAAGGCTATAGAGCATGTGGCTCTTCCATTCCCTCACCATACATCTCTTCACAGGATCATGTTTGGATAAGGTTTCATTCAGATGATAGCATCTCCAGAAAAGGCTTCAGATTAGCCTACTTTGCTGGTATGTTTCAAATGATACCCAGTACAATTTTATGGTTTCACTTTTTGTTTCCTATTTCAAGAATTACTTCCTTCTAACAGGATAATTACTGACTACAGGTATTTCCTGTAGTCATCTCAGGGTCTATTGAAATCAGAGAAAAAACAGATTAGGTGATGTATTTTGATCCCGGGTGCAACTTGAATATTCAAAGTGGGAATAACAGTAAGTAGATTGAATGATTTTTTTGGGAAGAAAAAGGTTAGCCATTAGTAGTAGGCCACCTGGAAGTTCTTTCAACATAGTTAAAGATTTAAAATGTTTTCATCAGACTAAAATAAATTTGTTAAAGTAGTTGGGTGAACTTCTGAATATCATAAATACAGTAAGAGAGAAAAGAAATGGTATTTTGCACAGAATCTATCATTTTTCCTGTTTCCAGAAGGCTTACTATCTTTAAAAAAAAAAATCTAAAAAAACCACATTAATATGACAGGTTAATCCAGCCAAGTGCAGACATGTTTCTGTACGTGCAAAATTCTTCTTGTGTAATTGCAGGATGTGATATAAGCTAGTTACCAGTAGTAATAGTTTGAGACTGTTTTTGAGCCTTTCTTGCTCTATTAGCCATTGCTAAGAGAGAGGAGGAAGCCATTTGTGGGTCAAGATAAGTTGCAAACTTTTCCTGGCTTTGAGAGGTATTACAGTTTTATGTAATAGCATGATTATGGTGTTCTACATCATGATCATCCCAAATACTGGATTAGGTTTTGCTTGGTTTTCACAATGGTTTCATGTTACCTTGCTCCCTCCAAATATGCCTGTATGCACTCACTGGCCTGCTCCAAATCTTTGTGCACACCAACTTTTGACTCCTCCATAAAACAGTTCGTATTCGTAAACATATCCAATGCCACCCACCTTCAAAACTATTCCAACAAGATTCAGTACATCTAGCCCTGATCTCCTCTAGTCTAAGCTGTATTTACTCCTGTTCTGTACTCTGCACTCTTCTTACCTAGTAGCTTCCTTCTGTGGTTCAACTTCTTGCAGTTTGGCAGGTCTTGGGGAAGTAATGCAGCCAGTGGCCCAGATGAGCACTGTTACTCTGTGTCAGGCATCAGCTTCTGCCCTTTTTACTTCCCTCTGGAAGCAGGCACGGAGGAAACATAGCATTCCTTCCTAAGGGATTTTGAGAAGGAAGGATACCTTGGATAAGAGTTTGGAATAGGTAGGGGAGGTAAGACATGGGCTTTGTAGAATTTTTCTGAAAACCCTTTCCTTTCTTCTTCTCTGATCTTGAGACAATTTCATCATGTAACCCCTCTTGGAAGAAGCTGTAACATTTTCTATAATAAGCAGTTTTTTCTGTTAATTGATTTCTTCTATTTAATGTTGTAGATTAGAGTGCTTCAGACTTTATTCCTGGGTTTATAAATATCTTTTTTAAAGGAAAGAAGTTTTATTTTGGGGCAGTTTGTTCATTTTTTAACAAATGAGCCTTACTGAAACTTTGGCTTGAGTTTGCTCCCTATGTTTGATTCAATACTTTGGAAATATTTCACAATTGATGTGGAAGTGTAGTGTTTAAGTGATCAGAATGGTCTTTTAAAGTTTTAAACTAATCTGCATATAGGAGGGGAGTTGACAATTGCTTTAATAATCATCTGGTCATTTCTGCCTTTGAGTGTCAAAAAAGGCTCCTGAAATGCTAGCAATTCTGCTGTGTGTTCTACTGTGGCATTATGTTTGGTTTCTTCTCATCAATATCATGCAGTAGTGCTCAGATTAACACCTCAATAGACTATTTAATTCAGTGTTTTTAAGGCTCTTCTCAAAGCTGGCAAGTAATCATAGAAAAAGGGGAAAACAGTATTACATTAGTTACTTGGATGCAAGTTAGGCCTATCTGTGCTGGAATGGTAGAAACACTGCAGATTCCAAGTGCAAAAGTGACCACTAGGGAGACCCATGTTTAAAATCTGATGTGGAAGATAGGTCATGTGAATTGTTTGAATTAATTCTTGTTTAAAGAAAATAATAAGTAAATATTTATATTTAACTTAGACCAATAATAAGAAAGAAAAAAGCATTACAGGTAGGAAGAGTACTGGACTAGAAGGTAAATTTTGTGCCACTTTTACTGTCTTTCTTTTTTCTGTCTTCCTCCCACTACTTACTATTTCTCCCACTACTTACTATTTATCAACCTTTTTAATTATGGAAATTGAAATGGGATAGAGTTTACTAATGGTGATGTAGAATGGAAAATAAAGTTATTAAAACCGCAGAGGTCAATGGCCACTGTAAATGCATGGAAGAATTGTGTTCGTTAGTCCTTTGGCTACAACTGTATATGGGTGCTGCTAATGATCTTGTGCTATCCTGAAGTCTTTTGTGGTACAGTTCCCAAAGTTAATGTAATGTAGTACATCTCTTATCATTTTAAGACTCTGATTTTTGATTCATAGGTAAATTTTCTTCATGTAAGGATTGCAGGTTTGGTGATTAAAAATGCTAAATCAAGATCAAGAATACCAACTCTTTTCTGGAATGTTTAAAGGCTTGTAGAAGGAAGAGCTTGGGTTGAAATTATATCCTGTTTTGTTACTGCAATATTCGCATCAGTGTTTAAAACTGCATGTTACGTCTTTCTTTTCAACTTCTTCCAGGTTCTGCAACGCAGAAGGACTGAGCTAGGTTTATAATCAGTACTTGAACAGGTTCAATGATGCATATTCTATATTACCCCCACCTTATGGAGCATAGTCATTCAATTTAGGTAGGACTAGTCTAGCAGTTCAGTTTTACAGGTTTTATATTCGAGGCCAAGGTTCCAACTTTGCCATACTGATATTGTGAACCACATGCATGTGTTTGAGTGTACTATATATATAAATACTTACATATCTGTAACAGAACAGGAGGATGGTATCATTTATACTGCATCTGTTCTTCCACTTTTTTTTAGTGAAATGAACATTTTCTGAAAATTAGTCACTGGCAGCACATACATTTTGCTCTCCTTTCATTCTTCAGTCTCTGAAAGCAAATTTATAGACTTAAACATTCTTCAGCAGTGCTTATAAAATTTATCACTCTTGTTGAATTCATTTTTTCCTGCATTCACTTTTTAAAAGCCTTAGCATTTGTGAAATTTTAAAACGATGTGTTGTACTTTTCTAAAGAAAAATTATTTTTTTAAGTATTTATTTTTAATGCTTTCTAAGAGATATTAAAGTAGAATATTCAACCTAGCTGTGAAACCTTTTATCATGTTGTATAGTAAAGCACTGGAACTTCAAAAATACTTGATTGGAGAAGGCCCTGAAGACCCTAATCAGACATCAGTTGGCCTTGTTTTGAGCAGATGATTAGATTAGATGGCTTCCATTACAATCTTCCATTACAATTGTTCTCTTGTAAAAAAAAGATAGAACATGCTTCTCCTGGGATCACTGGGATTTCAGTGAGTTCATCATGCTGTCTTTCCTTATTAAAACCTTAGGTGTAGTGTTCCTTAAGAATAAATATATATTTGTCTAGTTTATTTTCTGAATTACTCCTGTGTAGGACCATCTGCATTGCAGACTTGTTTCAAATTTTTTGATCATGACAGTTTGTTTTATAGCAAATTTTACAGTCTCTACTGTGGTTTGTAGAAATAACAGTGATTGAAAATGATACAGCAGTGTTTGAATTGTTGCAGAGCTGAAATAACTTTGATCCCAGGTGTGCTTCTGTGTTCAACATGGCTGGAGCTGTAATAAGTAAAGGCAAGCATTCATTTTTGCATTTGCTGCACTCCTGTCTTAGTTGCTGTGGGAGAAGCAGGAGCAAACATTGGGAAGAGGAGAAAACAGAGGTTTCTTTCTTTGTTGGTGGTAATATGTTATCTTCAGCTGTCAACTTCTCTTTTGCCTTAGATCCTTTGGTACAAAGTAGGAAGCTCCAAAAGCAGAAGAGAGTGACTGCTTTTGTGGGAAAGAATTTGAGGAGATAACCGGTACTGCAGCACAAAATGTTTCTGTATTTTGAGTGATAGATGAGTGTTTTTCTAACTTATTTTTAGCATATTAGAAGTAAGATTTCTCAATAGCTATAAATGAGCATGGTATTATTGCTTGCGTTAAAGTTGACTGAAATCAGCTAAGGATAAGGTTCATGCTGAAGTGTTGATGGAATTTTGACTTGAAAAAACTGTTTTGTCTTGAAATTTGCTGGAAGTTGCCAGTGTTTACAGACACCTCGGGCATTTGTTTTGCCCTTCTGAAGTACCTGGTGCAGCAAATCACTATGCAACACAAACCATAAAGTGCTAAACTCTAAGAAAAATATTTTTTTTTACTTTCAGGGAAATCTGATGAACCAAGTTGTGATTGTGACCAGTTTCATTGTGCTAATGGGAAGTGTATTCCAGAAAGTTGGAAATGTAACAATATGGATGAATGTGGAGACAACTCGGATGAAGAAATCTGTGCCAAAGCTAATCCTCCGACAGCTTCTTCCTTTCAGCCGTGTGCTAACAATCAGTTCCAGTGTCTTTCCCGCTTCACCAAGCTGTACACTTGCCTTCCAGAATCTTTAAAATGTGATGGTAACATTGATTGTCTTGACCTAGGAGACGAAATTGATTGTGATGTGCCAACGTGTGGGCAGTGGTTAAAATACTTCTATGGTACTTTCAGTTCTCCCAACTACCCTGACTTCTATCCACCTGGCAGCAACTGCACCTGGCTGATAGACACTGGTGATCATCGCAAAGTAATCTTGCGATTCACCGATTTTAAACTTGATGGTACAGGTTATGGAGACTATGTCAAAATATATGATGGACTAGAGGAGAATCCACGGAGGCTGTTGCGTGTACTGACAGCATTTGACTCTCATGCTCCTCTCACAGTTGTTTCATCCTCAGGACAGATAAGAGTGCATTTTTGTGCTGACAAAGTGAATGCTGCAAGAGGGTTCAATGCTACCTATCAAGTTGATGGCTTCTGTTTGCCCTGGGAAATCCCATGTGGTGGAAACTGGGGGTGCTACACAGAGCAGCAACGCTGCGATGGCTACTGGCACTGTCCAAATGGAAGGGATGAAACCAACTGCACCATGTGCCAAAGAGATGAGTTTCCCTGCTCTCGAAATGGTGTTTGCTACCCTCGTTCAGATCGCTGCAACTACCAGAATCATTGCCCTAATGGTTCGGATGAAAAGAATTGTTTCTTCTGTCAGCCAGGCAATTTTCACTGTAAAAATAACCGTTGTGTGTTTGAGAGCTGGGTTTGTGATTCTCAAGATGACTGTGGCGATGGCAGTGACGAAGAGAATTGCCCAGTCATTGTGCCCACTAGAGTGATAACTGCAGCTGTCATTGGGAGTCTTATTTGCGGATTGCTGCTTGTCATTGCACTGGGATGTACTTGTAAATTGTACTCACTCAGGATGTTTGAGCGGAGGTAAGTAGAACTCAACTTTATTAAGTTTATTAAATAATTTGGTGTCTTGTGTTGTTTGTACTTGAAGTAGTTTTATTGCCATAGGGATATTGTTGCACATGATTTGTAAAGACATTGTTCATTTTCCTTCATTAGTAAAAAGAGGTTAGTTAATCACAGAATTTATCAGGTTGGAAGGGACCCATAAGGAATATCAAGTCTAACTCCCTGCCTCTTGCAGGCTATCTAAGCTAAACCTTGCTAAGACCTATGGCTGAGCATTGTCCAGATGCTCCTTGAACTCTGAAGGCTTGGTGCCATGACCCAGTTTCCTGGGGAGCTTGTTCCAGTGTCTGACTACTCTCCCAGTGAAGAAAAGAGGATAGAAGTATTCTGATCACCTCACTATTGAGGGTTAAGCTTTCAGATGGCATTACCAAAAGGGAAGTGTGAGAAAACTGGAGTTAATTGATTTGCAATTTATATCGCAGTTCTATATATAACAGCATGTTTCTTCTCGTAAGCTAGTTCATACCAGGATTACATATTCTTCAGTTTTTTACAATAATATAAGCATTACTCATGGTGCTTTTAATATTTAGCCCATGGGTTTGGGCTGGTTTGTTTGTTTTAAAGAAATTTATTGTTGGGTTGGTTTTTGTGCTGTCATTTCAGCTGGACAGACTCACAGGAATGACTTTATATTCTTTGCCAATTAAATTTCAATTAAATTAACAAAACTTCATCTTCTGAAGTTTTTTATTTCAGATTATAATAGTCTGATGTACTTTCATATATATATATATATATAAACCAGTGTCTTATGTATTCTGAAATTTCGTTTCTTTTTGAAAGATCATTTGAAACTCATTTGTCACGGGTTGAGGCTGAACTTTTGAGAAGAGAAGCTCCTCCATCCTATGGACAATTAATTGCCCAGGGTTTAATTCCACCAGTTGAAGATTTCCCTGTTTGTTCCCCAAATCAGGTAAGATTTCAAAATAGCAGGCAGACACCTTAAACTTTAAGGAGACTGAAATAAAGATATTTTTAACTTTCATCTACATTCTTTTGTTGTACAGCGCTTTCTATTCCTCCTTTCAAGTCAATAGTGTTACACAAATGATTAGCCCTTGGACAAAATCATGATATACTAACACCACAGTTTCCTTGGCAAGCTTCTTTTTGTTGATGTCAGTAATGCACACTATAGAACCCCTATAGAACTTGCATGAAAAGTAATAGATTGGTAGATCTAATTTTATGTTCTGTTTTACTGTTGTGAAAGTAAAGATGGCGAGATGGCACTTGCCAATTTGGGAAAGAAGACCTAAATTTCTAATGCAGAGTGGTAGTTCATATGTAGGTACATTCATGCCTGCTGTGCATAATAAGATGATGGAGAAGGACAGGGTGTAATATAGAAAATTATCATGAATGAATAACAAAGCAAAAGCTAGTAAATGGCAGCCAATAGTTTCTAGTCATACAGATTCAGAGGTGGATGATTAGCACATTTCTTACTTGGTTGATCAATTAATTTCTGTCAAAAAACTTTTCAATTAATTAAAAATGTCTTTCAGTTATAAAACTCTTGCGACAAATAGAAGAAAAGTCATAGTCTGGGAATGCTGCTGTGCTCTGTTAAAGTTGGCATTATTTATATTGTGTTGCAGTTAATACAGCGACTTTTATTGTAAGAAAAAATTACATGACTTGTAATTTTTGGAAGAAAAAATCACATGTTCTTTCATGCTCACATGTTCACAAGCAGCTGGGATCTGTCACAAATAATTTTGTAGAGGAAAATAAATCGCAGTTTGCATGAGAGGCTTTAAAATGTCAGAAAGAACATATTGTATAGGTTTTTTGGGTAGCTAAATTAACACTGAACTTCATTAATGAATTTAATAAATGGCTGTAGTGAACACTTTAGAATCCCTTGTTCTTTTTCAATGGGTTACTGTGGTTATAAGAAAGATCAGTATATTTCTGTTTCAAGCCAGTTCTGTACTTCTACAAATGTGGCTTGCTGTCCTCTTTACCAAAATAAAGCTTCACCAGTTTATGATGGATTTGTGTTCACATGACTCTTGAGGTAGGGTTAGCTCAAGAAAGCCTGGAGACAATTCAGTTGTCATGGCCAGATGTGTAAATCCTCTAGTACAGGTAACGTGGAACAAACCAGTGTTTCCTGCAAATGCCTGCCCTGTGTGGGACAGGGTTTGGTGTACATGAATATGTGTAGGAACAATTATAATTTTCAGAAAAACCTAGCTTGCTCAGACCCATTTTTCATCTTGAAATCCCATAAAGGTGATGTCAAGATTTTGGTTTTTACTAAAATGAAATCTCCTCATAGATAGGATAGTTCTGAAAGACCCAGACATGTAGTGGCTGCAGTCAGAGATTGGTACTGGAGCTTTTAAAAGGCTGTGTAATTATTTTCTTTACTCTTTAGTTTGACTTATATTGACTTAACTTTTTCTTTGGATAAATTTTAAATTTGTTTCAGAATATATTGGAATTATATAGCAATCTTTTGTAATCAAACATAAAATGTAGTTGCTTCATAGTATTTCTATGTAACCATAATTTCACACTCCATAAAATATTGATGTATGTACAATAGTTTCGAACATTGAGAGTTTCTGAATTTCCATTATGCACACCAGTGTTTCAAATAAGACTTGTGGCCTTGAAAATAAGTAATTGTACTGAGCAATTAACTAGTATAGAAGTAAGGAATAGTAGTGAGCAGGCCATCAACTTCAAAAGTAATGAAAATGTCATTCTAGAACGTTGATGCTTCCATGATAAAAACTTTACTCATATTTAACCAGTGAAGTTGCATTCTTTGAAACCTTTGTTTTTCAGAGGAGACAACATCAGTTGGCAGTGTAAATTGAGTTCTATAAGGTATAAAACTCGATTTTTAATATGGTAAAGTGTTGGGGGAAGAGAGTCAGTATTAAGTCAAGGTGTGTTAAAATTTGTTTTCAGCAAAATCTTAAGATTGCAAATCTGTGTAGGACTAAAGATAGTTATTCAAGATTTCCTAGAAGTCTCAAGCTATAGGAATCTTGGATGCTCTAATTTCATTGTAGTGCTTTCTGCCGAAAACTAGTACATGCTTCAGAGCTGGATTTGCAAAGATGAGTAACAGTCTCTTCAGTAGCTTTTGAAAATAAGGCTGCTGTACACACATACTACATGCTTGAATTCAGTCATACTGTGAACTAAGGGAAGGGAAGAGGTAGGTTGTGCATGAAGTATTGTTTGGATATTCTGTTGTGTTGCTGAAGGATGGTGAAAGGAGATGAAGGTGACAGCATGAGAACACTAAATTTCACTTTTTATAAATGAAGAGAAATACATGCATATATGTTAAAGGTTTAATCGGGGAATGGCTCTTCTGAAGAATATTCTAATTTTTTGCCATAATCTTCATGAAAATTCATGAATATGGGATTTATCCTCTAAATAAAAATGTTTGTGAATATTTTTTGAATGATGGGCATCTGGAAGATCTTCTACCCTATTTGAGAACTGAGCTACTTAGCTGAGGCAGTGTTTTCTCTAAGTTTGAGTTAGGGATCCCCAAGATAACGGAGTTTGCATTCTTATGTTTGTGTTACCTTACAGTTGAAAAGTTATACAGGATTCAAAACAGGAAAATTCAGGCATGCCTTCTTCTGTAGCTAGATGACTGGAAAATGTGTACTGAATTTGGGAAATTTATAGTTTAGAACACATAAGATAATTTAATTTAAACAGAAGCATTAAAGCATTGTGAAACTGGAATTAACTGATTATACTTGAAACGGGGAAAAAATCAAACCATAAGCTTCTGCTGGAGAAGATACTTAATTTTGTCCCTTTGAAGTAGCCCTATGGTAGTGGATAAAGAAGGTGGCCACCTTTGAATCTTTTTGGAAGACTTTGTTTTCAAATCCTAAACTTTTTGAGACGTGTTTCTGTGTGCTGTACTCTAAAATCCATGGTGACTACCTTTTTGGTAAGACTGTTTGTAATACATTTTGTATGCCTGTTCTACTGGCTCTGTGGTTGTACTTTTCTTAATCAGTGTTCCATATCCAGGCTATAGTGCCTTGCTGTTCACATTACCTTTATTGAGATTCTTGACTAGGGCAGAAATATACCTTGTATAGAAATCATTGTTCTTTTATTACCTTTGCATATGTATTTCCACTTAATTTTCCTGCTTATAACGTTTTTTCCTCTAGAGCATCTAGACTTTTGTCATGCCCACTTTTTTTTTTTAAATAGCCTATTCCTACATATACCAAATCCTTATTATGAAAGATGCAACATTTTCTAATATATAATATTCTACATTTAACTCCATTAAATGCTGTTTTGAACAATAGTTATCATTCCTTCTTTGCTAGAACAGTACCAGCAGACTGTCAGTGCTTGATTGTTGCTTGTCTTCTCATTTAGGCTTCAGTCCTGGAAAACCTGAGGCTGGCAGTCCGATCTCAGCTTGGATTTACCTCAATCAGACTTCCTATTGCTGGCAGATCAAGTAACATTTGGAATCGAATTTTTAATTTTGCAAGGTCACGTCATTCTGGATCTTTGGCTTTGGTCTCGGCAGATGGAGATGATGTTGCCAGCCAAAGTACTGGTAGAGAAGCTGAGAGAAATAATACTCACAGAAGTTTGTTTTCAGTTGAATCTGATGATACAGACACAGAAAATGAAAGAAGAGACACAGCAGGAGCAGTTGGTGGTGTTGCTGCCACCTTGCCTCAAAAAGTCCCTCCTGTAACAGCAATAGAAGCCACAGTGGGAGCATGTGGGAGTTCCTCTGCTCAGAGCAGCAGTGGCAGCACCACGGATGGTGGAAGAGAAGTGACAAGTGTAGAGCCCCCAAGCACAAGTCCCGCACGCCACCAGCTCTCGAGTGCACTAAGCCGTATGACTCAAGGCTTACGCTGGGTACGCTTTACTTTAGGGAGATCAAGCTCAGTCAATCAGAACCAAAGTCCTTTGAGACAGCTTGATAATGGGGTAAGTGGAAGAGAAGAGGATGATGATGTTGAAATGTTAATTCCAGTCTCTGATGTAGCATCAGACTTTGACATGAATGACTGTTCAAGACCTCTACTTGATCTCAGCTCAGATCAAGGACCAGGGCTTAGACAGCCTTACAGTGCAACACATCACAGTGTAAGGTCATGCAGTCGAGATGGCCCCTGTGAGAGCTGTGGCATCGTACACACTGCCCAGATACCCGACACTTGCTTAGAGGCAACAGTGAAAAATGAAACTAGTGACGATGAGGCATTATTACTCTGCTAGGTACGGATTGTTTAGGAAAGATTGTGTACAAGTTGGAGCAATATCTGTCATTGTTTTGTACTTCACAGTTAAAATTAGTTTTTAGTTTTAAAAAATCCAGGACAACATTTTGTTAAAGCTGTGTTAGCCTGTGTGGTTGATTAAACTTTTCTTATACGGATGACATTATGGAACTATAAGAGTGAACATTTTAATGGCTCTGAATACACAATGTGTGTATCCAGTATAATCAGATTACTCTTTAAACTGAAGTTTTCCCCATTAGTTTCAAATTTAGTTTATCCTGGTACTATAGTTCAAACCTGAAACATGGCTGCTCAAGATGTATTGGCTGCCTGTTTAACCCCGTATTAACAGGTGAATTTGTACAGAATTATTTTCCTTTAGGAATTGACTCTGTTGTATTATTGCCAACATACTTGTAACTTAATATACTAAATACTGGTAAGGATTGTTAATGTAAAATATGTACTTTTCTTTGAGTTTATTCAACATTTTGTCTAAATATTCTTGAATTTTTATCATAATGTGAACTTACTTAAAGGGAGGAGAAACTTTCTCCAAGAGCATTCTTTTTCTTTCAGAAGTACAAAATGCAATGATATATGAAATTTAGGCATAATAGATAAACCGACGGCAAAAGCTTTTTTAGCACTGACTTTCCTAAACTGCAATCTAATATGGTACAGCCAAAATAGTATGTAAAATCCCCAGTCATTAGTCTTTTTGATTTGAAGTAAAAAAGGGCCGAAGATATTACAATATGTGTTAGTTCTTTAAATATCCGATATGTACAAATACACTACAGAATAAGTTCCAACTGGTAATAGATCTTTCCCTAATACTGTAGGGTATAAAGCTTGTTTGGACTCAAGGGATTTGCACTAAAATCATATTAAGGTCTCTAATGAGCTTAGTGCACAAGCACTATCACTTTAAGTACTATTATTGTCTAATATTGCAATGGCTATATATTTCCATGGCTCTTTTCTTGGGGTGTTGCGTTTTTGTTGCAATTGAATTTGCTTTACTAATTCCCTATTTATTCATTGTATTTAAAAACTGGTTTACTCGGTCGCAGACTGGTTGTTTAAAAAAACCAAAAGAAAACCCTTTTAGTGTATTTTTTTGCGATATTACATGTTGGAGCAGAACAGATCAGTGAGAAAAAAAAGCTCATAACTTCCAATTTTGTGATAAGCAGGTTAATATGTGGCTACTAGTGTGACAACCAGAAACTACATCTTTTAAAAACAAAACTGTCAACTACTGTTTTATTTATTCTTTGCCAGTCTGTTTTTAGTAGGCTTAAAGATCCAGTATGAAATGTATTTGTGTGTGATTGTATGCTATTTATTAAATTTAAATACTTTGTTGAATGTCATTTTAAAGCATGTTTAAAGTCTTGTGCATTTCTGTCGTGTTATGCTGTCGGGCAGAACTGACTAAAATTTTAATATGTATCAAAATTAAATTGAATTTTTGTTATGTTTTTGAGGTACTTTTAAAGGTAAATCCAAGGTCTGTCTGGCTTTTTATTTTTTTTAAATCCTCATCTCTGAAGTACAAATCACATGCAGAAGAAACAAACAATTGAATGGATTCCAAAGTGTATATATCTTCTCCCTCTTCTCTTCATTCACAGACACTGGGATGAGAAAAATAAATGATTTTACCATCTGGTTGATTTTTTCATGAGAGTTAGCAGGTAAATTCTGAGTTCAGGATGCAATTATGCAGATTTGTGCTTTTGAGGAACCTTATGTGCAATACAGTTGTAAAAGGTTTTATTACAATGACCCATGCGGTTTAAAGTTTCAGAACAGATCACATCACGCTGGTACCAGATCAGGTACAAGTTGGCCCATAATTACACATATTCAAGTAAAAGTCATCAATGGCCATTTTTATTCACATTGAATAATATCTAAATCTGTGGGTAATCTTCAGTCTGATTTCAGTAGCATTGCTTATAGAGCAGGCAGCTTTGCAATAGGAACATGGTAACACACCCTGAAGTATATATGAACAGTATGTCCTGGTATAAAATACTGGGTTTTTAAACCTTCCTAATTAATTGTCATTAGAAAGTGATTGTGGAAATGCTTGTCCCTGAGGCAGGTAAATTTTGAAGAAAGAGTCTTCACAGAATACCTTCGGTGTTTAACACACATAGAGATCTGAATTTGTTCCATTAGATGCCCCAAATAGCATGTACCTATGGACTCCATATTGCAGATATAAAAAGAACACAATGTTTAATTTGTTTTAAAGGACAAATGCTACACATTTAACTGAGAAGTTGGATTTGATTGATAATTTGGAAAATTGTAAATAAAATTCATATTTGTATGAGGTGAATTTGTTGTAGTGATTTTTTTCTTAGTGATATTAAAAGGAGTGATTGATTTTTCTTTTGAGTAATGTATGAGTGATTGGTTGCATATGTTCAGTTTGGTTTTGTGGAGGTTTCCTGTAAGTCATTACCTTGTTTCTTTTTATACTGGAGGGCTTGAATTAGTTCTTTGTTTAATTGATCCTTGATTTAGCTGTGCTACAATACTAGGGCAGTTTGAACAAAAGAATTATTTACTGTGGAGTTATCTTGTTTTTTGTAATAAATCGCTTTCATCTGCAAGCTTTGAAGAATGTAGGTTATTGTGAGGCAACCTTTCTCCTCATGTAAAGTTATTTAAACATGGAAAGAGTTTGTCATCATTCTTTTTCACATACCACACTTTTTTTGTCATTTGATTTGCACTGAAACATTAGGGGGGCTGACTGAGCTTCAGATGGTGCAAGGGCTTGTTTTGTTTCCAAACTAAAGTTCCTTTTCAGTACAAGTTCAGCAAGTGTTGCTGGTAACTCTTCTTTCAAAACAGGTTGCTGGAGAGGATGCTGGAATTAATTACTGTATGATACGTTCCACTTTCTATCCAAATGCCAACGCATGGACTTGTGCCAAAGCTTGGATTCAGTCCAAGGGAAACAAGTTCAAGTTGGGACACAAATACTGTTTCAGTGAAGTTATATATTAAATACTCACTGCAGATCAAATAATGACTTTTCCTGTTGGGGTGAGGTTTTGCTTCATTTCTGAAAAGTGAGTGTTTTATTCTCCTATATACATCTCCAGATACTCAACTGTGACAGCTGTCCTGAAGAAGTGCTGCACATTTCCCATTAATCTTGGTTTCAGTCAAAAGTTTTAACCTTCCTCCAGTTGTGATGAAGCTTTTTGGGAAGTGTTTTGTCAGTTTGTGGGGTTCTTTTTGACTGTATCTCTTTTCTTCCTCCCTTGTGAGTTTCTGAAAATAAGGAGTTGGTAACTGAATTCCTCCAGGACATCAGCTACAACTCAGTTGCATAAAATGGGGTGTGTTCTGAAAGGACAAGGGAGAAGTCTGTCTTGTCCCTTTGCCAAGTCACCAAAAGTACCAAGAGAGGTAAGCAGATTGATAGTTAAAACTCCTTCCCTTCTATCCTCCATTGGCATTTCACTGTTGTAGTTAGCTTTTCCTTCATCTAACTAAATTAAAGTCCATAATAATTGGACTTGATACAGAGAAGTTTTACAGCACAGCATTCATGTCAGTATGTGTAGTTGAGGTTTCTGTTCATATGCAGACCCACTATCTGGTGAGTAGTAACTTTGGGGAAGAGAATGTCGTATTTACTAAACTGAAGTATTACCTAAGAATTCGGATGGGCAAGACTTTCCACATCACCGATGGAGGAAATGAGAGACATCACTCTGAACAGTGATTACTAATCACATTTTGAGAAAAGGCATTTACAGTAAACAAAATTTAGCTGATCTTTGTGAATATTCAGGCACAAATTAGTGTTTGTGATATTTTTACATGCACACTGAAATCTAGCAGAAGAGTTTAGCCTCCAGCATTAATTTCTCCTTGGGACCAAGTTGCATCCTCTTATCAAAGAACCAAAGGCTCAAATGCCAGTAAAGTTTTTCAGATTGAGATTTTTTTTCAGATTACAGTTACCCTGTATACTTGTGCAGGAAAGAAATGGGCAGAAAACAGAGGAAGAAAAAAAAAAAGATGAGTCTCTGGATTTTGAATTTGAATTTTGGAAAGGTTGTAATAAAACAGACTAGAAACTCTAAAGGAATACAGTTGTATTACTTTGCACAAAGGATTTATTTTGAGACAAACAATTACTGGAGACCTTCCCAAAAATAAGTCATAATGGGTAGGACATGTCAAATCAGGAATGTATAAGAGAGAAAGAAGGATTTACAGTTCAGTGAACTGATAACAAGGGTTTCTTATGCAAAATGTAAAGGACAAAGAAATAAACTTGTTTTAAGGAATAAGGACGTGATCCCTGAAATAAGCATACATTGTGCATATTATCTAACAGAGGAAGGTATCTGAGTTCAGAGCAGAAATCTCAGATTTTTTCACAGGATTGTTGACTTGTGGTGTTAGAGGTTTAGTAGAATTGCGCTTGTACCTTTGCAAAGAAAGAATGGTTCATCTAAAGGTATGCCAACAGAATTGAAGAAATAGATTTATCTGCTTCGACAGATGTCTAAAATTGAGGAGAAACAGCTGGTAAAATTTATTGGTTTAAATCTGTCATCTTTCCTGTTGTTAGTTAAGAACTACCTTGGACAGCTACAGTTGGAGGAAGAGGTTCTCATGCACCAGAGGGAAAACAGGAGCAATATACAGGATAGTCAGAAATGTTATAAACTGACGTCGTATTTCTGCAGGGGCATGGCAAGGAACAGAGATGTTCAGTTTTGCTTTCTCTCACCTACTCTGTTGGCCAGCATTTAGTTTTGACTTTGTGTTCCTTCAATAGATGTTGAGTTTGAGAGTCGAAGAAAATACAACTAATATTTTGCTGTCATTTGTTAGATAATGCATTAATAAAAATAACACTTTGCAAAGATAGCTAATCCCTGTGCTTTTGCAGTTATGTTTCTTGGAATTTGGAAAAATCCCATCTAAGAACATAGTTTCTTTGACTGAGATTATACACCAGGAAGTAACTGGCAAGTATGATGAGGTTTTTTTCCCAGAGCATTGCAAGACTTAGAACTTCAATGCCTGTGTTGAGCTGTCTCACACATATTTAGAAAGTGGACATTTTATTGGACCCTTATTGAGCCAATGAATAGTGAAAAGAGCAAAGAGCACAGTATGAGAGTTTCTTAGATGCTCCTCTGCTGGATTCCTGGTCCTTTTTTCTTTATTGGTTGTACTGTCTGTGGTTCACCATCTGTGTTGATCAAAGAGAAGGAGGCACTTGGCCCTATGAAAATGAGAGAACAGTCACTACTTATTGTTGCTCTGAAAAGTAGGATGGTCTTCAGCACACGCACACCTTTGACTGCCTTTCCTTGTGTCACACATGTGGGACCCATGGCTGGGTGCTAATGGGCTGCATCACTGCTAATGTATTTGGGGAAAGCCTGGCACTAGGATCTTGGATGTAGCCCAGTACTTAGGAGAGCATATTTATAATAGTTCAGGTGATGTGTAACTAGAGGATTGAACTCCTTTCTTAATGTTCTTTAGCCTTGTTCCATTATAGATAACCATGGGGTATGCTAGTTTTGGAAAGCTTTTACAACTGGAGAAGGCTTTAGAGATTTTGCAACTTGTTTGTGTCTGAAAATCCATCTCATGAAAGTAGCCAGCATCAGACTCTTTGAAAACTTGTGAGTTTTTGACAAGGGCACCTGACTGGTCTCACAGTTATGAAGACTTTACAGGTGCAATTATCTTTAGACCATCTGGTATGATTGAATGAATATTAAATTCCCACTGCAGAGAAGAGGAGTGTGAAAGTAAATCCCAGGTGAACAGGCATTATGGATTTTTATAGGAGTTGCAAAGAAATGCTACTGAGTATTCAGTCCTGACTTTCTGAATATGGGAAAAAATAACTACTCTTTCCTTTCTGCAAATCCAGAGTGCACCTCAAACTCACACATCTTTGTACCAATTCTCCCAAACCTAGTGCTTTTTCCATCATTACTGAAAGTTGTTGATACCATTTTTGTTAATTTTCTCACGTTGCAAATGTGGTTCGTGATCCAGTCTTTCTTCCTTGGAGCACCATTGTCAAAAATAAATAATATTATTAATAGCACATCTTCATTAGCTGAGCTTTCCTTCTCATTGGTCATGAATCTAGTTTCCTTCACAAAATGTCTCTATTTGTTCAAAAGCCTTTATCTGCTGCTCCTGCATTTTGAGATACATTTCAGCTTCACCAAGTTTAATTTGAAGGTTACTGCCAGTCATAGTCCTGGAGTTAAGAAAAAGCTGAAGACTGAGTGATAATAGAAGAGCTTTACAACACTAGGGTATGGTAAGAAGAATGTGAAAATGGAAGTAAAGGGAAGGTAAGAGTAAGGTGTGATAAATAAAGAAGTTAAATAGTATTTTATGCAGGCAGGTAGCAGTTAAAGGTTCCAGGATTAAGTGGGTGAGAGTATGTGTGTCTCAGAAGACTTAAAACTGATGGTGTCTGCATTATAATGACTTTTAAAATACGTCCTCAAGGTCTGCTGGATGTTCTTAACTTCAGTCCTCTGTTTCTTGCAAACTTATTCCTAAATTTCCTAAATTGTTTTCATTTGGTAAATCATAGATGTGTGTCCGGTGAGAGTCAGCGATGGAAGAGATGGGGCAGATTGCTTGGGTGCAATAGGCCGATTTTATTGATACAGAGCAGAGCTTTTATACCTTTTCAACAGTTACTAAAAATAGATTCTTACATAAGCAGCAATTACTATATAACAACCATATCTATGTTTCTTAATAACATTGCAAAACTAGCAGCTAGCACTAACCAACACAGATACATACCAAGCATGCCTTTTACTTATGCTATCTTGTAGTAGGCCTCACGGCCTGCCACGGTTTGCGGCCTAGCAGTGTTACAATGTTCACTTCTGACATGAGTTCAGCAGTGCTCTCTCTCTCTTCTGCTTTCCAGCTGTACCTCTACAAATGTGGATTGTGTTTTCTTCAGGGTTGTTCAAATTGAATCAGTTAATCAGCTACTGAGAAACCTCTTATGATTGCAGTTCTCTGATAGCTACACTAAACAAGACACTCTGTGCTTAGATTTCTAGGATTATTTGCTTTGCTAGACACAACAAAAGTATTAGCATATGATTCAACTTCAGATTTGTGAGTTCGGGGAGACTTTCTGCAATGGCTCTCAAATTGTTGACCTGCTATGTAACATTTTAGGATCAGTAAATGTTCCCTAACAGGAAACTTCTCTGCAGGGTTGTGGTTTAAGTCCTGTTGGTGTTTGATCACTGCACAGCCACTCACTCAATTGATTTGGAAGAGTGATAGTGTGAAAACTCATGGGTTTGAGACAAGGATAGTTTAATAGGTAAAGCAAAAACTGCACTTGCAAGCAAAGTAAAACAAAGGACTTCATTTCTTGCTTCCTAGGGGCAGGCAGATGTTCTGCCATCTCCAGGAAAGCAGAGCCTCACCATCCACTAACAGTGACTTGGGAAGACAAATGCTGTACATACCAAATGTCCCTCCCCTTCCTTCTTCTTTCCCCAGCTTTATATGCTGAGCATGACACCATATGGCCTGGGGTATCCCTGTGGTGAGTTGGGGTCAGCTGTCCTGGCTGTGTCCCTTTCCAGCTTCTTGTGCACGCCCAGCCTCCTTGCTGGCAGGGCAGTATGAGATGCAGAAAAGCCCGTGATGAGCTTGTGCAAGTGCTGCTCAGCAATAATGAGGCCTTTCCTCTGTTACCAGCACTGCTTTCAGCACAGATGCAAAACACAGAGCAATACCAGGTGCTATGACAGGATTTAACTCTCCTCCAGCCCAGACCACTACAACAGTGCAGAGTCAAACATTGAGTCAAAGATTTGTTTTAAATTCTGCAAAGAGGATAAAAAAGTAAAATGTTTTGAGGGTGAGTAAATACTACAAAGTCAATTAGAAGATAGAAGCCCTGTTACAGCAGCAGTAGATATTCAGTGATCACTAAGAATGTAGTTGTGTTCTCACAGTATTTTAAGTACTATTTCTGTTCCACCAGTGGTATTTCAGGCTATTTTTTCTAGGGACAGCTGAGCTGTGAAATATTAAATATTTACCAAATATGCATAAATGTAAATGATGTGAATTATCTTTTTGGTCCAAATGGATTAAATAAAAGGGTTGCTTAGACAGAGTCTTCTTATATACCACTGCATTATTCAATGTATTCAAAACCACCTGTGAGATAAATTCAGTTTTCCTAGGCACAGCATTTTAAGATGTTATGTTGGGGGTTTGTTGGCAGCTCTGCAATTCTGAGCTGGGCATGAACTTACAGATAGGAAGGTTTAGGCATTTAAGAGTAGGATCCACAAAATCTAAATTAGCCAGAAGGAAATCAGAGGAGAGGAAACAGAGTTCAAGCCTGTTCTTGTTCAGAAACAGACATAAACAGGATTTTGAGCTCTGCTACTCCTCATGCATTTATGTATCAAAGTTGTGTCAGCTCTTTCCTGTGCAACACACGCAGAAGGGAACCCCAGTGCACACTGCAATCTGCTGTGACATGGCTGATCTGCCTTCAGACCTCCCTCTGCCCAGTTTGGCAAAAGGATCTGAGCAGGAACAGTTTACCACTGCCACTAGCCCAACAGCATACTCAGAGATGACTATCTAGGTCTGTCATGTAGAAATTCCTTTCCTAGAAAATACTAAGTTATCATCGGCCAGGGAGAAATTACAAGAAAGTGATTATTTTAGGCTGGCAGTTTAGGTACTGAAGTGGTACTGAAACTTGAGGGCCAAGTCTCTTTGCCAAGAAATACTGCAAAATCTGTTGATGCTGTCAAATCATTAAATATCCATTGGAGTGGGCATAGGAACTTGACTGCTACACCCCACATAACTGCACATGATCAAATGAACCTCTGACTTTGCTACCCCCTCTCCTCACTTAACAAAGGTCACTTAATTTATACAAAGTGAAACTGGTTTTTCAAATGAGTCTTGACCTGTTCTGTTGCTGTGTCAAGTTATGAATGCCAGTGGGTCTCTGTTCCGTTGCACAAAGGTGAGGTGTAAGACAAGGTACTTTGGGATGAGCAGATAGAAAGGCAAATGTATGGTAATGCTCTCCTACTCATCATGAGAGAAGGAACAAAGGTGACATGCTGATGGGAAGGTGAGTTTTTTCCAAATACTGTGTCCTTTGTCTAAATGGCTTTTTGGTACCCTGTGTGTGCAGCCTCTCATAGCCCACAGAGACAATGTTCTATCTTGGTGAATCACCACCACTGAACTGGAAGAGGTGAGGGGATGAAGATGCAGGTGCTCAGCAGATTTAGGGACCGACTTGAGCAGTGTCACTGCTGAGTATGCAAATCCAGTCTTATGGGAGAAGTGGGAAAATCCCATAGAAACTAGTCCCTCTGAGACAGTACAGAGCAGGTCTTTCCTCTTCTGCTCCAAACCTTAAGGACATTTTCGAGTTGTCTTCACTTTACCTTTTCACCTCCTTTTCCAGGTCTATATTCTGAAACACACAAGCCACATTTTGCCAAGGTCATGCCAGCCTTGTGAAAAACCCACCACAGAAGATCCTGGCGTTCCCCTGGCCCTGGGAAGGGCCCCCCTGGGACAGGGAGATCGGAGGGGCGGGCGCAGCCCAGGGCTGCAGCCAGGGCTGGCAGTGGTTGTGTGGGCAGCAGTGTGGGGGGCGTGAGGGGCACAGCCAGGGCCTGCTGGGTGGGCACAGCAGGGTCGTGGGGCAGCTGGAGCAGGGCAGCAGATACTGAAATGTGATTTTCACGTGGCTGTTGGCACACACCCCGGCTTTCCCCTCAGGCCCAGAGCACTGTCCATGTAGTGCCATTGCAGGGACAGGGGGGAAGCCGTGTTTGGGTCCTGAGGTGGTGTGTGCCAAATCCTTTGAGAAACAGCTTGGGAACTCTGTGACCCCACCATCTCCACTGAAAAGGGTGCAACACTTGAATCACCAGAGTGCTGCACTCTGCCTTTCCCTCTGCACGGCCTGGGCCCACAGGCTCCCCAGACACGGCCTCAGGAAGCTCAGGTCACCCCTGGGCTCTATGGCTTCTTCTGTGGAGAGCTCAGGTCACCCTTGATTTCCTCAAATGTGGCTGCAAAAAGGTTGGTTTGCTTTTGGGCATCACAAGGTGATAAAATGGCCACATTTTCAAAGCAGCTCAGCAAATGGCAAAGCCCCAGGTGCACAGAGCAGGCTGGAGTGAGTGCCACGAGAGCATCCCCAGAGCCCCTGAAAGCCTGGCTCACTTTGTCTAGGCAGAGTCCAGAGCAGAAAAGGCCCCGCGCCAGCGCTCTGCTCCCATCCGTGTCTCCGGGCTGCACGGGAGGTGGGGGTGGAGCTGCCAGAGGCAGAGGGGGCAGTTCCTCCAGCGTCTGTTTAAAGAGCATGGAGTGGTGTGTGTTTGGGGCCATTTGAAGATAACTTGTGCTCTGGGAGGGGGGCAGTGAAGTACTCTGAGGCAAGAGCAGCTTTCTGAGCTGAGGCAGTCTCACTCTCACCTGCTGGCATGCCACCCCAAACCCGGGCCCGGCAGAGACTTCTAATCAAAGGGGGAAAAGTTGTGAATGATGACCTCTCTGTAGTTGCTGATGTGTACGTGGAAGATGGAGTGGTGCAGCAGGTGGGACCAAACCTAAACCCAGAGCCCTCGACTGGACTTGTTGTGCTGGATGCGACCGACAAGCTGGTGATCCCTGGTGGCATCGATACTCACACACACATGGAGTTCCCTTTTATGGGCAGCAGGTCAAAGGATGACTTCTATACTGGAACCAAGGTGGGTGCACATATGCACAGCTGTGTGTGCATCTGGGCTTTCTCAGAGAGGGATGTCTGCTGCTCGTCCAGTACTACTGCTGAAAGAGAGTAGAGTGTGAATCAAGCATGGACAATTGTTCCTGTCCCTTTGACTGGGACATTGTCATAAAGCAGTTGGGCTACTCAGAAGTCCACCCTCAAACAGTATGTAATTTGGGCCCCTTCAGAGCCTATTGTGACTGCGGGGGCAAGTGGGGCAGGCATTTACCGTGGCTGTCAGCATGCAGACTGCAACCTGCATTGGTACTGGCATCAAGCTTCATTCTTTTCTGAGCAAAGGTTAACTAAAGAAACAGTTTAATTCCCCAGTGCTGTTTGAGCACTTCTGTGGTAATCTGATCTTTCTCTTTTGTTAGCATGAGGGAATGCAGGTTTTTCTTCTGACATTCATTTTGGTGCCTACTGTGTCTCTCAATGAAAGTCCACTTCAAATACACTTTCTAAGACTACCTAATTTCTCCCAGTTTTACACTAGGAGTGGGGGTGGGGGGGGTGTTTCAGCTTTTTAGCTGATCTTATCATATTCCCTGAATATTGAGTATTGAGTGTACGAATTACTCATATCAACAGTATTATGCATCATCTCCATACAGTTTCCATATCCAAAATTGTCAAGGTACTTTTCTAAGAGCTTTGTTGTGCAGACTGAGATCCTTTGTTCACAGAAAGGATCACATTGTCCTGCTTGGCTTGTCTGCTAGCCAGCACCTTCACGGAGATTGTTACACCCAGTTCCTCTCACAGCAGAACTGGGGTCTACTAAAAAGCAGAAAATAAGTTTTTAACGTTTTCTGAGTAACTCTGAGGTACTTATAAGACATGGAAGCTGCAAAACAGAGACTGTGTACACAAAACAGGATGTCCAGATAGTCACTTCAGTGCCTACAAGAAGATTCTAGATTCAGCTTAGTGATCAGATGTCAAAAAGTGAGATATTGTGGATATTCTTATCTCAGGTCAAAGTGTGGAAAGCGTTCAGACCCATTCACTGGAGGTCATCATCTGACAAATATTTTGGCAAGAAATTCAGGGAGACAGAGTTATATTCCAACTCTTGTGAAATATGCTACAATGATTAGCTAAGATTTACCCATTCAGTTGAGTAAGTAAAGGCACCTCTCTTTACAAATAGAGGGGGAAAAATATATAGGGGATAAAAAGAGACTTTGAGTGGAGTTGTGGAACTCATGACTTTTTTTTCTTGAAGTCTATAAATTTTCTTCAAATCCTGTTTAATAAATAAGTCGATCAGTCTTGTTGAAAAATATTTGACAGTTACAACAACTTATCCTGGGGAAAATGTTTTGCTCAATTCTTCAGAGATTTACAAATACTTGTATTACTCTCCAAACTTCTCTTTTTGCAAAACACACTGACATATTTACAATTTTTCTTTTGATTTCTAAGTGAACAGAAGGAAGAAGGAGACTAATTGTTGTGGGAAGAGTAATATAGCATGAGGAACCTGGACAGGCTGGATAGATGGGCCAAGTCCAACAATATAAGGTTTAATAAGTCTGAGTGCTGGATCCTGCACTTTGGCCACAACAACCCCCTGCAGAGCTACAGGCTGGGGACTGTGATTGGACAGTGCCCAGGCAGAAAGGGGCCTGGGGGTACTGGCTGACAACAGACTGAACATGAGCCAGTGTGTGCCCAGGTGGCCAAGAAGGCCTGTGGCAATCCTGGACTGTATCAGCAATAGTGTGGCCGGCAGGACTAGGGCAGGGATTGTCCCATGTACAGGGCACTGGTGAGGCCACACCTCGAGCGCTGTGTCTGGTTCTGGGGCCCTCAGTGCAGGAAGGACATTGAGGTGCTCAAACACACACAGAGATGGGTGACAAGGCTGGTGAAGAGCCTGGAGCACAAGTCCTGTGAGGAGTGGCTGGGAGAGCTGAGACTGTTTAGCCTGGAGGAGGCTCAGGGGAGACCTTATCGCTCTCTACAACTCCCTGAGAGGAGGGCGCAGCAAGGTGGGCTTTGGTCTCTTCTCCCAGGCAACAAGTGGCAGGACAGGAGGACCCAGTCTTAAGCTGCACCAGGGGAAGTTTAGGCTAGATATTAGAAAAAATTCTTCACAGAAAGAGTGATTGGGCATTGGAATGAGATGCCCAGGGTTGTGGTGGAGTCACTGTCCCTGGAGGTGTTTAAGAAAAAACTGGATGTGTCACTCAGTGCCATCGGTTAGTTGATAAGGTAGTGTTAGGTCATAGGTCATTAGACCTCAAAGGTCTTTTCCAACC